>JBBMOE010000128.1:220159-277558 GCA_037975065.1 Chaetodon trifasciatus
GGAAGGAACGGAGGAAGGAAGGAAGGAAGGAGGGAGGGAGGAGGGAAGGAAGGGAGGAGAGACTCAAAGCTGAGGGAACAAATTATTTTGGGAAAAACAATCAGCTGCTTTTTAAAGAGCAGCACTAATGAGCTGAACTCTCACAGTCTGTGAGTGTGTGTGTGTGCGTGTGAGACCACACGTGCATGGAGACACGAGTGTGTGTGTGTGCGTGTGTGTGTCAACAGTGCTTCTATTTTCACCCCATTAGCAACATGTTTTCCCCTTCAATGACACTCAACAAGTGTTAGGTGTGTGTGTGTGTGTGTGTGTGTGTGTGTGTGTGTGTGTGTGTGTGTGTGTGTGTGTGTGTGTGTGTGTGTGGCAGGGGTGTCAGGGCAAATAATTGATGGATCAGGTTATGTAACGCGTCTGTTAATGGTCACATCTCTCTACTCGTCCTGTTCTGTCCGTCACAGTTCATTCAAAACCTCACGGACGTTTGTCACAATTCTCAGACATTAACAAACACCATTTCCCATAATGCCTAGAGAGAGATGCCGCGGTGAGCTCAGCTTAACAACAGCAGCAACAATGTCAGAAGTTTTGGTGACTTTTGCCATCAGGTAAGAACGTGCGATGGTCATCATGGCAGCTGTAGTTTCCTCTGCTCACACCTGTAAACACACACCTGTACAGCATGCGTGTTCAGGTAGCACACCTGTAAACACACACCTGTACAGCATTCGTGTTCAGGTAGCACACCTGTAAACGCACACCTGTGCAGGTGAGCTGATGAACGGCCTTTGTCTCCATTGAAATTAGCTGAGCTGCTCGTCCGTCTCCTCGGCGTCCTCTGACGGCCGCAGCAGCTCCGTCCAGCGCCACCACCAGGACAAACCTCAGCTGGACGTTTCAGTCCCACTTGGACGAGCCGTCCCTCGTCTCTGTTCATTTCACCCGGTCATCACACTTTTTTCTAATTATATAACATCAGCTGTCCTCTCTGTGACGGACACACTCGTCCTCTGCTGTTATTCCTTCTCTTGGCTCTAACACACACACACACACGAGGAATGCCACCAAGAGGCCGGCCACTGACTGAGCGGCACGTTTTCACACTCAATTAACTTCCGAGGTACAGACAGACAGACAGACAGACAGACAGACAGACAGACACATACACACACTTATCTTGGTGTGGTGTAAATCATAGCAGAGAGGAGCATCATGGGACGTCATGTAGTATGTAATCTGTGTGTGTGTGTCCACAGATGCTCTATATTGTGACTCCATCAGATGTCCTCACTCGCTGTCTTTGTGTCTCTCTGTCTCTGTGTGTCTCTTTGTGTGTGTCTCTCTCTCTGTCTCTGTCTGTGTGTGTCTCTTTGTGTGTGTCTCTCTCTTTGTCTCTGTCTGTCTTGTGTCTCTCTGTCTGTCTTTGTGTCTCTCTGTCTCTCCATTGAGCTCAAACATCTTTAAACTCTGTGTCTCTGTGATCAAACCAGCGTCGAGTTCAGCTGAACTTTGACCTTGCTGCATTGACCAACAACAAAGCGTCATCACAAAGCTGACATCTGACGAAGCGGAGAGTCCAAACTCCTGCTAGCAGCTCCTGTTAGCTGCTCCTGTTAGCTGCTCCTGCTAGCAGCTCCTGTTAGCTGCTCCTGCTAGCAGCTCCTGTTAGCTGCTCCTGTTAGCTGCTCCTGATCCTGCAGCTTCATCAGGTTAAACTGACGTCCTGGACGGTGATTTGATTGGTTTAAACGCGGTGATGTAGACAGAAATAAAGCGGAGGAGAAGAAGAGTCGAGGTGAAGCTACGTCTCCTCCACCTTCATGTTGAGCTTTGACTCAACGAGCTTCTGGAAAGTCTGCGTTCACGATCTGCCCGAAGGCAACACACAGAACACACGCCGAGTCGACTGGCTGCACACCAAACGCAACACACACTACCTGCCTGCACTCATTATGAATGTGTCCCAGCTGAGTCAGACACAAACACACACACACACACACACACACACACACACACACACACACACAGGCCAGAAGACAGATTACACTGTAAATACACAGTGGTAGACAAACAGCTTCTTCTGAGTTGAGACACTGAGATCCATCAAACCAACTGAGCAGGACAGTCCCCGTGGACGTGAGTGTGTGTGCGTGTGCATGTGTGTGTGTGTGTGTGTGTCTCGGCAGGACATCCATAACAGCGCCCCATGCACAGACAAACACCACTTCTTGGAAAATGTAATTTAACAAACTTGTGTCAAAAACTGAAAGTTACGGGTTAGAGAGAGGACACACAGTGTGCATGTGTATGTGTATGTGTGCGTGTGTGTTTGTGTGTGTGCGCATGCTGACCAGCAACAGTGATGTTTCCTGCTGTCGGATGCTTCATCTTCAGTATGAGACTGTTGTGCTTCACCTGCAAACAAATAAACAAAGTATAAGTCTGCAGCCGTTGACCTCCATTAAACTCATCAGTGAGCCTCACTGTTGTTCCTTCATCACATGAACACACACACTTTGGTTTATTCTGACACACACACACCAAACGTAGACAAAGGGGACGGATCCCCTGAGCGTCCCCGTCGGTGCGCAGCGGGACACTGGGAGCGATCTGTCCCCTCCATCAACAGAAACCAGAATCAGAAAATCTTCATTTTCTCTTCCATGAAGAAGCTGAGAGTGAAAGAGATTCTAAACGTCCCGCGGTCTTTGAAAGCACCACGACCTGGAAGAACGAGAGTCTTCACTGACACAATCTGGATGTGTGATGTTTGTCTCTGAGCGTCCACGTCTCAGGACCAACATGCAGCGGACGGTTACGTAAGACAACGTGGACACGGGACACTCCTGCTCGCCCTCTGCGCAGTCAGGGGTGATGATGAGTTAAGTGGCTTCCTCTCTCGTCCTGCACGCATGACTTCCTCTATAAATATGGAAGAACCACGACTGACGGAGCCGTCCTCCATCCGTCAGGGACGGCAGAGGACACAGATCATCCTCTCTGAGTCTCTGAGCGTCGGTTACTTCTGTCTTACATAATCCTCAGCTGTGTCTGAACGGATTTGGATGTCAGACTGCTGATTGGACAAAACGAGGCGCTTGAAGACGTCACGTTGGATTGTGGGAAACCACTGATAGAAGAGCTTCAATATTTGATGATTCAGCAGGTGACAGGTGGTCAGGTGAGTCACAGAGGTCACCTTTGACTCAACTAACCCTTCCTGTGACAACCTGACCCCAGAACAGCTGGGATGCTGCTGAGCCTCTCTGACACAAACTGACCTGAAAACAGCTCAAAGTCAATATATTGAATGTTCTTCCTCATCAGCTTCATTGATTTCTGTAAATATCTGCTTATTGTGAATCTGATGCAGCAACACGTTTCACAGACTGAAAGATGTGGAACGCTCCAAAAACACCTGTTTGGAACGTTCCACAGGTAAACAGGCTGATTGGTAACAGGTGAGAGGATCATGATTGGGTATGAAAGGGGCGTCCTGGAAAGGCTCAGTCGTTCACAGCGAGGATGGAGCGAGTTCACCACTTTGTGAACACATGAAGGATGAAGGAGATGAACACATGAACTCAGAGACACTTCAGAAAACTGTTCAACACTGAAAAACACGACTGCAGTTCAAAGAAACATTAAACTGTGCAGCAATTATTAATACACACATACAGATCAAATCAGACCACACACACATATACACATATACACACACACACACACACCCACACACACACACACAGTCGTGTATATATATAATTTATGGGGACATTTCATTGACTTACATTCATTTCCTGCAGACTTTAACTCAAGCGTTCACTTTACATTTCAATGATCTACATTATGGAGACTTCTGTTTTGTCCCTGTGACGAAGGCGAGTCCCCACAATGTGAGAAACACACACACACACACACGCAGTTCATCTCTGGGGGGGGGACTTTAATAAGAGTCAAACTCTGATCGATGGCTTTAATCTAAACATCAAATATGACACACTGTGCTGGAAGTCAACCGGTGCTAAACGAATTACACTCTGTGTGTGTGTGTGTGTGTGTGTGTGTGTGTGTGTGTGTGTGTGTGTGCAACATGAATGTATTCAGAGCAGAAAACCAGGACATCAGGAGCTGGATGTGTTTCACGGCGTCGACGTTCGGCAGGTGCTTCCTGCAGCGCCGCGTCTCGTCACGCAGGACGACCACAAAACGGACACGCAGCCATCGGCGCCGCGCCGTACGACGCACAAACACACAAACAAATGTGAATTTAGGGCTTTGACAGCAAGACGAGAAGCTCCAACAGACGCAGCAGGTTTGGAGATGGAAGGGCTGAAGTCGGGTTGATAATGGGCGGACGGGACAAATGGGCTGGTCCCTCCCCCCAACATGCTGATAAACAGTATGTGTGTGTGGGTGCGTTTCATGTATGTATGTGTGTGTGCACGTGTGTGTGACAGTATGATTGCATGCATGTGTGTGTAATCCTATCTGTTTGTTATGCAGGGTATCATTACATCCATATGGTCATCATACAGACACACACACACGCACACACACACACAGCGCTGCAGAGGTCAAACACACTGCTGCATTGTCACTGTGAGCATGTTAGCATGCTAATGTTAGCACTGAGCTAAAACACCAGTGTCAGTAACAGAGCAGCTAGCTCGTAGCCTCTGGATGAAAACCACCATCAGCACGTTTCTGCTGCTGAGAAAAGTTTTCAGTGTTGTCCTCTCACGCACCCTCATCTGTGTGTGTGTGTGTGTGTGTGTGTGTGTGTGTGTGTGTGTGTTTGTGTGTGTGTGACTGCAGGGTGTGCTGAGGTTTAAAGGTGGCTTTACTTTTCTCTTTATTATGTTGAGATATTTCAATAACGAACATCAAACGTCACAGTCAAACACACACACACACACACACACACACACACACACACACACACTCTGCTCCAGGATCACTTCCTGTGCTGCAGTGTGTGTTGGGACACATGGTGTGTGTTTGACTGTAATCTCAGTGTTATTGATCTGCGGCTGCACGGCTTAAAGCGTCTCGCTCCTGCCGTGTGTGTGTGTGTGTGTGTGTGTGTGTGTGTGTGTGTGTGTGTGTGTGGGTGGGTGCGTGTGTGTGTAGGCCAAGCCTGATGAAACGCACACTGATCACAGAGCAGTTTAGTGGTTTCCAGCCACATGCCTCCTCTTCCTCCTGGTCTCTCATGCTTCCCTTCATAGTTTCTTCTTCTTCATTCTTCTTTCTCCTTCTTCCCTCGGGGGGGGGGGGGGGGGCGCGTTCAGACAGTGAACCTGTGCATCATCTGCGGCCTCACTGGGATTTGTGTGAGTGAAGGAAATGAAGATCTTCCTCGGCAGCAGGACCTTCCTTCTCCTCCCGTTTCCTCCTCTGCTCGAGCCTTCAGCGTCTCTGTGGGAGGTGAAAGAAGAAGCGTGGAGGTGCAGGTCCGGTCAGAGTCTCAGCCAACATAACGTGAGCAGTCTGCAGGATCAGCGGCCGCTCAGCAGAGCCGACGACCATCTGCTCACATGACTGGAGGATGAAGGAATAACAGACGAGCTGGAAACGTTTCTGGCTTTTCAGTTCTTCCACTTAGAGAATAAAACAACGTGCACGCAGTCAGACAGGTGATCAACACGAGGTCCATACGCAGCCTTTTGATTCGGGCTACAAAGAACAAGTCAATCATCGTAAACGACCTTCGTCACCGCAGAGCTAACATCCCTCCACCTCCTGTCATCCCTCCATCGACTCCTCCATCACTGAGGCCGACTCAGACGATGACTTCTTCACCCTCGCGTTTCTCTCGGCTCCTCCAGCTCTTCTTACGCCTCCTCTCCCTCCTCATCGCTCTTTATTCTTTTGACTCCCTGACTCTTTGAAGCTAGCTGTGGCAGTCCATTAAGTCGACTAACCAGCACCCATGGGAGCCATCCGGGCCCGCTGTTACATCATGTTACTGCAACATCAAGGAGGAGGAGGGAGTGTGTGCGCAGCACGACGTATGTGGAGTTGTGTATATGTGTGTATAAGTGTGTGAAGATCTTAGGTTGCCTGAACCTGCTGCTCTCTGTTTGACCTCAACAATCAAAGCAGCTTGTGAATATGGCAGCGTTTCCATGCCTGTGAAGTGTCAGAGCAGTTCTTCCCTCCACATTCGGGCTCATATGAGCACTTAACAGGGTTTTCAGAAGTGTTATATAAAGCCGCAGCCTGAATGCTAAAGGTCCCGGGTGATTTGGTCTTTCATGGTTTCAGCTCACGACCTAAATAACACTCTTCATCGTCTTCTGTCAATGAGCGCGTTTCAGTCGGAGAAATATTTATTTCTAACTTTGAAGAGTGAAGCAGCGCCGTGTCACGCCGGAGGAGTCATGGCTCCCTGTTCAAACACATCAGATATTCATGGATCCAGCCTTTAAGAAGTGTCACTGTGTTTCTGAGGCCACGTTACAGAGTGTTATGTTTGTAATACACTGAAAGTACTTCACCGTGAGTTAAGGGTAGACGACCAAAACTTTGGGTTTCACCTGAGCGTCACCTGTGAGCAGCAGGTGCAGAAGCCAGGTGCTACACCCTGCGCCTCCAGCTGTCACGGCGTAGGTGCTGGAGACACTGCAGCTGACATGTGCCTCCTTAAAAATGTCCATCTGGGCTGCTTGGGATTTTTCCTAAAAGTTTCTGATGGCGGAGGAGACGGTTGAACGCAAAGACGAGCTTTGACTTCCAGGACCAACTGCTGTGAAAGGAAATGTGCTGGTTGTCCACAAATCACAGGGCTGGCGGTTCGATTCCCTGCTTCTTCTGTCCACACGTTGCACTGTTCTTGAACAGGATGATGAACCCAGACCTGCTGCTGCTGATGGTGTCACGCTGCCATCGGTGTGCACGCCATGTGACATAATCATGGAGAAACGTGTGCAGAGCCGAGACCACAAACAGACAGGCCTTCAGTCAGGTTAGATTTCCTAGAAGGGTTTAGGACAGTTAAGTGAAGTGGATCCAAGAAACCTTGGAAAGTTGAAGAAAAACTGTCTGGAAACATCCTGTGTCCTGTGGGACACCCAGACTTCAAACTGTCCTCTCAGTGTGATGCTTCAGATAGCGAGTCAGCGGTTTTTCTAAGGTTTCTAGGAAGCAGTTGACCCAAACTCAGAGCCTGACGCAGGGCAGTTTTCCGGCTCTGTGGAGGTACAGCAGAGGGGTGACGAACCCGCCGACCATTCTGATGGACAGGCTGAGCAACATGAACTGCAGGACCACCTGCTCTGAGCCGCACAACAGTGTCGGGTCCAGCATGATGACCCGGATGAACACCGGGGTGATCACGATGACCTTGAAGGCCTTTCTCTTCGTGCTGTTCCGGCTCTCGCGGTCTCATCGCTGGGTCCCGGCTGCCTCAGCACACACAGAACGTGGATACCGCAGTATGACATGAGCACCAGGAAGAACAGGGATGTGGATATGAACAGGTACGCTGAGTGTATGGCTGACAGGTACGATGCAGTACAGCAGCATCAGCAGCCAGTTCACCAGGCAGCACGCGAACCTGTAACAAAGAGGTTTGCACCTGTGGAGATGAAGAAAAGGAGATGAGGGTAAGAGGCGACAGATCATCAGTGAGGGAACAGAAACGAAGAAGCTATGGTCCACAAAAAACATCAATAAATGCTAAATGAGGTGGAATCGACTTCAGTCTTTTCACTTTGCCATTCTTCTAGATCACTGTTAAGACTCCATCGATGGAACTCAACACCTCCTGCAGCTTTTTCATATCAAACGCCTTCAAAACGCAGGCTGGAAGCCTGAGAGAGCTAATGGAAAAGGTGAACAGGCTGCCTTTATGACACTTTTCCAGACTACCAACAGCACAGCCATCAGGGGCAATTAGGGCTTTGGCATCTTGCCAAACTCACTGATTGGTGGACGACCCGCTCGACCTGCTGAGCCACAGCTGCCTGCTGTAAAGTAAGTTCATGTTTATTGTCATCTGTGTTGAGTGTTGGCTTTCACCGAGCTTTACATTGACTGAGAAGAACAGAAAAGTGGAACAGATGGAACTAATCAGTGAATCAAATCCAAGTGTTTAAAACAAACAAAAGCAACATTTAGAGTTTCGCTTTGGTCTGTTAGGAACCAAATTCAGCACTTTTATCCCTTAAAGTTGCTTCTTCCACACACTCGGACCTTAATCTGAATCTGAAAAGTCTGCGTCTGCTTCAGTTTCATGGCTACAAGCTACGTTGGACTTCACAGATTTTATCAGTCCTGACTTACCTGAGCAAGAGCGTGGGATGCACCACAGCCGGGTAACGCTCCAAACAGATGCAGCTCTGGAAGACGGGCCGACAAACGGTCATGAGCTGTAAGACAGACAGCAGCAGCTGCATCCCGACATCCATCTGCATCCTCAGCAGGAAGTCAAGCACCGTATAAAGGGACAAGAAGCAGAACGGGATCTCAGAGACGGACAGGTTGAGGGCAAAGAGCCCCGAGGCCGCGGCCCCACCAGCCTCTGCCAGCTATCAGCCACACCACGTAGACGTTAGTGGGCAGACCCAGCACCAGGTTACAGGTGAACAGGGCTGTTACTCCATGACAGAACGCAAGGATGTCAGCTGTTAAGGTGTACTTCTGACAGATTTATTTCCATCCTCCTCAAACACTGCAGGTTCAGAGGTTTCTAGGATCTGCAGAAGGAAAACCAGAGAGGTGTTTTAGGGTGAATGACCTTCAAAGGTTTATGTACGAAAACTGCAAAAAAAAATATAAAAGGCTTGACCGACAAAGCCGTCTGTGCTGCATCCAAGACTAGATTTTTAACAGCGTCACTGTCGACGGTACAGAGAGAACAGGAGTCTCATGGACTGATGGACCCTCCTGCAGGGCTGCTGATCCTGCTCCAGTACAGGTTTTCTGCTTTCTGCTGGTGAAGACTCAGACACCATTAACACCAAGTCCTGACTTGCTTTGAGCCGCAGTGGCATCAAATACTCTGAATAAACAACCACCCGGCCTCTCTCCTGACTGCTGGCAGCCACTGTGTTTACACTGGAAAGAACGGAGGTCTGAAAGCACCTTTAAAACTACAGTACCCATGAGCCTCAGTGGCTGATGCTGCGGGGAGGACGACATCCACAGCTGTGAGGTCACACTCAGAGCACTTTGTGGTGATCAGGAACAAAACTGCTACTCGCTGTCCTGTTTGTACGTGGAACAAAAAGCACTAAAGCCCACCGAGCACTTTCTGACATCCTCAATAAATTTCGTATTCTGCTGTTTGTTATCTATGTGTTTGATCACCAGCAACAGCCAATAAACAGGCGAGGATTAATGACAAGAGAGCTACTCATCCAGCAAATTCAAACACAGACTGAGCCAGAGAGCGATCTTCTAAACAGACATAAAAGCTTCCTCGACGCTTGTGAGAAGAAAACTATCTCCATTTTAGTTTTCCACACCTCCATCACACATGTGGTGTGTTTCCAGGCTGGTGCTGCATCTAAACAACATCCATCCTCTCCTGGTTTTGCATCCAAGAGGATCTCCTGTTTGTAATTTGGCCTTTTTGTTTCTCCACTGTTTCACCACAAGCTCATTTTAAACCGGACCCACCTGTGAATTTGCATGACGGGCAGCGAGCGAGTCTAAGTTTACATCTGGCGCGTTCAAAACAAGCCGAGGGGAGACACGGATAGGGTTTCTGTGAATGGCTGAGGGTTGAGGGCACGGCCACATTTGCATTGGTTTTCCCTCAGAATGTAATTTGTCAGTGGAATTTCACAAACAGAGCGGCAGCTGAGGCAGGACGAGGAGGTTTATCTGAGCTCTGAGGATTTAAAATGCTTCAGATAAAGAGCAAGGATTCAGTTCTGCCTTCCTGCTCCAAAGCTTACCTGGCACACCTGGCACACCTGGCTCAGGTTGCCTGTTCTGGGTCTGTATGCAGATGATACTCTGTTTTATAATGGAGATCTTCTGGGGCAACAAATCATAGCTGCTTTTGACTGACAGTCAAAAATGTATTTATTTCAAATCTCATTGAAAAACGATCTTTTCAGAATCTTCTTTGTGTCATTACTGTCATTAAAAAATGAAGGTTTATGAAACAGGTTGACCAACATGAGCAGCAGGAACGTAGAGCAAATGTCTGTAACTGATAGAAGCTGAAGAGCAGATGCGACATTTTATCGGGTTTGTTTCATTTGCTGCACGATGCTGTTTTTTGTACATTTACCTGCATTACGAGCTGCGTTCTCAGTGGTTGTATCTCAGTTTTTTGCGGTACATATAAACGATAATAGACAACCTCATTGAAAAGGAAATGCAGCAAGTTCTCTTTAACTATAAAGCCAAAACTCAACATACTGTTGTTGGTTTTCGTTGTCGTTGCTTTTTTGCTTTCTTTAGTATCCGTATCGTAAGAAAAAGCTTTCAAAGCTAGCGAATCCAGCTTACCGTCAGCTCTGTCTCCACCTGCAGCATCTCAGCGACGGAGCATCATGAGGCTGTTGGTTCTCGCCTGATGATCGACCATCTACCAGCCGGGCTCATTACGGGAGAGGTCACCTCCTCCTCCTGCTTCATTTGCATGACTGATGCTGTGGAGTTAAACCGGGAGGATAACACACAACTCAGCTGCTGCGTTTGAGCGTCTGTTTGTTAGAGAAACACGTCTTCACAACGTGAACCGATCGTTAGTTTTAAAACGTTGAGTGGATGGTAGTTTCATTCATCCTCAGCTGAATTTATTCTCTCTGATTACCCAACAAGCTAAACTAGTTCAGCAAGCTATTCCAGTTTACAAGCTAGCTGGCGTGCCACTATGCTAACTGGCTAGTATGTTCATTAGCTAGCGAACCTCAATAGCTCACCCATCACTTTGCAGACTGATTAAAACAGAATTTGTTGACACAAAACGAGCTGCTATTTCACACATCGTGTTCAGTTTTAATAGCAAAGACTTTTAGCATTTTTACGTGAATAAAAACTTTGAGCCATTCCTTCACGTCATACACTTACTGCTGATGTCCACTATCTCTGTTGTCCGTCCATAAGTGTCCTCCTCAGGTGGAGCCTCATCATCCTCATGTTCAGTAACGCAGCGACTGTGTCCTTTGTTGCAGTGAAATCAGGAAACGCTAACAGCTGATGCAGCTTGACTTTCAGCAGCGCAGGTTCACACAAACGGAAACGGGATAAAAATGAGGTTCAAGGTGCAGCTCAAACCATTAGAGTGCAGGTTAACGGCAGCAGACTCCACATGTGTCAGAAAGTTTCCCGTCTTCTGCCGCTCGAGTCATTTTCAGGGTGGAGCTACAGGTTCTCAGCGCTAATCAGCCTGTCAGACTGTTTGAGGCTCCTCACAAACTTCACTTTGAGTCCTTCATAACTAGAAATGACTTGATTTACCAGTGAATTCATAAGGATNCACACACACACACACACACACACACACACACACACACACACACTGTGTTTGTGTGAAGTGGAAACTCTGGCATGTGGAATGTGTGTGTTTTGGATTGATGGAGGAAAAACTGGGGGAAAAGCAGACCCACAGTGTTTGTGTGTTAGCGTGTGTTAGCGTGCGTCAGTGTGTGTTAGCGTGTGTTAGCGTGCGTCAGTGTGTGTTAGCGTGTGTTAGCGTGTGTTAGTGTGCGTCAGTGTGTGAAACAGCAGCTGTGCTCCAGGTGTGCAGCAGGACAGTAACCTCCTGTCAGCAGGGAGCTGTTCAGGAGCAGCAGCTCTGATCAATTTGGCCAAATATGATTTCATTGTTTCTGTGCAGAGTCGAACGGTGAAGGCTCAGAGCGAAGGTGACGAAGGTGACCTGAGCAACGACGGAGACGAGAGATCCTTCAACTGCAGTTTATGACTCCCCACATGTCCCAGAATGCCTTTCACCAGAGAAGTGAACTGTGGGCTGTGTAGGTGGAGAGAAAACAAACACTTTTCTCGTGTGAGATCTCGTTCTGGAAGATTCTCAGGATCCACATGTGGATTTAAAGCTTGTGTGTTTTTAGACGTCGTGATGAAACCACATGAACGTTTTCTTTCATTCATCCGACAGAAACGAGGCGGCGGCGGACCAAGAAGCTTTGAGGATACGTGAGCTGACAGACAGCGACCTCTGACCCTCAGGCCTCCATCGATGGACACACAGGTCAACGCTTGGACTGACGTCTCTTTTGCTGATCGAGGTGAAAATGAAGGCTCATAATTCGGGTCGTGGGTTTCGTGTTACTGACTTGAACCTAACGTGAGTGCAGAGTAATGAAAAGTGGAGTGACGCGAGCTGGTTGAGGGGCGGCGCTTTGGACCGTCTGCAGAGGTTTTACTGCGTGTTCGTTTTAAAATATCACACAATAAAACACACGAGCACGATTCCACCGCGTGAGAAAGAAATGCTGTTTCTCTACAGGCTCAGTTTCAGCTTTTCAACGTCTGTGCGAGAGACGGATGAAAGAGAAACGAGTGAAAGCACGGAAAGAAGGAAAAGAGCTAAAACTTGAAATGCACGAAGAGCACGAGCAGACGGAGGAGAGAGCGACATGAAGGCTGCTGGGAGATGACTGAAGGCACGCGCAGACGTCGTGACGATGGCCTGGGGATGAACAGGCGAGGAGGGGCCGAGGTGAACGACGGGGTCTTTGACGCAGATCCCCGCTGAGACGAGCGCGCAGAGTCCACAGAGACAGAAGTGAGGAACTCGGAGAGCCGGCGCTGATCCAGGCTTCAGGAGGATAAAGCCGGTTTACACGCGTTCAGAGGTCAAACTGGTTTTTATGGAGGCTTTGAGGTTCCATCACGAACCCGCTTCAACCCGACCAGTCTGAATAACACCTAAATCTCTGCAGTATAACAGATCCCGTCAGTCACCGCAGGGTCGCTCAGAGACAGATTATAGACGAGTGTCCAGGAAGTCCAACGCCAAGCTGCAGCAGACGTCTCCTTTTCACGTCTGCGCGTCATCCTGAACGACCAGCATGTCCACCACACGGACGCCGAGTTAGCTACACCTTTAAGACAACATGGAGGAAGCCATGTGACTCGGTGGAAAGCGCCTTGAGGAGAGGAGGAGACAAAACAAGGAGAGGAAATATGAAGAGGAGATGAAACAGGATGAGGAGAGGAGAGGAGAGGAAACAAGAGGAGAGAAAACAAGAGGAGAGGGGACAAGAAGAGGAGAGGAAACAGGATGAGGAGAGGAGAGGAAACAAGAGGAGAGAAAACAAGAGGAGAGGAGACAAGAAGAGGAGATGAAACAAGGAGAGGAAATATGAAGAGGAGATGAAACAAGATGAGGAGAGGAAACAAGAAGAGAAGACAAAACAAGGAAAGGAAACCTGCACAGGCTGAATGTTCAGGTGCAGGTTGAAGCACCTGGAGCTCAGCAGGGAACCGTCTGTTTTCTGGAAGCTTCTGCAGTCCACAGCGTGCCACAGATGTTCTCTTCAGTGATTGGTTGATGAACTCTTGCTCTTTCGGTTCACGTTGAATTATTTTCTGACTTTAAACATTAAAGATTAATTAAGTAAAGATGTAGATTCTTCTGAACCCTCTGATGACTGAATGATGAATGAAGGCATGAACATGTTTTTTTTTTTTTTGGTGTGACGTCACCAGTCTTTGAACTGGTCCCAGTGGAATATTTGTCTTCCCTCATCTTTTGTTGGTTCTCTCGTCTCAGACACGTTTTGGTATTTTAGCTCATTAGCTGCCGTCTTCATCCAGAGTTACACGAAAACACGTTTCAGCTCCTGAAAATCTCCAAAAATAACATCTGAGGCAGCAGCGGCCGTCCACACGCTCGCTGTCCTCCGTCCTCCTGCTCCGTTCCAAACTCTGTCCATTCCTGATCATTATCCGTCTGTTTATCTCACGAGTGTCACCGTTTAATTGGACGCCCCTCGTCCTCCTCCTCCTCCTCCTCCTCTGTCCCCATGGGAAAGTATGCAGACACATTTTGATTCGATTATGGCTCAAAAACCAAACTATGCTCGGGCGCATTCCAGCTCCAACAAACAGACGATGTGAGGGAAGCGCAGAGCGAGGCAGCGGACGGCCGGGTGGACGGTTTGAGTCTCTGCGTGTCCCGGCTGAGACTCTACCTGCACTGTGGACACCCATCCCTCACGCCTGCACATGTGCCTGTCAGACAGTTAGTGAACCCACCACATCCTCCTCTTTGACTCCTCCACCCCTCTCTCCTGGTGTTGGAGTGGAGGTGGCGCACAGACGCCCTCCACAGGCAGGAAGAGTCGCTGCATCAAGCTGCACCAACATGGACCTGCTTCCTGTTTGTCTGCTGCTCATCCACCCTTTTCAGGCATCAGCATTCAGCTCATCTTCAGCGTCACGACGTGACGGACGAGCTGCACTCCTCCTTCTGCTCGTTCCTGTTTGTACTCGCTGAGTTTCAGAGCTGCTGGTGGGTTGATTCCGTTAGCGTCCAGGCTACGTCCAGTCTTTGTGCTAAGCTAACCGGCTCCACAGTGTGAGAGTGAAGGCTGCAGGTTCCGGCTGACTGACTCGGCTCAGTTTCTATCCACTTTAACCAGCGTCTGCACCCAACAATGAAGTGAATTTCATGCAAAACCGCACCGATGTCGAGTCTATGTTCCCGACATACGTGGACATCTGAACATGTCGTCCATGTTTGGCCAGAAATGAACCGGAAGAGCAGAAATAAGCGTAAAGAACACGAGCAGCAGCTGCTCCTGAACGCCTCAAACCGCCGCCATGACTCAGACATTTTCCCTCAGGTTTGTCACGCCGAGCGGTTCAGATCTGTTCTTCATGTGGTTTCTGAAAATACTTCCCATCATGCATCACAACAGCAGCTTCCAAATGCTTTGATTGTGACCGTGAAGGGTCAGAGAGAAGAGTTTGTTTTTACACTTTGTTTCTTCAAGCTTTAAAAGTGAGAGCAGGTGAAGCTTCAGGCCACGTTCTCAGCGAAGAGAAGAAACAAAGAGCAAAAGGAAAAAAGAGGGTAAAAAAGGAGAGAAGAGAGAAAGAGCGAGAGACCAGCAGGATGGACAGAAATATGAGCGAAGAGAAGAAAAGGAGCAGAAACAAAAGAGGAAAGAAAGAACAGAAGAGACATTCACACATCAATGAAGTCTGGTGACGAGGAGGAGAAGAGACGAAGAGACGAAGGGCTGAGCTACAGAAGAGGAGGAGGACAAGGAGCAGAGAAAGGAGCAAAGGAGTAAAAGAGATGAAGAACAACAGATGAGAGGAGGTGAGGAAGAGAAGATGAGGAAAAGAAGGAAGCAGGAAGGAAACAGAAAAAGGGACAGAGAGGAAGAGCAGGTGCAGTGGAGGAAGAGGAGGAGGAGGAGGATGAAGAACAGAGTTGAGATAATCAGAAGGAGGAGGTGAGGGGCAGGAGAGGAAGAGGAGGAGAGGAAGGAAACAGGAAGGCTCTCCCTCTCTCTGATCACAAATAAAAAGAGAAACACAACGAGACTCTTCACAGTGAATCATCCAGTCTGTCCCCGATCGACCCCAGAGTGTGTGTGTGTGTGTGTGTGTGCGTGCATGTGTCAGCGTGTGTGTGTGTCAGCGTGTGTGTGTATGTCAGCGTGTGTGTGCACATGCTCATGTGTGTGTGTGTGCATGTGTGTGTGTCAGCGTGTGTGTGCACATGCTCGTGTGTGTGTGCATGTGTGTGTGTCAGCGTGTGTGTGCACATGCGTGTGTGTGTGTGTATGTGTGTGTGTGTGTGTGTGCGCACGCATATGAACATGTGTGCGTGCACGTGAGTGTGCATGTGTGTGGGACGCAGATGTTTGTCTGTCTGTCCAGCACACACACACCAACAGGACAAAGGCTCGGCCAATCGAATCGTCACATTTCAGCCGTGGTCTGAAAGAGAAACATCAGGTGAAATGAAACGAGGGGCTGGACAAAATAATATGAACAGTGTGATGTCATCACAACATTAAAAAAAAAAAACGATCGATCTGCAGATCACTGAAACCGAGAGGAGGAGCAGGAGGAGAAGTGATGAAAGAGGAGGAACAGGTGGAGAGGAAAATGAGGAGGAGGGTAGAAACAGGAAGAAAGCAGGAAATAAAAATAGAGGAGGAGAGAGGGAGGAAAGCTGAAGAGGAGGGAAGCAGTGAGGAGAATCAGGATACGCAGAATTCAAAGCTAGCGTAGCTAACTAGCTCATGTAGAGGCTAAACTGCTCCACAACAAAGAGACTGTGGAGACTTCCTGTCCTCTCAGCAACCAGGATGAGGATGAAAAGATGAAGAAAATGTCTTGGAGCTGCTGTGACTGACAGCTGTTAGCATGCTAGCTGTTCACAAACTGGCCCTAAATCGTGATTATACCACTAAGACCTGCGCAGTCCATTCACCTCAAACAGCTGATGTAGTGACTGTTAGCGGTATGCTAACTTGCAAGCAAGCACGTGCTGACTGTTTGTGTGTCCAGCTGAGCCTCTGACTAAACTCAGACTTCAGCTCTTCCTCAAACCTCCCTCCAGTCTTTCTCCTCTGTCCTCTCGTCCACGTTAACGAAGCAGAGTCGTCAAACAGT
This sequence comes from Chaetodon trifasciatus, assembly GCA_037975065.1. NCBI lineage: Eukaryota > Metazoa > Chordata > Actinopteri > Chaetodontiformes > Chaetodontidae > Chaetodon > Chaetodon trifasciatus. The sequence goes on from JBBMOE010000128.1 coordinate 236,726, forward strand.
GTGAAAACACCGTTATCAGAGTCAGAGTCAGGACAGACAGACCTTCACACTCATCACCAAGATGATCCTCAGCTTTTATTCTCTCTTCTCACTCGTGTGTTTTTACTTTGAGGCCTCAGAAGGTTCATTAAAGTTTTCAGACTGTGAGCATGAAGCTCTCAGAAGAACTACCGGCAGCTGACACGAGTGACTTTATTTTAATAAGCAGGGAGGTGTTGCTGTTGTTCTAGTGTGGCGGTTATCTTTGGACTAACAGAGTGAGGACCGGTCCTGGTTGTTTTGGCTGTTTTACCAGAGGAAAGTCATTCCAGGAGAGATTTTCTTTCTCAGTTAAGTCATTTTGGAATAATCCACCTCCTTCTCTTTCCCCACATACTTCTCCATCTCCTCCTCTCTTTCAATATTTCCCTTCGTCTCCTCCCAACAGAGGCTTGATGGTGGTTTCTACGTGGTCCAGATCCAGGTCAGTTCAGGTTCATCAGAGGACTGAACAAAACTCCAACAACAACAGTTTTTGAGCACAGTTTACAGGAATTTCCACTGCTTTCAACACCCAAAAGAAAACAGTAATAAGGAACTGCAGAGCTTCTTCTTCTTCTTCTTCTTCTTGTGGACTGAGGTTCAGCTCACGGCCACACAGGCTGCACGGCCTCCCACAGAGCCTCAACCATTCTACACACGAATAAAACAGGGAGGTGCCACCGAGAGACTAAAATAATATAAAGATAATAATAATATTAACACCTCTGTGAGGTCGTTATCAAGGTCACTGATACCGCCCGGGCCATCATTGCTCCTGGCTGTTTAACAGCAGTCGTTAAGAGTCTCTGGAGTCACCTGAGGACAGGTGTAAACAGCAGTTGTCACATGAGGCCCACTGTGAACAGTTAAGCCTCCAGAGGAAACGACCCAGCAGAGGTTAAACACCTGTGACTCCCCACCATCAGAACTGAAGAAGCCCCTCGAGAGGAGACACGCTTTCATGTCTTCAACAACCAAATCAGCTGCCCTGGATTCAGCCTTCACTGGGAAACCACGACCTGCACGGCTGAGAGTCTTCACTGACATAAGTGAACGAACGAGGCGACGGTACGAGTCAGCTGACGGCAGGATGGTGGGTTAACGATCAGGCACACAGACGTAAAGTATCATGAAGTCACGCGTCGCTGCTTACGGAGGATCCAGATATTCATGGCTGATCCAGGGTTCAGCTTCAGTTTGTCCCTGGAGGTCAGTTCAGGTTTCTTCTTCTCTGTTCTACCTCTCAGTGATCCTCCTCCTCCTCCTCCTCCTCCTCCTCGTCCTCTCTCCGTCACTATGTCTTTTCATATTGACTCTCATACCTGGATTTTATCAAACCCGCCTCTCACACTTTCCCAGATGTCCCAGAGCTGCTGGTTCTTTCTTACATTTCCCTCCCTCAGCTTCATCACATCCTCCTCCCACTCTGATTGCTGCTAACAGAAACTTATTTCTTTTCCACACAGTGGTTCAGAGCAGCGTTCTGGATGCCTGACCTCTCAACTCCTGTGGTTTACTTGTAATCGTGGTGGTTTAGGAACTGAAGAGTCTAATAAATGTTGTTCAGAGTCCTCGTGGATCTGATGAAGACCACACATGTTCTCTTCTCATGTGCGACAGGGTCACCACTAAGAGCCTCAGAGTTACTTTCTTCAGGACAAATGTTTCCCTCTGGAGGACGATATAAACCAATGGTTTCTGGAGGTTATGACTCGATGGAGCCCTGCAGGGGCAGAGGTCTTGCATTGCCTCCTCTTCACACCTTCATCACATCTGGTTGGAAAAGCTGAGATGGAAAAAACTTTCTTTACGTTTTAGCTACTTATCAAGTTTATCTACGTATCATCAAAACCAAGCTGTGTCACATGGAGGTGGTCATGGTGGATGGAGGTTTAACAAAGTCTGGTCTGTTTTTCAACAATATGCACGTACCTGTGAGGTGTGACTGGTTGAACTGGTCTGCTCCCAGTCTGAACATGTGCATGAGTATGAAGCAGGGCAGAGCTCTGTCAGATCTCCCTGGATAAATAAAGTTTTAACGAGCAGCTGTTACTCCACATCCCTGCGCTCCCGTAACGAGACGCTATTGGCCGGCAGCCTGTAATCACAGCATGACCTCTGACCCCCGACCGGGTCACTCTGGATAATCAGACAGGAGAGTCCAGAAGCAACGTGTGAACACACCCTGAGCTCTGCATGATGTTAGCACGATTAATAATGCTGCTTCACATCAAAACGTCATCCTCAGGAGGAAGAACGCCGATCACTGCAGGACAAAGTGACGGGTGTAAGAGAGGAAGAAAGGAAAGAGGAAGAGGAAGGAGAGAGAAAGAGGCAAAGTAGAGGAAACGATGAAAAGAGAAGAAGAAAACCACTTTGACCAAATTACTGGTTGAAAGGACAAACACAAACTAACCATAATGAATTAGCTTTTAACTATGGACTTACTTTCAGTCTAACTGGGACAAAATTCTACACTAATTTCAGAGAAGCTTCCTGAAACAACAACAGACGGCACCTGCTCAGTAGGAAAATATGAGGAAACGAAGGCAGCCATAAAACAAACCAGGAACTTTTCATCCCTGGAAAGCAGCATTAAGGAATTCCAGGTCTCCAGGTGTTTCCAGGATGTGTGGCTCCAAACTTGAACAGCTGTCAGGTCACATGATTAATGTGCTGGAGCGAGAGAACACCACACATGTTCAGAGAGCAGCAAAGTGACCAATCACAGGATGAATCAACTCACGTCTCACAGTCAGGACAGCACTCGGTGTCTCTCTGTTTACCCTGAAGCTCGTTAAGAAGACTCATTAATAAGCTGCTAACAGGAGCTGCTACCTAGGGCTGCTAACAGAAGCTGCTAACTGGAGCTGCTAACAGAAGCTGCTAACTAGAGCTGCTAACAGGAGCTGCTAACAGAAGCTGCTAACTAGGGCTGCTAACAGGAGCTGCTAACAGAAGCTGCTAACTAGACCTGCTAACTGGAGCTACTAACTAAAGCTGCTAACAGAAGCTGCTAACAGGAGCTGCTAACTAGAGCTGCTAACTGGAACTGCTAACAGGAGCTGCTAACGAGAGCTTAACAGAAGCTGCTAACTGGAGTTGCTAACAGGAGCTGCTAGCAGAAGCTGCTAACTGGAGCTGCTAACAAGAGCTGCTAACAGGAGCTGCTAACTGGAGCTGCTAACAGAACCTGCTAACTTGAGCTGCTAACAGAACCTGCTAACTTGAGCTGCTAACTGGAGTTGCTAACAGAAAATTCAGTAGACTTAACAGATATAATGTGACTAAATGTTAACAAATATAAGCTAAAAAAAGAGAGTTTGCCTCCTTTTTCCCCCAAAGCATCATGGATTTAAGCCACAGTGTCAAAAACCAGAACCACAACAAACAGCATTACCAGTCATTTATGACTCAGTAGATTTATTCGCCTCAAGAAGTGAAACCGCAAAATGTGAATTATGCATTATCTTATAATTAAAGGCTTAAATTATTGGCACGGTCTTTAACTGCAGACGGTGTCTCACGTCAAGCTGAACTGGAGGCTCAAACACGTCTGTGACCGAGAGCTGATGTTCTACGAGACGCTAACTGAGGCAGAAATTAACATCTCAGCCGCTCTGTCGACGGACGCCAATTACAGTGAAGAGGGAACAGGATGTACGGCAGAGTCCGCACCCCAAAAAAGACGAGGGACAGGGAGAACACAGCGGCGTGGCTCTGTCTATGAGGACCGAGAGGACGGCCGAGTTCATTTAGCTCCTCTCCTCCTGCTCACGATGTGCTGACAGACGAACGGCTCTGCTGCTTCTGAAGACAGTTCATCTGACCTCTGAGATCAATCACAGGTAATCTGAAAGCCTGATTTATCCTCCCGCATCAGGGAGTCACAGGAGCCGAGCCGAGCTCCTCACAGAAAAAACACACTTTCTCTCAGAGACACTTGACGTCAAAGAACTGAGCATTTTTCAGGAAATGATCACAGATATGTTTGGCAAAAAGAGGCTCTCAGAGACTCTGTGTCAGAATTCAAATGACAGGAAATCTCAGCTCCCCAAAAAGAAACCTGCAGCTCTGGAAACAACTAAAGTTGAAGACCGTTAATGTAGATCGTATAATATAATTACTGTAATATAGCAGAGAGCTTTTATGGACTGTGGGCGAGTGCTGGTTGTGCTTATGTAAAGGTTAATTATTGTCATTAAGATTCTCAGTCTGCTGTCGTTACACTCTGGGCCTAGATTTATCACAGCTCTGAAGACACAGTTCTAGATTCACCGACACATGAAGTCAATCTGCATTTAACGATGCGTTTCGTCTCTCACTGTCACTGTCATGCGCATAAAACAAAACCTCTTTCTCAAGAGAAGGACAAAAGAGAGAGAGAGGAGGGAAACTGATGGGTTTCCTGCTGCTAATGAACTAAATATAACTAAAATAAAAAATACAATTAATGTACAGACACAGCATGTCTGTCATCACAGTCCTCAGTGGCTCTATGAGGCTGTACTTGAGTTAAATGCTGACATCGGCGTGCTAACATGCTCACAGTAACAATGCTAGCATGTTGATGTATAGCAGGTATAATGTTTAGCATGTTAGCATGCTAACATTAGCGGATTAGCAGTAAAGGACAGCCGAGGCTGATGGGAGCGTCATCAGTTCTGCAGGTATCTGAACCAAAGTATTGGACACATTTTAATGTCGACCTGATGACGGCGCGAGATGAAAAGTACTGCGGCTCATCTTGAGGGGAACATGAACGTCTGAACCACATTCACTCTGTCTGTTCTTTACCTTCATCTGATCAGCTGTGCCGCTCTGTGAACGAGCTCAGATCCCCTGAATGTGTGCACATACGTATCCAATAAATCTGATTATGAACACGTCGCATTAGAAAGTGCATTTCTTAACTGTCCAGACTTTTTCCTCTCGTGTTCCTGACGTTCAGGAAGTCTGTTTGTTCACTTCAGCCTTGTCGATGGAAACAAATGTGCTCAGACCACCTGGCAGGTAAAACTGAAATACAGCTCGTGGCAGACACGTTCAAGTTGTTGAAATCAAAATAGGGTTCAAAGGTCGAGAATAACTTCATAAAGTCTGTCGTGTGAATCACACCGACCCTCGGCTGAATACCGTCGGGATGGAATGAAAGATTAAGACCTTCTTTCCAAAGCACACACAGACAGACAGGAGGGTCTTCACAGGCACTTAAAACAGGAATAAATCCGTCCCCGTGTTCGGCGGATGATAAGAGCTATTAGTCGCAGGAGACGTCTGGAACGGCTCCTCCTCCGATTGAGTTTCAAGAGTGTTCGCGGACAGAGAGGAAGACGGATGTGCTCAGGCCATCATTCTTCCAGCAGACACAGGCGGCGATCACCGGAGGAAACAGAACCGCTGGAATTACAGGGATTCAACAGCTCTCATAAAAACAAGAGGGAGACCAGGAGGCACTGCTGCCGGAGCGCCCCTCAGACGTTTCCGGAACAATCCCAGATACTGTGGCGATACTGATGGAGCTGTGGCCACGATGCGGAGCTCAGGACCGGAGAGCCTCATCACAAGGAGGTGTTGTCCCACAGCAACTCTGTCTCCTGAGGACACGGTTTCTGTCCGACTAAACGCGTTTGTCAAATGTGTTTAGCAGGCAGTGTATTTGCTGCAGTGCAGAGCAGGAAGTGTGTGCGTGAGGTGTCACAGCGAGGATGTTGAGGTGGCTGATGAAGGCTCCTTCCTGACTGCCAAAATCCGAATCTGTGCACGTGAGTGGAAGCAATGTTTACGTGTTTGTCCACTTTGGTCTTCAGCTTTCTAGTCTGACGACCATTCAAAGTGCTGCACAAGTCTGCATTCACCCACTGACACGCATTCATGTGAGGGCAGACCACCTGCTCATTACGAGGTTTTAACCATTCACACACCGACGGCACAACATTACGGGTAGTTTGGCGTTCAGTATCTTGGCCATGGATACTTTGACGTGGAGTGCCGAGGCCCACCATCCGATAAGTGGACGACCGCTCTGCCTCCTGAGCCACAGCCGCCCCAGTGACTTCAATAAACTCATGACTTCGACACACACGCGTTGTGGTTCACGTCCCGGCTGCTGGACTTCAGCCTCATCATAACAGCATTTCACAGATGAAATAGACCAATAAAAGGTAACCGGTATTAACCGAGAGTACAGCTTAGCTGGCCCTTGCATGTCCTTGTCATTTTCCTCGTCTTTTTCGCCCTTTTTGCTGATAACGGAAGTTGACACCGCCATCAATCAATCAAGCTGCAATCAATTAAAATTTGTTGTGTAGCAAACAGCACTTGGACCCAGTACATCATCTTCCAGTTCTAAATTAGGTTTGGGGGACTGGACGGATAAATCAGCTTTTTGAGGGGAATTTTGTCATGTTATTCTGTCAGTTTAATTAATTTCTGCCTCCAAAGAACGAGTGAAGGCTGCAGTGCTAACAGCTAAGCCAGCGGCACCAACAGCATGCAGAGCCACAACATTTCCACATCTAACTCTGTCAATCAAAGGTTTATTTGGACCAAACCAGAGCTGGAGATTGTTGGTGAGTTTGCACGAGGCGTGTTTTAGGATTAACGTCCTCTAGTTCAACAAGAGAGAGAGACATGAATTCAGAAGGCGCACGGCTGTATTCTATGGACGTGCCCACCAGAGGGATGTTACACCCACTCAGAACAGCAACAAATACAACAATGTCTCTTTTCTTCATGTTTTGTGAGTTTATTTTGTTTATCACAACAGCAAACGAACGCCGCCCGGGTCACATCGTGCTTTCTACGCAGCAGTCATTCAACTTTGAGTCGTCATCTGTGATTTCTATCCCAAGTGATGGATCTTCCACCCAGGAACAGAGCAGACTGATAACATCCTTCAAGAGTTTGTTTGTGAAGTGGTTTTTAAAGGAAGTTCTGACGGATTCAGAGAAAAGGCCCTCAGCGTTCACCTACATGTGTGTTTTCTCATCACTTTTCATTCTTGTTGGGCTCATTACAGAAAAATGTCTGTCTGTGGTCCAAACTACACCCGCAGCAGAGTTATAAGAAGCTCTCCCTGCTGACTCAGCGCTCCCTATGGTAACAGAGCGATTCATGGTTTGACAGACGTGGACGATTTATCTGGTAGAGAAATGTGTGTCGGGGCGGGGAAGAGGCTGGGTGGGTGTCTTCCAAACCAGCTAAAAACCCCCGAGAGGACGGATGAAGCTTTGCTGACGTCACTTTTATTCCAAACTACACAACTATCACAGTCTGTTTACTGAGCTGCTGCCTCGAGGACATAAGGAGTGATGAACAGAGTCTCCATGACCTCCTAAAACACTCCTGTCTCTATACATGCAACGGTCCGACGTTCGCAATACGATATGACATCATTCAAAAATATAAATATATCAGAGCACATAACAAGATCGCAGCACATAAAGAAGCGTGAAAACATGCAGAGAGTAAGAACACAGGCAGCAGTACACCATCACGTACCACCACACCACTGACAGACAGGCTTCATCAGTCCAACGGCCACCAGACGTCCTTCTCAGGGGAACCTAGAGGAGCATTTGCCTTTTTCGTTGTGAGAACACTTTCCTGTCTCTGATGATACTGAAGGAGCAGGCACAGCAGGACTGACCGTGAAGCAAGGAACTGACAAAGAAAAGAGATGCGGAGCGCCGGGAAAGTTAGTCTTCACCATCTGTGAAGAGACCATCACGACCGCGGACTCTGAGAATCCTCTTTTGTCCAACCTTTGTCCCAAGACCACAGATAACAGCTGGAGAAAGTGCTGCTCGGCACAAAGTTCACTGAAGACAATGAAGAATTACAAGTGTTAATCACTGAAGTCGTGATCATGACCGGCTTCACTCATGCTTCATCGTGAATTGCTTATTTATCGGCTGCTCGGCGACCAGCAACCAACAGCGCGGCCATTCCAAACTGAAATTCATCATTTACACCTTATCTTACTTTCTGCCTTTATTAGGTAGCCGACAGCAGAGAGATGACCATAGACGAGGAGGAGTGACCTGCAACAAACGTCCCTTTTCCCTGTTTTTCACTTTGGAATGAAAGTCGGTCATCAATCGTTCCTCGTTCATCTATCGAGCCCACCGCTCATCCACACCAGAAATATATTTCCCCCGAGCTGCATTTAGCTGTCAGCTTGTGGCTTCTCTGGTTATCTGGGAACAGACGGGGGTTAGGTCTCCGTGACCTGGAGGAAGCCGCAAGTCTGTCAACATGACTTTAAATGCAGCCAATCCAGAAACAAACTCCCAACATTACTCAAAGTCTGTCACGGCATCCAGAGGGTGTCCTCCTTTTTTCATACTTGGATCATCCGTCGCAGTCATGTCTTACAGAGTGCAGACGCTGTACTGGGTTCCCTCTTCTGTAACGGGTCTCTCCCCATGTGATTGTTAAATGTTAGTTTAAAAATGGCGGCTCTCGTCCGAGAGTAAGACATCGAAAGTGGACGCTTAGTGGGGAAGATTTAGCGTTCTACGCTGGGACTCCTGGAAATGTTGGTGTGACGTGGCATAAAGTCTACATTTGGCCACTTCTACGTGAGGTCACATCACATGATGTCTACATTTGTTTTGAGTCAAATGTCTTTTATTTGCTTTTAGTGAGCTAAAATTAAAACTGAATTATGTTAAATGTTCACCCAATCAATCAATCAGCAGACATAACTGATATTGACCTTTGCAGACACTGTGATCAGGTCTGTCCTCAGGTCTCTTTTCAGACCGGCTGTGTTTTTTCTGCCTGTAATACGTCCAGACGTGCAGTGAAAGCCAGTGGGCATTTGGATTTTCATGTAGATGATTGGTTAACAGGGAAAACCAAGGCTTCCAGGTGGCTTCTGATTTAGCATGTCCGCCTCAACAGAGCCGAATATTTCATCTCGTTGTTACTCATCAGGGCACGACGAAGAGATTTCATTTTCTTATTCACCCTGTTGTTCAAATTTAATCATGAAATAAAAAGGCATCAATCAATACAAAATGAACACTGCGTGGACCTCTGAAGAATATCAGGTACAAAAGGCCTTCGACTCCAGACTAGTGGAATGTGTCTGATCATCCCCCGATCCAACAGACAGAAAAACTGTCCTGATGGATAAATGAGGAAAGAATCTGAAGGCAAAATGCTGGATCTGTTGGGATGTTGAATGTAACCAGTATGTGCTGCCGCTGAAGGGTAGCTGTAAAGATCGGACCAGATTCAGAAGGTTTTAGGAACAACTGGAGCCAAGAGGAGGAAAAAGTGCATGAAAACAACACAAATGACCTTCTCCTTAATACAACAACATAGCAGAAAACGTCTGAATAATCAGCAGAGAAGAAGAAGAGAAGAATCAGAGGGACAATCCCCTTTATTTGTCACACATTTACAGACACGCTGAACACACCGTGCAATTGGTGAAATTTGTCTTCCGCTTTAACCCATCCTGTTCGCCTTCCTCCGTGGCAGACCAGGAGCGGTGGGCCGTCATCCGACCAGCGCCCGGGGACCCAGTTTCTGTTGTCACCATTGGTCAGGTGGTGATCTTCTTGCATGTTTTTAGTGGGGGTTTTAAGGAGGATACTCCAGGTGAACACGGGGAGAACATGCAAACTCCACACAGAAAGGCCCCTTTCCTCGAGCAGCAGGCACTGAAGGCATGGTGGAGGACACGCCCACAGCGAGAATCGAACCCGGGACCTTCCAGCTGTGAGGCGACAGTGTTACCACCGTTCCACCGTGCCAGCAATGAAGCTAGCGGACTTAACAACAGTAACAGTTGACTTCTCTCACCAGTGCAGTGTAGCAACACGCAGGCTTGGAAATGGCGTCCGGCCTACTGCGCAGACACTCTTACAGGCGGCGTTCTCTGCCTCTTCTATCCAGACACTTTGGGAAAAATTGCTTGCTCTCATCAAGGGATCAGCCAGTCTGGTTCTCTGCAGCTTTCGCGGCGCTAGTGTGACCAATCAGTGGACGGCCAGAAGGTGGGTTAATGCTACTGCTGCAAAATAATTTCCCAAATTAGGATCAATAAAGAAGCAGTCCAGGACTAAGTCTTAAACTTAGCCAACTTTCTTCTTCTTCCCCTTCTTCTTTTTCTTCTTCTTTCAAGAGGGTCTGGTCCATAGATATATTACGTATATACTGTATATTATGTAACGTATATTATGTCTATGGGTCTGGTCCCACAGGACCTGTCCATCCCTCAGGTAGAGTCCCCCTAGTGGCCTGGCGCACTTCCGTTTTGTGGAGTGAATTTGCAGCGTTCTCTCTTGCAGTTGTTTTGGGGTTTGTGTGTTTTTGATATTTGCAGCATTTTTCTTTCACGTTTGTTTTGTGGTTTTGTAAGTTTTTGTTTCTGCCTCGTTTCTGTGATTGCAGCATTTTTCTCTTGCAGCGTTTTTCTGTTGCATTTGTTTTATGTGTCTGTGTGTTTTTGGTTTTGCATCATTCCTGTGTTTGCAGCGTTTTGCCGTTTGCGGCGCGTTTGCCCTTGTCGGCCACCGTAGTTCCCTAAAGCAAGACACCGAGACAGCCATGGTGAGAATTTAAAGCACCTTGAGCGAGACAACGACACCTGTACAAGAAATGTACACTGTGAGAGTTGGCAGCTTAATCCCTTTAGCCCCTGTGTTTAATGAATTAGGAGCGAGAGTAAGGCATCAGTTTTCTGTGTCAGGGTTTGAGGTTAAATTCCCCCAAAATAGCACTACCTCTGTCATGGTTAAAGCTTTAGTTCCATACGGCAAGGCATTAATGCTGCCAGGCTCAATTCTACAGAAAAAGAAGCCAACATCTCCAGCATTAAGGGAACGAGCAAGGCACTAAAACTGCCATGGTTTGGAGTTAAATTCCCTTGAGCGAGGCAGTGATGTGAGTAAGAGTAACTACGGTAGCACTGCAAGGGTTGGGGGTTCATTTCCCTGAAACCCTGTTTAGGTCTCTAACAGCAAGACACGAGCATCGTTAGCTAGTCAGGTTTAATTTCCTGCTTAGGCCAATGGCGACACTAAGGCAGTACCGATACTCCGCTGTGGGGTCAAGGGTTCAATCCCAGCTCCTCTGGGTAGTTCAGCGCTCTGGACAGGGTTGGAGGTTAAATTCTCAGATTCCCCGTTTAGCTAAACACAGAGTGGGTGGTTTGAGCCTGAAGAGCGGCTGATTTATCTGATCTTACATGTTAGGTATCCACTTCAGAAGCTGTTTAGGTTTCAGCTGGGATAAATCAAGCACACCTCCAGTAGTCACAATATCAAAGCCATATTTAGCTGGATATTTTCTGCAGGACCTGGCCGCCGCCCAGACGACATGACAGATACATGGCCAGAGGGCTGGTAGTCGTAAAAACAAGGTCTGTTACTGCTGAAGTCCAGAGAGCGTGAGCAACGAGAGGGCAGATACAGGAAGTGGTGAAAAGGTAGGAATGACTGCAGGACGCTCAAGATGCAAAAATGTGAGTCAATCAGAGAGCAGACAGTCAATCAGGCGTCAGAAGGAAACGTCTCGTTGACTTTCTGAACAGAACGTGATGCAAGAAGAGCACTTCCTTTTCTCCTGAAGCTCTCTTACTTCCTCAATCTTCCTCAGTCAGATCATCCATCCATCTCTTTTCACTGTGAGCGCCCGTCAGGCAGCCACGATGCCCATCACTACGATGCGGTGAGCAGAATACTAATTCGTTCACACCGGATATTAATATCCCGTGGAGAAAGGCAGACTGATCAGCACATGACCTCCACGACAGGCCTGGACCACTCCGAGAGGAAAACTGACAAACGCCACAGCGACTTCAGGGCGGATCTGTTCATGCGGGCTGTGACGTTCTGACATGGTGCTCACAGAAGCTTGCTTACAAACTACAAGACGCTGGTGGACATGAAAACTGACTCCCAGTGTGCATTTCAGCAACAAGCATCCAATCACAGGGCTTCACATTCTGTCGCTGAAGCTAAAGATTACACTTAGCAGAAGGCCAATAAAACATTTAAATCAGTTCACTTTCAGATTCTGGATCAGTCCAGAAAGATTCAGGCACCACTGGCTGACTGGCCTCTTCTCCAACAGCAGCTGAGGCTCTTGGGTGTTGTAGTACTCAGAGCCATCCACTGTCACGTTATGCAGGAGATTCTGTGTAGAGACATTTCTGGAAGCAGCAGCTCAAAGTCCAACTTAAAAACTGAAGAAAAAGACACTGATGGCAAGAAACAAAGAGAGCGTGAGACAGATGGGAGAGAGACCTGAAGCCAGCAGAGACAGACAGAGAGAGAGAGAGAGAGAGAGAGAGAGACGAGTGTTTGGCGTTTCTCCAAATGACTTCCAGATTTCGGTTTCGAGCGGCGACCTCCTTCCGTCCTGATTAGCAGCAGCTTCTCTGCAGAGCTGCTGTGTGGAGGAAACCTGCAGCTCGGCTTTAAAGGGACGTACCGCAGCTTTTACAGCCCTCCGTCCATTAACTGCAAAACTGGAATTTTTTCTTTTTTATTTTCCAAATCAGATCGTCACATCTTCCTTTAAGGCCACCAGTGATAACGCAGTTGCAAACAGGGGCCGTTTCCAGTGGGTTCCTCTGTGGCGCATTAAAGGACATGCCAAAGTTTGCTGTCAGCTGCTGAAGACAGCTGATGAGTTATGATGATCGTAGTAGTCCCAGCTCACACCAGCATTACCAGTCTGTTCTGGGTTAGGGTTATAAAGGTATGTAGGGGATACATTCATTTCTAAATCCATCCTTGGACTCATCTTTGTGGGTATATCTCAATGTAAACCAGTAACTAGTGTTTGTCCTCTGATGACACCCGCTCACCGTCCGTCGTCGCACTGGAATTGGTAAACAGGTCTTCATGTTCTCGGCCCTGCAGCCTGGAAACACGGTATGTTTGGTTTGTGTGTGTTTGTGATGGTCGCAGGTACGCTGCTTGGAACACTGCATTGCTGCTGTCTTGGCCACAACTCCCATGTGATGTCAATGGAACGTACCTGGTTAAATAAAGGTTTAATAATAATGGAAACTTGCTCGTAAATACTGTCGTTTGAATCTGCAGTGAAGACAAACGCAGGACATAATCAGACTTGACCTTTAAAGGAGGGTCTGTGTAACTGCTGCCTGGTCTGAGAGAGACTGAAACCTGAACCTGCTGCCAGCCTGGAAACTTTAGACCCAGACATAAAAAAAGCGGGAAACATCAACATGAAATCACGTAGAAGAAATAAACCCACTGACGCTGCTCCCCTCAGTTAACGTCGACGTGATCTGCTGTTATGAAACATGATGATGTGGTTTGGCGTGTTTACCGCCTGTGAATGGACGATCGTGAACGCACGCTGAGCAAAACACCGAGCAGCTATTATTTCCCAGCATGCTCGGTGTAAACAGACGGAAAGCTGTGGAGAGTTTCAGCAGAAGCCTGACTTTGTTTCTGTTAACTGCAGCCATCATGTGGGAAACATTTACTGCCGCAGGGAAGGAAGCGTTGGGACAACGTGGGAACAAAGCAAACAGTGAAGAAGTGCCCTTGAGCCAGGCAGTCAACTCCAGCAGCAGTGAAGGAAGTGAGGGATGAGACGGAGGATAACCGACACGTCACACACGAATCCTGAGGTTCGTATTCTGGTCATCAGGCGGGAATCTGCTTCACTGAGCTTGAGTGGTTAAAGGACGGACGGCGTCACTGTCAAGACAAGATGTGGGTCAACGTTCACCTCAGTGATCATCGGCAGAGCCGGCGTGACCTGCTGAGGGCCTGCAGCCACCATTTTACAGTGAGTTATTTTTCCTTTACGCAATAAAAGAGTTTCTTAAATAATGTATGTGACACTGACATGTTCCCAGTCCTAAAACACCCTCACTTCTACATAAGACAGACCTGGTGACAGTCAGAACTGACCTAAAGTGTGGCCGACCCCAACAGACCCCGAGCGGGACGAATAAACGTAATCCAGCCTGAAAATCACACCTGAAGAACAAAGAAAGGGACGGGAACCGATGCAAGAATTTATAGAAAGTCCAATTTTCAGCTGCTGCACCCACAACGAAGCATGCTGCAGCCAGCTGGACTTCACAGTCAGTCAGTCAGTCAGTCAGTCAGTCAGCAGCATTCATTTCTATATACGTTCCTCGTTTCCTGGAACAGTTTGTCTCTGATTATGACGTACTTCCTGTCTCAGCTTCCAGACGGCGGTCAGGACTCTTTGCTTTGTGCTCCAGGACCAGACTGGATGCCGAGGGCGGGTTTAACTGCCTTCAGTCGCTGCTACATTCACAGCTTTACTGCTAACTTCACCACATCTGCCTGCTCTGATCCAGATCCACTGACATCCACAGACCCTCCCTGAGCTCGACCCGGTCTGACTCGGGTCTCGGTCCCTCGGTGTTCCATGAAGACCTTCAGTCCGAACACGTTTGCTCTCACACAGACGGAAATCTGACGTGATGATGACAGAAATGAAAAGTGTGCGTCCAGCTCGTAGTTCAGTAACAACGCTGCAGAGCGTCTCACCTGCGGCAGACGCCCGATCTCAGGACAGGAAGCGGAACCACAGTCTGCTCTGCTTCAGGACCAGTTCAGCTCACGTTCGGCAGCAGAGCACAGGAAGTGGAGCAAAAGTCCGGCGGCTGATGATTCACATGACCTCCGTCGGCGCCAGATGTGCGGAAACATCTGTGCCATCAGTCAGCGCTCGCAGGTGTGAGCGAGGAGAGTCAGAGTGTCCAAACTCAGCTGAAAACAAGTTGGCGCGGCAGGATTGAAGAGGCAGATGGGCCGGTCTGACACACACGCTCTGAGTCAGAGCTTTTATATGACAGAGCTGCACCAGGTGGCGACGGGAGCTGCTGTCCTCAAAGCACACATTCAAAGAAAACTCGTCCAAAGAACACGAGCGCACACACGGGAAGGACTGCAGTCACATGTTTGTCCTACACGACACGCACGCTAACATTAGCATCAGCCCAGAGGCATCCGAGACGAGGGAGGCGAAATCTGATTGGTCAAAGCACCTCTGGAGGAGGCTGATTCACACGTAGGCCAGAAAACAACACACACACACACACACACACACACCCACACACACACACACACACCGGACAGATGATGTGTCAGTCAAACACAACCGGCCGGTGATGAAAACAAAGGGGCGGCATCAGGAGGAGGCGGAGCTGAGGGTGCAGTCTGCAGGGTGATTGGATGAAAGCAGGCTGGCTAGCTCGCCCGCTAATCAAGAGGTTTGTTTTTGTTTAGAGAGAGAAGCTGAGACAGAAGAGGACAGAGAGAAGAAAGACACAGAGACACAGAGAGAAGACAGAGAAGAAAGACACAGAGGGAAGACAGAGAAGAAAGACACAGAGAGACAGAGAGAAGACAGAGAAGAAAGACACAGAGACACAGAAGAGGACAGAGAGAAGAAAGACACAGAGACACAGAAGAGGACAGAGAAGAAAGACACAGAGAGACAGAGAGAAGAAAGACACAGAGACACAGAGAGAAGACAGAGAAGAAAGACACAGAGACACAGAGAGAAGACAGAGAAGAAAGACAAAGAGACACAGAAGAGGACAGAGAGAAGAAAGACACAGAGAGACAGAAGAGGACAGAGAGAAAAAAGACACAGAGAGACAGAGAGAAGAAAGACACGGAGACACAGAAGAGGACAGAGAGAAAAAAGACATAGAGAGACAGAGAGAAGAAAGACACGGAGACACAGAGAGACAGAGAGAAAAAAGACACAGAGAGACAGAAGAGGACAGAGAGAAAAAAAACAGAGAGACAGAAGAGGACAGAGAGAAGAAAGACATGGAGACACAGAAGAGGACAGAGAGAAAAAAGACACAGAGAGACAGAGAGAAGAAAGACACGGAGACACAGATGAGAAAAAGACGAAAAGACAGAAAAGAAAAAAGGAAGAGACGAAGAAAGAGTGAAGGATTCATTTTAATGTGTTTCATTTACTGCCACACACACACACACACTCACACACACACACACACAGTAATGAGGCGTGTGTGTTATTGTAACGTGCTGAGTTGTGTAATGTGTGAGCAGTGACTAATGTGTTTTTAATCCATATGGACGGACAGTTTGACGAGCAGCTACAACACTGGACACACACACACACACACACACACACACACACACACACACACACACACACACGACAAAGTTTGTCAGGGAGCGTCCACACACTCAGAAAAACTGTTGTCTGAATGGAGGACACGAGCTCTCAAACGCCTCTCAGCTGTTTAATGGTGCATTCAGGTGAACCTCTGCTGCTCGTAAAGTCCTAAACTGACCATGTGAACCAATGGAAAAGCTCCATCTGCAGAGTTGGTTTGTTTCCTGAAGGACCGTCAAGGTCATGTGACACAGGAAACGTGCACCTTTGGCCACATTCACACACACCTGTTGGACCACACCTGAGTAACTATGGCTGTGTGTGTGTGTGTGTGTGTGTGTGCATGTACAGACTCTGGCTGACTGACCTGCGGATCAGAGAAGACTTCCTGGATGCTGTTGATTGGTCCAACAGGAACACCTGAACCCTCAAACCTCCTCAGCCAATCAGCTGTCGTCTCCTGCAGAAACCTGACATGATGAGAAAAATGATCAAATTCATTCATTTATTGATCATCTATCATCACTAATACTGTCACCTGTGTCATCGTTAACCACGCACACACTTTTCCTCACGCCATGAGAGCGAAACAGAGAAGTTCATGACAAACGATGAGCTGGAAGTCACGATGAAGCTCAGTGAAGACGAGCAGAGCAGCAGAATCAGCTGATCCTTCTCCACCAGAGACACCAACACTCAGCTCACACGTTACCAATATGAAATAAACCAGGATCAATCATCAGTAATCAATGTGTGTTCAGCAGCTTCATGTGTTCATCTCCTTCACCAGGCTAGTCGACTCACTCATAGAAGCAGATTTTTTGCACTGTGTGTACGACTCACACATCACACAAGTTGTGTGTACTGTGTGTGTGTGTGTGTGCGTGCGTGTGTGTGCGTGTGTGTGTGTGTGTGTGCGTGTGTGTGCGTGTGTGTGTGTGTACCTCTGTGACAGTGTGTGCAGCAGCTGTTTACGGTTCTGGACTCTCAGCTTGTTGGTTTTGTATTTGGGTTCGTCTGCGAGCTCCATCAGCTCCAGAACCTGCAAACAAAAACAAACAACAACAGTTTAATGTTTCACACACAGAAATCCTCTTCCTCCACGTAGTACTGCAGTACAGTATACAGTGCTCAGCATGAATGAGTACACCCCCTCTGAAAAGTACGATTTTAATCAGTGTCTCACTGAACACGAGAACAGTTTCCAAAATTTTGACCAGACTGAGTTTTATAGAACGTTTGTTCAAACTCATAACATGAAAGAAGGTTAATAATATAACTTAGATCACAAAATCTTCACTTTTACTCAAATTAGTTGATGCAAAATGAAAACACCCCACAACAAAACTACTACATCTAGTGTTTTGTATGACCTCCACGATGTTTAAGGACAGCTCCAAGTCTTCTAGGCATGGAATGAACAAGTTGGTGACACATCGCAACATCTGTGTTTTTCCATTCTTCGAGAACGACCTCTGTCAGAGCCTGGATGCTGGATGGAGAGTGATGCTCAACTTGTCTCTTCAGAATCCCCGCAGGTGTTCATTGGGTTCAGATCAGGAGACGTACTTGGCCGCTGAATCCCTTTCACCCTGTTCTTCCTCAGAAATGCAAAAGTGGCCTTAGATGTGTGTTTTGGATCATTGTCATGTTGGAAAAGTGCACGACGACCACGTGCACGGACTGATGGCAGCATGTCCTCTTTCAAAAACATTTGTCTTGGTCTCGTCACTCCAGAGTATAGAGTCCCAGTAGAAAAGAAAATCGACATGCAAGTTCACTGCAGTTAGCTAAGGAAGTAGAATGCTAACTGGGGTGACTGTTTCCTGTGACACAGCACGGCGAACGCTGCAGAGGAACGGCATGCAGGGGTGTCGTCCATGAAGGAAGCCTCTGCTAAAGCCCATGCACAAAAATGCCCGCCTAGAATTTGCCAGGGCTCATGCTGAAAACGATGAAGACTACTGGGACTCTGGAGTGAAGAGACCAAGATCAATGTTTTTGGAACTGATGGCTTCAAAACTGTATGGCGTCGCAAAGGTGAGGAGTACAAAGAAAAATGCAGGGTGCCCGCAGTGAAACATGGTGCTGGCAGCGTCCTTATGTGCGAGTGCTGCCGGTGTCAGGAGCTGCATTTCACTGATGGTATCATGAATTCACAGATGTACTGCTCCACACTGGAAGAGGACATGCTGCCATCAGTCCGTGCACGTGGTCGTCGTGCACTTTTCCAACATGACAACGATCCAAAACACACATCTAAGGCCACAGTTACATTTCTGAGGAAGAACAGGGTGAAAGGGATTCAGCGGCCAAGTACGTCTCCTGATCTGAACCCAATGAACACCTGTGGGGATTCTGAAGAGACAAGTTGAGCATCACTCTCCATCCAGCATCCAGGCTCTGACAGAGGTCGTTCTCGAAGAATGGAAAAAGACAGATGTTGCGATGTGTCACCCACTTGTTCATTCCATGCCTAGAAGACTTGGAGCTGTCCTTAAACATCGTGGAGGTCATACAAAACACTAGATGTAGTAGTTTTGTTGTGGGGTGTTTTCATTTTGCATCAACTAATTTGAGTAAAAGTGAAGATTTTGTGATCTAAGTTATATTATTAACCTTCTTTCATGTTATGAGTTTGAACAAACGTTCTATAAAACTCAGTCTGGTCAAAATTTTGGAAACTGTTCTTGTGTTCAGTGAGACACTGATTAAAATCGTACTTTTCAGAGGGGGTGTACTCATTCATGCTGAGCACTGTATATTTATAGTAAGTGCTCGTGGGGATACGCAGCGTTGTAAACTTTGCTGACTTCGTGTGTTTCTGCATTCAAAGAAAACATGAAGCGACTGACCTGACAGACTTTGACAAACTGTTTGTCGTTGCCTGTGGCGACGATGATGTGTCCGTCTTTGGTTTTGAAGCCCTGAAATGGAGACGAGAGGACAGCTTTCAGACGATTCAGAACAGTCCAGATTTACAGAGACGACGGGACGTAAAGACGAGACAGAAACGAGTTCAGTGAGAATCAACAACATCATCATCGACAGCAGGAAGCTCTGGAGGCAGATCCACAGGAAACATGAATCCAGGAATCCACATGATCTGCAACGCATCCAAAAAATGAACGAAAGATTACAAAGGGAGAAAGAAACATAAATAAAAGAGTTTGATTTTATGACAGTTTGAGATGTCAATAAAATACATAAGAACAAAACAACAACATGTAAAGAATCTTTACGAAACACTGCCTGAACTCAACCAGAACAACCTTCCTGACCTCCAACGGTCTGGTTTGAAGGGAAACTGTCCTCCATGCCGTCACAGAGGGAATCCGCACTGCTACAGCAGCCTCTCTCCTCTTCATCATCCTCATCCTCATCCTGCTGGACCCTTCAGCACCATCTGACACCGTGGACCACCGCCTGTCAGGCTCTGCACTGTCCCTTTCACATCCAACATCAAGGACCATACCTGCAGGGTAGCATCTGTGTCTGAACAAGGAGCCTCACTACTGGGGTCCCTCAAGGGTCAGTTCTGGGTCCCTTCCTCTTCACACCAAGACGCTCTGCAGATGACACTGGAATAATTTAGTCTTTTCCCCAGTTTGAACCCAGGTGGCAGCACAAATCTCAGCATGTCTGGCTGACATCTCTCCGTGGATGTCAGGACACCACCCGACGGTCGACCTCGACAAGACCGAGCTTCCCTCCAGGACAGTCTCCCGTCCATGGCCTCTCCATTACCATCAAGAACTCAGTGGTGTTCCCAGGTTGGACTGTGAGCAATCTGGATGTCACACTGGATGACCAGCTGTCCTTGACTGCCAACATCACTGCATCTAGCTCTGGTGGTGCAGGTTCTGGTCCAGGCCCTCATCATCTCACGCCTTGACTGCTGTTACTGGCTCCTGGCTGGTGGTTCTGCATGTGCCATCTCACCGATCTGCAGAAGGAAGACACTGGTCCTCACGACCATGCTGCACATGGCTCAGGCCCGTCCTACATCCAGGACATGGTCTAACCACGCCAGACGGTCCACTGCACTCCGCTACTGCCAATCGTGATGAATGACCTTCTTTTCCATTTAGCTGGAGGAAGCATTTCAGATGAAGGTTACTTTCTTCGCTGGTTTTTAAGTGAGACTCACTGATCATTACTTATCAGCAGAAGAGACGTTCCTCATGTCCTCTCTGTGGTTTCATCCAGTCCCGTCATTCAAAGAGCTCCATCTCGCTGGTCCAGGACTGCATCCACAACAACACTGCAGCGAGCTGTTCATGAGCAGCTTATCGAAGAAGACCGACTGCTCAGGGGTCAGCAGTTAGCTTCAACCAGGGGCCACATATTTTTGTACAGTGGGGGCCAACATAGATTCACCGGTGCAGCGGAGTGCAGAGTTACAAAAACTTGATGTTTTAGGTTTGTATGCGAGGGCAGATGTCATTTTCCCCATTAGCAGCTGAGCGCTAACAGTTCCAGCTGCTTATGTTTCTGTAAAATCACATTTGTGCTGTAACAAACTCATTTAACGTCCCACCGTCCAAGGTGATGCCTTCAAAAGCCTCAAACTGTCTGACGCTCAGCCCAAAACCTAACAGATTCAGTTTACTGTGCTGTGAAACAGGAAAGCATCAAAGTCTCACTTTGAGGAGGAGTCTGTGGGATTCTGGTCCTGCTCGGTTTATGGTATCACCAACCGCCTAATTACACCAGTGGTCTTCATGTCCTGCTGCACCTTTACAGACAGCAGCAGGAAGTGAAGAGGCAGCAGAGACGCTGACTTTACGTTGTTCAGTTTGGGGATTAAAATCACTTTTATTCTTCCCAGCAGGTAGATTTGAAATTTACTCTCATTAAGTTGGAGGCTGTGAGTGTGAGAGGACGGAGGTTCATCGAGTCCCACGTGAGTTTTAAAATAAGTTTAATAAGCTGAAGCTCGCCTGAGGAAACCTGTTTGAAAGGCCAGCTGGTGGAGGGCCACTTCTCCTTCCTCCTCTTCTTTATCTTCTGTCTTTTCTCCCTCCTCCTCCTCCTCCTCTTTCCTTCCCCCGAGTCATTGTTCGTCTCCTCCTCCCTAATTTTTTCTTCCTCTTTCTGTACTTTCTCCTCCTCTTCCTATTTCTCTCTCACAATTGCTCGTAATAAAAACCCGTCGCCACATGAAAGCAGGACAAGAACTGCTGTCTTACAGCACAACACACACACACACACACACACACACACACACACACACACATGCATTGCTGTATGTGTGTATTCAGACCACTAACCCTTTAGTCACACTGCAGTCAGCGCTCAGCTCTGACCGCCGCCTCGCTTTCATCCCCAGCCTCAGGGAGTTGTGGGTAACGCAGTCCACAGGGGGACAGCGACAGAACGTTCATCCACAAAACCCCAAACAGTCTCAGCGAGGGCAGGCGGTGCGGTCGGGTCACAGAGGGGCGCCTTCTGCCCCCTGCTGGCTGCAGACCGAATCCAAACCACATCGACCCCCAACAAAGCGGCTGCTCCTGACCTCCAGCTGTGCAGCTCGACGGAGCCTTGAGCCTCTTTTAGCTCGCTGCTTTTGGCTTGAACCAAATACGTTGTCTGATTCAGCCTCCAGGCAGCTGTTTGTATGTGACCAGCAGTCAGAGAGCAGCTGGTGGACATTTAGCATTTAGCAGCTAAAGAGCAGATATGTCCCTCAGGAGCTGGTGGAGACCAAAACCAGAGCCAAAAGAGAGAGAGGACTGGACGGACGTCCATCAGGAGACACACACGAGTCCACGTCAATCATCTGGATGTGGAAATGAACTGATAACATGACAGCTGGAAACACTTCAGCAGCTAATAATACAGAAGAGCTGAGTGTCTGTCAGCTTATTGCGCAGATCTCCTGCCCCCTAGTGGTAACCTGCAAAAGTACAGCAACATTCAAACCGACTTTCTACCTGTTTCACAAAGTCACCGAAATCCAATGTGTGTGTGTGTGTGTGTGTGTGTGTGTGTGTGCTTGTAAAGAGCAAAGGCAGTCAAGCGTCTGAATGTGTGTGTGGTCCATTTGTCACAGTGTAGATTTTACTGATCGTCTTTCACTCGTGTCCGTCTCGTGTCCGTCTCACGTCAAACACTGAACGCTGCAGCGGTGGAACAAACTGCTCTTCCGATGCTTTCAGAGCGCGAGGATCTGCATCGTCTCATGCACTGAATGCTGTGGACGAAGCTCATAAAGACGCTTTGTCTTTTTAACCCAAAGGTCCACAGATGATCAGTGTCCTGAAGACATGACCTCAGCATCTGTCTTCAGATTTAATGGACAGGGTGAAGCGGTGTTTGGACGTTGAACCACACAGTGCGCTAAAAATATTCATTTATTCTGTGGCGGAGACATCGAGCGCTCAGCTTTTCCTTCCTGCCTGCCTGCACTCATCCTCTCATGTGTCTCTCCTTTGACACGCTGGATGTCTCAGTTTTGTGAGATTTGAATTGACCCGTCTCAGAAATCAGATGTGAACTTTCAAAGCGTCGGCAGGGACGGACGACTTCTTCAGCTCTGAAGCCGCAACCGCAAAACACCAATAACTCTGTCGTTTCAACTGTCACGATCCGCAAAGAGCCCGTCTGCTCCGCTTTCATCTCCGGCGCCGTGGGGGGGGGGTGCGGCATTGTGGGTAAGGCGGTTCAAGGAGAGGATTAGATCCAAACGTCGGACAATAACGCACCAGCTGGTGAGAGACGTCGACCGCGAGAACCAAGCCGCTGCCGCCACGTTCAGGCGGAGCAGATGGAGGAGCTGAAAGAGAGTGTGTGTGTGTGTGTGTGTGTGTGTGCGTGTGCGTGTGTGTGTGTGTGAGATATGAAGCTCCATAGTAACACAGTGACATCTCTGTTCGCTCAGTCAGTAATGTGAAGCAGACTGAAGGCTCAGGTTAGAAAACACGGCTGACTGTTTGTCTTCTCGTCGCTGAACATCGAGGCTCGCTGACCTACATCTGGATGAGATACAGAGGAAACAGGAAGAGGGGGGTCATCTAAAGCTGAGAGGTCTGCTGTTAGGAGCGATCTAAGCCGTGAACGTACGAAGCCAACATCGAGTGTGCCGTTGGGTCGATGGAACTCCACTCGCTCTTGATGAGGTGAACATTGATGAGACCTGATCATGAGATTAATAAAATGTGATTCCACCAGCTACGAGTTTCACACTGCAGAGCTTCAAGTTCAGCAGTCAGTCATTGTGTTAGAGGAGATGATGACGATGACGCTGTGGTCAACAGAACACTGACTTTGCGTTAAACCTGCTTTAGCTGCACGCCGCGTCTGAAAGGTTTCAGCGCTTCCTGTGCGTTTGGTCTCCGTGCTCTTACTGTGAAATACGCAGCCAGCCGACGCCCCCGCGTGCTTTGAGTTTTTGTGCTGTGCAAAAAGAGGATAATTCACGCTTTAACGACACCACAGAGACGCAGAGGGAGAGGAGAAATGTGTTTCATTTGAGCCTCTCATGTTTTTAATGAACTTAAAAATGTGATCATGACACCAGAAATGAGGAAATTTAACTTCCACGTTCCTCCGCACGGAAGCAGACACATATCTCACACTAGAATGATGTGTCTTCAAAAAGATCAACCCGTCCCAGAAAAAAAACGTTCAGGCTCGTTTACTTTGGACGCAGCTGAAAAGAAAAACCTCCACTCAAAGGTGACGCGAAGTGCCTGAAAAGAGCCGTGCTGACTGGAGATACATGAGAAGATAATGAGGGATAACAGAGAGAGGAGGAAATCACTTCCATACGGAAACATTAAAACATCCACAGTGACTGACACTAATGCTCTCTAATTGGTTTAGAAATGTCTCTCTGTCTGTGGCTCCCAGCGCCTCCTCGCCTCTTATTCCCCAAACGTCACGTCAGCTTTCAGGATTCCTCCGAAACGTTCCACGACTCTCGAACGGCTCTGAGGTTCTCCCTGTTTGCCGGTCTGTTAATGCACACGGCCGCACCTTTAACCTCTGCAGCTCTGCCATTGGACAGTTCTTTAACAGGTGGACGACTGTTGGACACGTCCATGTGGACGCCGGCCATCATTCCTCATCACTTCATGCTGGTCAGCGAACGTTCCCTCTGCAGCAGCAGAGGGTACTCAAGAAAGGTGCTTGATTATTTTCACTTTCTGCTACTTCATAATTCTAAAACACGACATTTCAGAGGAATACTGTCCCTCGTTCTGTGTGCAAATATACTCTGAAGTCAGCTGAAACATTGCATTTGAGTCTTTTTGGGGGACTTTCTCGTGTATTTACAGGATTCATCTCTTAAAATCGCTTCAGGAGGAACATCTGCAGCACACCCAGCAGAGCACCTGAGAATCTGTCCGACACACCTGAAAGAGACGAACACCTTCTTTCAGACGATCTAGAACGTGTGTCCTTTAACCTTCTGGATGTCGCAGCTGATTCTAAGAGCTGATTCAGGATTTTCAGTGAAGAGCTGCAGAAGCTGTTCGCTCTTGTTCGTGACGTTTGGCTTCAGAAGGTCGGTCACACCTGTCATGTTGAACGCACGTGGAGTATAATGAACCTGAAACCTCTGAAGGACTCTGCACCTCAAACGACAGAAGAAGAGTCTGTAACGCTGTGGGCTGAAACACAGAACGAGCTGCAGGTAACAGGACAAACGCAACCTGTCCCTGTCTGGTTTGACATGAAGGGACAGAAAGACACTCGGGGAGTTACCTGATAAGGTACGATGCTCCCGTGGGCTGTCCCCCAACGCCTGGCCTCCATCCCGGTGTTCAGATAGTTAGAGGCTATATAGGTGAGACAGGACACCTGAAAGACAGAGACAGACAGGTGTTAAATGGACTCCTCGCGCCTCCTGAAAGAACTGAAACCACAGCTCTGCTCTGTTTCCTCCTGCCGTTCAGCCTCTCTGCCCTCACACCTTCCTCCACTTGAAACATCATCTAACAAAGTCATCGCAGGTGAGGGGAGGGACTGCGCCTCCGAATCTGACAGCTCAGGACTAATGAAGCAAGTTTTGGACAGAAGGTTTCCATTGTGAAAGAAGTTCTTCTCATTTATCAGTTGACTGTAACCAACATGGACCCCAACGATCAATCGGTCAACAGCTGGAAGGGAAACGAGCGTCGGGCACTTCCTGGTCTCATGGCAGCAGGAGACGCCTGCGGTGGAGGAGGCGACCTTCATGTCCAGCTCCTGCTCATCTCTGCGGCGGAAGATCAGAGGAGGTCGTAAAGCTTTGAAGGACGCCGGCGTGACGGAGCGGACTCAGATGGGTGGTGCTGTCAACCACGAAGCTGAGGACGTGAGGCTGCTCAGGAGCTTCAGCCATCAGCTCTGACAGGACGCCCACGTCAGTCCAAAGCCAGACTGAAAGACATCCACAAACTGAGCCGAGTGAGTCGAAGCGCCTTTAACGCGCCGACGGTGACGATGATGATGATGAGGGACACGTCAGGCTCATGGTAAAGTCCCGAGAGCTGGTCTAAGCGATGCTGACTTTTGACTTCTGTCACCACACCGAAGGTGAAAGCTTACATCAGGAATCACCTGCTGGTGGTGAAATCACTAAACTGCTTCACATTAAAAAGAGGAAAGAAGAAGAAAGCAGGAAGTGAAGTGACCGCTTCACCGGCCGACAGGAGGGCGTGATCATGTGACTGAGACAGGACTGAGCCCTAACGGAGGCTTTTCGTGTGTCGCTTTGGCAGGAGAAAAGGCTTTGAGGACGAGGACTTGCTCCTCTTCGCTCTAAACTTTCCCAACAGTCTGAAAATGTTTCTCATCCTCACAGAGTTGGTATTTTTCTGCATGACTGAGCCATTTCCTCAACAAACCACAACAATTTCAAGCCGCTTCAAGCTGAACTTCAGACTTCTGACTCCTTAGCCTTTGGTGTGGAGCTGCTCCTGATGTTTACAGCTGTTTCAGGACCTGCAGGCAGCTCGCAGAGACACAACAGTGAACTCTGATTGGTTTGTAATGATTGAATTTCCCCCGTCGACCAAAGCAAACACAGCTTCAACCCGTCCACACGCATCCACATCCACCGCGGCTGTGTGCTCTCATTGTTCATGTCTGGTCGAAGCCATCTGCGGTCGGCGTGCCTGTGGTCGCAGCGCTTCATAGGGGAATGCGCCGTGGGACGTGGGGAGGGGAGAAGTGGATTGTGGGTAGTTTATGTGTAGCAGCCCTGGGAGTCGACCGCAGAGACGAGACCTCACAGCCTCCAAAACCGATTCCAGCCTGCACTTCAACGTTTCGTGTTGTCGAGTCAACTTTCATCAATCTGTCTGTCCATCCACATATTCATCAATCCATCCATCCATCTATCCATCCATCTATCCATCCATCCATCCATCCATCCATCCATCCATCCATCCATCATCCATCCATCTATCCATCCATCCATCCATCCATCCATCCATCATCCATCCATCTATCCATCCATCCATCATCCATCCATCTATCCATCATCTATCCATCCATCCATCAATCCATCCATCCATCATCCATCCATCTATCCATGTATCGATCAATCATCCATCCATCCATCATCCATCCATCCATCCATCAATCCATCCATCCATCCATCCATCCATCCATCCATCATCCATCCATTGATCAATCGATCCATCCATCCATCTATCCATCCATTGATCAATCGATCCATCCATCCATCTATCCATCCATCCATCAATCATCCATCCATCGATCAATCCATGTATCGATCAATCATCCATGCATCCATTAATCAATCAGCCATCCATCAATCCATCCATCCATCTATCGATCAATCCATGTATCTATTGATCATCCATCCTTCTCTCCCTTTAAAATCTGCAGACTTTAAAGTTAACAGTCTACAGAATCAGCATTGCTTTGAGCTAACTGCTAACATTAGCATGCTAACATCCTCACAGTGACAGTAGTTGTGGTTTGATTTTGTTTAAATATGCCAAATTGTGAATTCATGGGTTATTGTTGTTCAGACAATTGAGCTAAGCTAGCTAGCTAGCAACTGCTAATGTCAGCAGTCACTTGTTACCCTGGATGCACTGCGTATAGCGACACTACGTACATTTGGTCCTGTGTTTGGTCCGGTGAGCTTTCACACTGCATACAAACCGAAGCAGGATTCACTTGCAAGCGAACCGAGACCCACGTTTTCAGGCGGACCAGAGGTCGCTTGTTTGGTCCGCACCAGAGTTCAGATGAGCTTTCACACCTGAACCAAACGAAGAGGACTATCCGAAGAACGAACTCTGGTCCGTTTAGAGCGGACCAAACAGCTCTGGTGTGAGAGCGACCTCAGAAACCTTCCCAGAATCTGATGAATCTTGATGATTCTTCTCCATAATGAGTCCAAACAGTGACGTCAGAGGTCAGTTTCAGTTTCCACGCCGTCTTTCCGTCTGCGGGCCTGAAGTCTGGAAATGACCTGAGCTGGTTTGTGTCGCAGCGAAAGAGTGAAACATGAGAGTAAACGAAACATTAAACACGTTTTTAAAAGCAACGCTGTCAAACGAACGAGGAGTTTGAACGTTCAAATGAACGACGTGAGATCCCGCTCGTGTCGGCGGCGGCGGCGGTTTGAAGATTACGGATGGTTTGATTTGTTTAAACGGAGAAAACATTCAGAGAAAAATTGATCGTTCTGTTTAAACTGTGGAGACTTTTCAGGGTAAATCAACAGCTTGTTTAAACGACGGCGCACACACACACACACACACACACACACACACACACACACTAACACACACACACACCGGCCGTTACCTGAGACGACAGCAGGTTGCAGTCGATGTGAACTCCCCTCCCCGTCTTGTGCCGTTGCAGCAGGGCGGCCATGATGGCGCCGTGTGCGTACAGCCCTGTTGCCAGATCTGTCATGGCCACGCCCGGACGCACCGGCTCGCCATCCTGCCAGAGGAAGCAATGCATTATGGGAGGCGAGGGTGAAGACTGGACTGAACCCCCCTCCAGCTCACTCATTCATCAGCAGTAGAGCTAAACATGCAGCACGTGTCCCGAGGGTGGCGCTAGACGCACAGTGACGGAGCCGTTAAAGCTAAAGGGTTCATCCTGTGGGGAGCAGGACTGAGATCAGGACAGCATGACAGTGAAACTGACCTCCGGCCCCGTGATGTGCATCATCCCCGACACAGCCGAGGCGATGGAGTCGTAGCCTGGACTCTGAGACTGAGGACCCGTCTGTCCATAACCTGAAAACACACACACACACACACACACACCACACACACACACACACACACACAAACACACACACACACACACACAGGTTATTGCCTCTGTGCCAGCGGGCCGGCTGCTCTCTGCCTGAGAGGAAGTACAGCGGGAAACCACAGTCCAGCTGTGAGTGTGACTGAACGAGGACTGGTTTCCACGTTCACGGCACGTCAGCGCCGGCCGCGCTCACAGGTTGACACACGAGCCACAGAGAGCGGAGTGCAGCTAGAAAACATAACGCAGAGTTCGTCTTTTAAAAGTTCAGCAGATCGCGGCAACCAATCGTCTGCAGGCAATCCCGAAAAGTCACGACACCCAAACGCATCACGCACTCGGCTGCTGACTGAGGACGCTTCCCTTCAGACGGGTTTGAGTTCAGACGGAGGCGTTTTCAGCCTGCGCCATCTGCAGCGTGGACACCAAGGAAGAGGAGATCATGTGTTCACAGCAGGGCTGCAGCTGAAGATTGTCTTCATCACTTATTGGTCTGCTGACTTCATGAATTCTGCCTGGAAATATCAGGAAATCCTCAAAAGTCTCGCTTTGTCCCACCAAAAATATTCTGTTTGTACCAAAAAGCTTCAAGTTTTCACGTTTGAGAAGCTGAAACCAAAAAGTTTTTGGCCATTTTTCCTGATAGAATCATGACGACCACAGACTGTTCAAATAGTTGCTGATTAATAATCAATGGCAGCTCTAATTCAGTGCAGACAAAAATCCACGACTCAGCATTTCTGCAGGAACACTAACGAAGTGAAAGCATCGGCGGCCTGGAAGGACGGAGACCAATCCCAGAAGTGATGGACGACCCATAACGTGATGAGCAGAGTGTGGACGAGCTGCTCGAACCTCAAACATCATCAAATCCAGTTTGTGCTCCTTAAAAAAACCTCCTGCTGCACATGTTCGGTCTTCTGTGACACTGACAGGAAGTCCAGTTTTTGGGGATCAGATGATGAATCCATGAAGGTCCTGCTCCGTTTCAGACTCAGGCTCAGGATGAAACCAGGCTGTAAATCTTCCCACTGCATCCAGCTGCTGCCGCTTAATGAGGCCTCCTGGGTAATGTAGTTTTTTTCCTCGAGGACGAGGAGGACGAGGAGGAGGAAAGGGACACAAAAATGTGGGAGTGATGAGGCTGGGACAGAAAGAGAGAAGAGCTGAAGGCAGTCAGAAGACAAAGGAAGGGAGGCTGCAGGCGACGAGGAGAAGCTTCCGGTCAGTCGTCACTTTTCACCAAACATCAAAGTTCATCACACGCAGATCTGGAATCAGCAGAAACGTCGGCTCAACGTGTGACTGCAGACGCCAAAGACTCACAGGAACAGCTTCACGGCGAGGGGAATCCGAACGCATCGTGCCGCTGAAGCACCAGGCGGGGCTTAGCTTTGGCTCGTCCATTTTCCAACATGGCGGCCGGGTCGCAGACTTTCTCGTATTACAGCTGGACAGTAAAATATGCTGATGACAGGATTCGAGACCCGGCCTGGTGGGACAGTTTGATGGTCGCCATCCTGCTGCGTCGGCTGCACGGACTGCGTGAAGCAGAAGTCGAGTCGCGATCGGATGAAGTCAGATAGGACGACTGGTCCATCGGCTCGAGGAGATGAGATGCCTCCACGCCGCCGATGAACGTCCACTGAACGCTCAGACCGTTATTCTACGTGTCTGACATGCAACGGATTCTGTTGAACCAGAAACAGCCACTAGATTCAGGCAACAGCTCAAGCTTCCTCTAGCGCCACCCTCAGGACAAACAACATTTTTAGCTCAGATCAATGATCTGGATGCAGCCTGCAGGGGGCACCAACAGGACGTCAGAAGTCTGCAGGTCACCGTCCCGATGTGGCACCTTGACGCTGGTTTATTAATGTTCAGACTGATGAAACAGTGAAGTGAGCAGAACCAATCAGAACATACAGACAGGAAGAAGCTGGTGGGAGCAGACGGAGATGGACGAGTTCCTGCTGATCTGCAGGAAATGAGGCCGCAAACTACAAACCCCATGAAAACACGAGGAGGACACGACACCGCAGGTCCTCACGGAGGCCTCGCAGTCGAAGGCTGGCCAGCGTGTGTTTGCGGGCGGCGGCGCCTGCGCTCCAATCCTCCACAAATCCAACTTCAAACACACAAAGTGAAGTCAGCGGCACAGCGCTGTGTGTCACTGCTGGCTGTGACTACACGCCAGAAGTGGCTTCACTTCACAGCCTGCAGAGAGGAAACAGACCCATCAGAGGGACGCAACGGCAGCACAGTGTGTCCCCTTCAGAGGGTCGGTCCTCACTGTGGACTCCAGAGACATCTAGTGGCTCAGTCTGAGAACTGCAGGACCGAAGGTGGGCTTGAGAGACCGGTCTTCAGGAGACGGGACACCAGCTGGACCCAGTGAGTGAAAAGCAGCTAGAAATCAGGCTTCAGCCACAAGTCCAGACAAAAACACAAAAGCTTCACGCTTTAAAGAGTCCAATGAAAAACTGTGAGTGATCCAGAAGACAAAGAAACAACCTGCAGCTACGAAGACTTTCAACTGATCAGCAAACAGACTCAGTCTAAGAAAAATGCCTCAAAATGAGCTGAACAAGCAAACAAGACCATCAGCCGGAAGGCTTCTATGAAGTTCTTCTTCATGTCTGTCTCCAGGTCTGATTCCCAGCCAATCACATGACACGGCACTCAGAGCAGAAGAAGAGAAGAAGAGCCTCTTCACATTATCCCAGCAACAGGAAGCAGGAGGAGACACTTCTTCTGGGAATTTCATTTCTGAGCTTATATTCTGAGGTTATGGCTGATGGTCGTCCTCCTGGACACGAGTGTCACATGTCCTTCATTCATGGCTGCCAGACGTGTTCATAAGGAACTGAGCTGCTGTTGGCTGCTTAGATGAGGTAAAGCTGATCACCTGTCAGGTGTGGCCTCACAGGAACCACAGGCGGACTGAAGTCCACGGTGTGTCTCTGTGTCATGAGGTGGGATGGTCCTGCAGTCAAACACCTCCAGCTCAGAGGACGGCCGTGAACGCTCGGAGCGTCTTTCTATGCTTCAACTGTTTGAATAAAGGCTCAAAGAAACATTAACGGTCCATCTTAAAGAGCCACAGACGGATGCGTTACTTCATCTGCACACGCCGAGCTCGACTCACAGCGAGACAGACACATCCCGCAGACGTGCTGACGAGGACAAACACATGTTTTCAAGGGTCTCAAAGAGTGGCTGTTGATGATCTCCTTAACAATGCTGTCATTTCTCACATGTCCTTGAACGCACCACGATGCATAGCTGACTGCAGCAGGCGTCACGACCATCGATCCATTGGTACGTTTGTACGCGGGAATCACCTTCAATTCAACGTCGAGTCCTTCAGGTTCGCCCGACAAGTTAAAACGTGCACACAACACGTGCACTGCAGGTTAAGAACCTGTCAAACCGTGAACAGCAGCATCGCCAACCCTCCGCGGGCTACGGCAGGCGGTCAGTACCTGATATGGAGCAGTAGATGAGCTGAGGGTTCACTCTGCTCAGTTGATCGTATCCTAAACCCATCTGCTGAAGCTTCCCGGGAAGATAGTTTTCCACCAGCACGTCACACACTGCTGCCAGCTGAGAGACACACACACACACACACACACACACACACACACACACACACACAACATGTAAATATCACAGATTTAAAATACACAAATGAGACTTGTTGTGTTTAAGGTCATGTGACACACATTCTAACTGTGTAACTCTGAAGCGTGTGCGTAACACCGAAAATTAAAAACGACTGAAGAGCTGAAAGTTGAGATCAAACGTTTGTTCAGATTCTTCATCGCGCTGGTTTCTTCTAGAATCACATGTTCCTCATTTAAAGGTTTGTTCACTTACAGTCTTTCCACTGAACTCTTGTTTAGATGACTCTGTCTGACACTGAGACTCTGGTGTATTAGCACTGAGACTCTGGTGTATTAGCACTGAGACTCGGGTGTATTAGCGTGAGACTCGGGTGTATTAGCACTGAGACTCGGGTGTTTTAGCGTGAGACTCGGGTGTTTTAGTGTGAGACTCAGGTGTATTAGCACTGAGACTCGGGTATAGTAGCGTGAGACTCGGGTGTATTAGCGTGAGACTCGGGTGTATTAGCACTGAGACTCAGGTGTATTAGGTGAGACTCGGGTGTATTAGCGTGAGACTCAGGTGTATTAGTGTGAGACTTGGGTGTATTAGTGTGAGACTCGGGTGTATTAGCACTGAGACTCGGGTGTATTAGCGTGAGACTCGGGTGTATTAGTGTGAGACTCGGGTGTATTAGCACTGAGACTCTGGTGTATTAGCGTGAGACTCGGGTGTATTAGTGTGAGACTCGGGTGTATTAGGTGAGACTCGGGTGTATTAGCGTGAGACTCGGGTGTATTAGTGTGAGACTCGGGTGTATTAGCACTGAGACTCTGGTGTATTAGCGTGAGACTCGGGTGTATTAGTGTGAGACTCGGGTGTATTAGCACTGAGACTCGGGTGTATTAGCGTGAGACTCGGGTGTATTAGCAGTGGACATGTCAAAGCCAGCCAGGCCTTCGTGAAGCCACTGGCTGCTGCTGTGAGCGAGTCGTACCTCCTGGATGATGTTTGCTCCTCTGGGATGTTTCAGGTCCACAGAAATACTCTGAAATCAGAAAATCCACCAGCAGAGGCTCAATGTTAGCACCGTGACAACAACACCACACTGAAGCTGAGTTCACTGACACCGTGTTAAAAGGCAGCAGGAGCTTTCAGGTGTTTAGTCTCCTTCAGTATGAGTCCATCTCTTTCACATCATCACTCTCTCATGCATCATTTCTTAGATGGTTTCCTTCCTTCTTCGCAGCCGTTTGCTTCAGTTCCATGAAGACTAACCTGCAGAGACTTGAAGCACTCGTCAGCTTTACTTTGCTGTTCACGTTCATGTCGCTGCAGTGAGGTGTTGCACAGTAAAGGTGAGCAGGGCTGAATTTGGGGGCTTCGCCTGTTTTTAAATGCATTTCACGTCATGTGTCTTTTCTGAAGGGCCTGTTGGAAACTGACATTTGAAACGTGTTGAGGCCAGAAATCATTGACAGCTGGATGGAATCAAAGCTGGGGGTCAAACAGTGACCAGAGGTGGAGCTTGCTGCTGGTTCTGCAGCTCTGCAGATGTTTGATGTGACTGTTGGTGACAGACTGAAAAACCTTCACAGGAATAAACTGGAAGCAGCAGCTGCTTGGAGGGAAGACGGCGGACTGTCTACTGAGCTCTCTGAGCAGAGGTCACGTGCTCCTGTATGTGTGTCTCACCACACGCTCACACACACCTTTTTGTTGCGGTTGACGCTGAGGAAATAGGCGCTCTCGGTGTCGACAAACGGAGGACCCCAGGCTCTGGTGTCGTCACCCGCACCTGTTCGACCAATCGCCACAGTCCTTTACTCACACTCAGTAGTAACAGAAGTCACAGAAGCCTCACCTGGAGACAGGAGACTCACCTGGTCTCTCCACTTTGATCACCTCAGCTCCCAGATCTCCCAGGATCATGGTGGCGAAGGGACCGGCCAGAACCCTGCACAGGTTTAAACAGACGGCTTAAAAACCCACAGGAGGCCGGAGGACTCCCGCAGCGTGCAGACTCTTACCTGGTCAGGTCCAACACTCTGACGCCCTCCAGCGGTCCAACGTTTCCTCCTGCTGAGACGAGAAGACAAACAGCGAAACGGCTCGAGTCAAGTCTGATCTGCTTTCAGTCGGACCCTGAACACATCAGCGACTGACCTGAAGGTCAGACGTTACACCTAAAACTCCAAAAGTAAAATATT
Source organism: Chaetodon trifasciatus (assembly GCA_037975065.1). Lineage (NCBI taxonomy): Eukaryota > Metazoa > Chordata > Actinopteri > Chaetodontiformes > Chaetodontidae > Chaetodon > Chaetodon trifasciatus. The sequence continues at coordinate 270,943 of JBBMOE010000128.1, forward strand.
ACTGAAGTGAAAGTACAGAAGTGTATCAGCTAAATGTAGTCAAAGTATCAGAAGTGAAAGTACTCATTCAGCAGAATTACTTACTGTTGTTATTTAAATGTTTGTTCATGTAAAAAGTGACTCACAAAGTGTAAAGAAACGTCGTGAAGTACAAACAAACATAACATGGGAATACTCCAGTCAAGTACAACTACCTCAAAACTGTACCTTAGCACAGTAAACTGCAGGCAAACACACACACCTGAAAGAGTCTGTGTGAAATAAGAAGAAGAAGAAACCTAACAGATGAATCCTGTTTCATAAAGCTGATAATCACACAGCTCAGCAGCTCAAAGGCACAAACCAGTAACGTTTCCCAGTGTGACCAGTGTGACCAGTGTGACAGCTCTCCATTCACACCGTGTTTCAGGTAAAAAGGGCCAAACAGGCCACAATCAGCACTGGCCTCAGATCAGATCTAAACACCTGAGCCTGCTTTTCTTTAAGGTGACTTCTGTTTGAAGTGCTTTGAAGTGCTCTGAGAAAGAGGAAGAGGAGGCTTTTTCTTCCTCACTTGACTTCATTTTCACCTCTTTTCAGGGGGCAAAGTTCACATCTCGGCAGAAAAATCATTCAATAATGAATTCTGACTGCTCGGGTCGTTAATCTGCAGCCATCACGCTGATGTGTGGTTATAATACACTTCCTGTAGTTTTAATTTGGAATGACAAAACGCTTCTGGTCTTTCAGCCTGCAGCTAGCTTGACGAGCCTGAAAAAGTTCGACTTTGACCAACAACGATAATTAAAGTTTATGGAACCAGTTCATGAGAGAAACGAGCGTCCTGACACAGAAAATAAACACTTTAATCCAGTCTGTTTCTTTCCTGGTTTGAATAACACAAGTTTTCAGAGACAATGAGTCCTCTGGTCATTATCGATTAGCAGACTGAACGCCAGTCACACAGCTGGAGGCTAACAGGATTGTTTGGCTAACATTAGCCAGCTAGCTTTAGCTCCAGAGCCTGTAGTACCTCTTTGAGTCTGTGAAATCCATCGTCCCCCGCCCGGACACCTAACCGGGTGATTCCTCTGTCGCTGTGAAGTAAAGCCGGCCGAACAGAGAGGCGACAAGCGGCTTTTCAGCAGTCTGAGAGCAGCAGACATCTTTCCACCTGTTAGCGCCAAGCTACACGCACCGCAACAAGACTTCCGGGCCTCGCTTTCAAAATAATGGTCAGGATAAACGAACGCGGTCAAGACTCTGAGAGCTTTTGATAAATCCATCCTCAGTCAAGTATTTTAATAGTCGAACTTTTCTAAGGAGCTGTCTGTCATCTTCTTTCACAAAAACATGTTTACAGTTTCATTGTTCCTGTAAAACCAGCGAGGACAGTGAGCGTTCGATGTTGTCTTCTTCATCATTTTAAATCATGCAAAGGTCAGAGGTGACAGATGCGTACGGATCCTTTCCTTCAGGGAAAGCCACGATGTAAAAATACTTCATCCTGCATTAACAATTTTGCTATGTGAAAAGTACAGAAGTGTTTGCAGTAAAATGCAGGGAAAGTACTCAAAAGTATTGCAGAATCACTCCTGTCAGTATTACATTTTTACTGTCTGTATTACGGAGCCTTTACCAATGAATTATGTTTCATGAAGTCATCATACGTTTTGTATATCAAACTTTATCTACAGTAACTGGCTACTGTTAAATACATGTAGTACTCATAGTACAAAGTAGCATCAAATTTAATCACACTCACTCATCCAGGTCATGTATCTTCTCAGCGCGTTCTGAAGGCAACTGGACCTGCTCATGGTTCTTGAAGGGTCGGTCAATGATCCCGCAAGAGGATCGATGCCTGGAACTCCCACCAGCCAGTCAGAAGAACCACAAGCAAGTCCAGCTGCCTGTGGGAAGCTCAGAGAAATGTGATCGTTCAGTCACTTCAGTGGAAAAAGGAGATGAAAACCTTTAGTGAATAATAAAGTGCTTCCATGGTAGAACACTGTCTCTGTGGCTCATGTGTCCAGTGCTTCGTGTGCTCTCGTCGATGCTGCAGCATCACGAAGCGTCGCACTGAGAGCAGAGCAGACTGGACTGCAGTTCTGTGGTTTGGACAGCAGGTGGTGCTGCAGGAGCAGTGAGCTGACAGACAGCACACAGAGGGAGGGAACCCTGAGAGAGACACTAAAGTCAAAGACAGCTCAGACAACATTTTGGACAATGAGCTGAGAGGAACTGTTTGTGTTTCCTGTCAGTCTGTAAAAACACGTTCAGCTGGAACTTCAACTGAACATTATTTCATCATTGAAACACTGAAGCATCAACATGTCGACAACCAGCCTTGAAATTCACACACACACACACACACACACACACACACACACACACACACACACACACACACACAGTGGTTTCCTGTAAATGAGCCTGAAAGTGAAACTAAAGTCAAAAGCAGCTCAGACTCCATTTTGAGTGACAGAGCAGACGGAGCAGAGCTGAAGTCTGAGGCAGGTGAGTGTGAATCCAACACTTTCATGAGTTTACTGTTAAAGTGTGAGTCAGTTTTCTGCCTGTGGACTGTAGAGGACAGACATGTGAGAATGAAGTCAACAGTTTGACTCAGCTGTGGACACAAAGTCATGACTGACATCATGACTGTTTTTTCCAGCAGTGGTCTGATAATAATATTGTGTTGCTCAGTCAGTTCTTCAACCAACACGGTCAACTTTCTAATTCTGTCGAATGAATTTGGCACTGCGGAGTCCCTGTTTCACCAGAGGACTTTGAGCTGCGTTCGATGCCGTGCCCTCAGGCGTTCTCTGATTAAAGGTCATCGGGGAAATGGCCGTCAGCCTTTACTGTGGGATGTTACTGAGGCAGCTGCCGCTGAAAGGTGTTTTTCACGGCGAGCTAAGAATAAGACGATCCAGAAACTCTTCCAGCAAAACATGACGAGTCCTCCTCCTGCTTTGTCACATTGGTCCACGATTGTTGGAGAGATTTCTTTAATACTGACAAGGTCAAAGAAATTTCATTAGAAATATTTCACTTATTTTATCCAACTAGTCACAGAAATTCAAGAAAACACTGATGAAAGTTTGAGCTTTGTGGAGAGTCCAGGGAAACGCTGCATCTGTTTTGCTCTTTTGGCCCAAACACTAAACGACTGTGGAGTGAAGTGATTGATTACTGATCATATCTGCCCTCTTTATGCTGCTGTGGAAACGCTGTTTGGATTCACTCAATACGACAGAATTCTCTGCTGTGTGTGTGTGTGTGTGTGTGTGTGTGTGTGTGTGTGTGTGTGTGTGTGTGTGTGTGTGTGTGTGTGTGTGTGTGTGTGTGTGTGTTACTTCCTGTTCTCTCAGTCTCGTCAGTGTCTTGAACACACTTGTTTGTTGCTTCTTGTGTTCTGAGCTCACCGTCAGTGTCTCTGTTTCACCTCTCAGACTGACTTCAGACCAGAAGATGAGTGTTTGTGTGGAGGAAGAGGAGGACAGAGCAGAGTCTCCAGTGTCCAGCTGTCTGTCCATGAAGAGCGACCGGTCCAAAGGTCTTCCTCTGTACTTCAGTCATGAACCTGGACCCTCAGACTCAAAGTAAGAAAACTGCTGTTAACTCATTTTTCTTTCAGTTTCTTCTGCTGATTTCATGTTTTCATTGTTTTGATTTTGTGTTTTTAGATTAAAAATGTGACTAAAATGTCTTTGCAGCCTAAATTGAACCAACTTTTTGTGACATGAAGAGAAATGATTGACAGCTGTCAGTCACCTCGAAAAGCTGTAATCTAATCTAAGAGGACTGACGCAGACTTCAAAGCTCCTCATTATGGACAGCAGCAGCAGTTTGTGTGTTTAGAGCTTCAGAAATGGCTTTCATCAGAGAATTTATCAAGGATTCATGTGACACAAAGAAAACATGTTGGTGTTTGCAGAGTTGAGGACAGCAGACGGAGAGCAGAGTCTCCAGTGTCCAGCTGTCTGTCCATGAAGAGCGACCAGTCCAAAGATGATCTTCTAAACTTCAGTCATGAACCTGGACCCTCAGACTCAAAGTAAGAGCCTGTTTTTACTGTAAACTGACCTGATGGAAGATGATGCATTGAGGATGAAGACAAAATACTCTGCTACAAGATTCATGTTGATGATGCAGAACTCTTCCTGCAGATAGTGTTTCAAACTAAGATCGACCTGATTTTATCACATTATGTCTTTACAGAGAGAAGAGGAGTCATGTTTGTGTGGAGAGACCCAGAACAAGATGTGGACTGCAGACAGTCAGTCAGACCTGCACTGTCCAAAGTAAGACTGTCCATCCACACATCTTCAAACTGTCACCTTCTTCAATTCATGACATTTATTTGGAGACTCACAATCAGTTCATTCAACACACCAACCAAAAATGTCAAGAAACATGTGAGAACATGAACTTCATCAAATAACTGAACTGCTTCAAGAGCCACGTTTAGTTTTTGGGTTTTCAGGCTGAAGACTTGAACATGAAACCACTTTCACAGCAAAATGATCACGTACATGCAGAGTTCTTCATTAAAGTTTAACCTGCATTCAATGTCAAAACAGGGAAACATGGTGGTTTAAAAGTCTTTCATGTGACGATGATGATGATGATGATGATGATGATGATGATGATGATAATGATGATGATGACGTCAGACAATATTTACCTGCCGACGTCTGGAACGTCAACGTGCGTCATCATCGCACTGGAAAAGCAGCGAAAGTTAGCGTCCACCTGGGTGTCCTGTGTCCATCACTGCTGATCAGAGAGACGTCTGCAGCTGAACTGATGGAATCCACACATGGAGCTCTTTTTGTCTCTCTGTGTTCAGCCACCATAAAAAGCTTTCATTGTGAAGCAGCTGTATGAAACGCAGTGTGTTTCTTTATTTGATCAGTCGATCAGTTTGAAGTCTTGCTGGGAGGAAGGAACAGCCACAGTGATCTGTTCAGATGAAGAGCTGCTGAGGCTCAGCCTGTCGCCTCTGCTGTCAATCAAACACACAGCGACAGTCAGAGGAGAGAGACAAAGGAGAATTTGTGATGTTCACCCAAAGTGGACTGATAAACCTTCACTTCTTTAGATCTTCTTTATTGTTCTTTATTGATCATGAAAATAATCAGCAGATTGTCAAATTGTCTTTGTTTTGTCTCACTTTTCTCTCTTTTTTAGTGGATGGTGGTCTTCAGGAGGTTTTAGAAGAATATAAGATGAGTCTGAGGAGGAGATGTGAACGTGTGACTGAAGGAAGTGATGAAACAGGAAGTGGAACCCTCCTCAACAGGATCTACACTGAGCTCTTCATCACAGAGGGACAGAGTGAAGAGGTTAATACCCAACATGAGGTGAGGCAGCTTGAGACAGCTTCCAAGATGGAGACCCTCCACGAGACCCCAATCAAGGTCCAGGACATCTTTAAAGCCTTACCTGACCAACAGAGACACATCAGAGTGGTCCTGACCAACGGCGTCGCTGGCGTTGGAAAAACCTTCTCAGTGCAGAAGTTCACTCTGGACTGGGCAGAGGGCTCGGAAAACCGAGACGTCAGCGTGGTGGTTCTGCTTTCGTTCAGGGAGCTGAACCTGATCAAAGATGAGCAGTACAGTCTTCTCGGGCTGCTCCATGTTTTCCATCCAACATTACAGAAGGTGACAGCAGAGCAGCTGGCTGTCTGGAAGCTTCTGTTCATCTTTGACGGCCTGGATGAAAGCAGACTTTCACTGGATTTCACCAACAATCGGCTTGTTTCTGACGTCACACAGAAGTCTTCAGTCAACGTGCTGCTGACAAACCTCATGGAGGGGAATCTGCTTCCCTCGGCTCTCGTCTGGATAACTTCCAGACCCGCAGCGGCCAATCAGATCCCTCCTAAACGTGTTGACAGGGTAACAGAAGTACGAGGCTTCACTGACGCCCAGAAGGAGGAGTACTTCAAGAAGAGGTTCAGTGATGAAGATCTGTCCAGCGGAATCATCTCACACATCAAGACCTCCAGGAGCCTCCACATCATGTGTCAGATCCCAGTCTTCTGCTGGATCACTGCTGCAGTTCTGGAGCACATGTTGACTCTAGACCAGAGAGGAGAGCTGCCCAAAACCCTGACTGACATGTACTCACACTTCCTGCTGGTTCAGACAAAGAGGAAGAAGCAGAAGTATGATGAGGGACATGAGACCAGTCCACAGGAGCTGACGGAGGCTGATGGGAAAGTTCTTGTGAAGCTGGGGAGGCTGGCGTTTGAACATCTGGAGAAAGGAAACATCATGTTCTACCAAGAAGACCTGGAGCAGTGTGGTCTGGATGTGACTGAGGCCTCGGTGTACTCAGGAGTTTGTACAGAGATCTTCAAAAGAGAGTGTGTGATCTTCCAGAAAACAGTCTACTGCTTTGTTCATCTGAGCATTCAGGAGTTTCTGGCTGCAGTCTACATGTTCCACTGTTACACCAACAGGAACTCAAAGGTCCTGAAGACTTTCCTAAACGACTACAAATACAGCGAGTCACAACCATGGTCTTTTATGAAGAATATTTTTAATTTTTTTGGAAAAGATGAAAGGCACTACCCATCCCTGGATGTGTTTCTGAGGAACAACATGGAGAAATCTCTTGA
>JBBMOE010000129.1:12143-14643 GCA_037975065.1 Chaetodon trifasciatus
TTCATTCATTCATTTCCGTCTTTTCTTTTTGTCATTCATTCATTCATTTCCATCTCTTTTTGTCATTCATTCATTCATTTCCATCTTTTCTTTTTTGTCGTTCAATCATTCATTTCCGTCTTTTCTTTTTGTCATTCATTCATTCATTTCCATCTCTTTTTGTCATTCATTCATTCATTTCCATCTCTTTTTGTCATTCATTCATTCATTTCCATCTTTTCTTTTTGTCGTTCATTCATTCATTTCCATCTTTTCTTTCTGTCGTTCATTCATTCATTTCTTTCGTCGCGTTCGTGGACGGTTGTGTTTCATGGCCTCTGGAGGGCGACGTGACGTGTCAGAGGTCTGAAGACGCAGTGACATCATGAAGCCACACTGAGCTCTGATTGGCTGACTTGTCTGTCATTAAGCATCAAACTTCATCGGACAGATTAAAGGATTTTACGTTGAAAAGGAGAATGACCTCCATCGTGAACCAGTTTAAAGGAAGTCGATCCACTGATGGTCATTCAGGCGTTTCTCACCGGATGTTTGTGTTTGTGACGCCATCACAAACACAAACATCGTTACAACCGATGGTCGTCTTATTTGTTTCAGACTCTTCCAGCTGAAATAAACAATTCAACGAACGGGCCAAATGAACCCGATGCCACGTTCAGCAGACGAAAACCCTGAAGGTCAGGGTCCAGACTCAGGATCTGGACTCGACTGCCTGAAGGACTCTGACGTGACGGACCAGGTCGCGCTCAAACGTCTCGTTACACTCGTGTGAAGTCACACGGACATGATAAACCTCAGCTCTGATGTCACGGCTGTCATGGCTGTCTGGAGCTGTGACCTCATGCTGTCCTCCTGACCTCTGGTTGCTGTGGTGACAGTTACCTTGACCCAGGCCTCCAGCTCAGCCTTGTACTCCACCTGCTGCTCCTCCACCTGCTTCTTGTACTTGTCTTTCTGACTCTGGCTCAGTTTGTGCCACCTCTTCCCGATCTCCACCATCCGCTCCTTCAGGCTGAAGTGGTTCAGCTCGCCGTTGGTCAGCAGCTCCTGGGAGAACATCTGATAGCCGCTCCTATTGGACGGACATGACAGCAGGACGTTTCATGAGCTCCGCTGCTTTGATTTGACAGATTTCAGCATCGTGTCTCTGACGGACTCTGATACGAACGCCGCGGCGCCTCACTGATCAATGAATCTACGATCACTTCATCGACTTCTGCAGCGAACGTGTTTCCACGTTTCACATCTTCTTTGGTTTTTAACGTTCATTTCTCTGGATGCGTTTTTTTGAATAAATCTCTGCTCAGGCTGACGGACCTCGTTGATTCAGGCGACGAGGCGAATCAGAAATACAAAAAAGACTTTTTTCAGGATTAACATCAAACAGTTTACGGACACGTTCTTCCCAGTGGTCCCTGAATGCAACGTGTGACTGATGTCCTGTCAATACATCATGACGAAGCAGACGCAGAGCGTCGCTCCTTCAAACAGAACTGGATGCTGGAAAACCATCATCATCATCATCATCATCATCGTCATCATCGTCATCTGACATCAGGTGGCCAAAGAGAAGCAGTTCCAGCCGTCAGGTTAGTGCGACATGAGTTAAATAATTTTAAGTCCCTCGAAGGACGTTACAGAAATATTGAACAGATTAATCGAGACAACAAACGGCAGCGTTCTGATGGAAACAAGCAGGTTTCTTGAAATCAAAAGTTTCTGTCAAATAAAAGTCTCCCTCAGAGCGTCTCAGCGTCTCAGCGTCCATGTCTGACGGACGTTCTCACCTCTTGGTGGTTTTGTGTACCCACTTCTTGTTTTAAGCCAAAGATTTTTTCCACCAAACTGTGACTGACATGACTTTTTCCTCACCTGGACTCACCTCACCTGGACTGCACAAAGGCTTCCTGGCAGAAAGCCCTGAAGGCAAACGTCTCCCATAACGTGACTGTCAATGTTCAGGTGTGCAGGTGTGACTCAGCGGATGTGGACTGAGGGTGTGAGCCCCCTTTCTGCTACCTGTCCCCGAGCGAGCGACCACCAGCTGATCTATGCTAACAAGGTTAGCCTGACCAGGTCGCTAACGGTATGAATGTAAACATGCTAGCAGCTGTTACTTTGTGCCATTTTAATGCCCCCCCGCTGCCCGAGACGACTGTGATTGGTTTAAAGAGATACAACCAGCCCCCCCCCCGCAGAATGACGCTGCTGATTCTACGTCAGCCTTTTGTTTAATCACTGCAGTTGGACTCAGCAGACAGAAAAGTCGACTCACACTGGAGGCTTCTTTGGTTCTCCGTCAAACTTGGGCTTCCTCTGACTCTGGCCTGCTGGTGGAGCCCTCATCTCCAACAGCTCCCTCTGCAGGACACCAGCCAACAGTCAGCACAACATAAAGACAATCAGCTGACTCATGAACTGTCCCGCGAGGCGTCCGGCGGCGCCGCGCTGCAGATCCCGGACCTGTGACGGCTTCACCACAGCACTCATGAGGGGAGAT
>JBBMOE010000129.1:19643-43702 GCA_037975065.1 Chaetodon trifasciatus
AGAAGAAGAGACCTCCACAGACTGAGGGACAGGTGAGAGGACAGGTGAGTCTGACAGGAGGGAGGACAGGTGAGAGGACAGGTGAGTCTGACAGGAGGGAGGACAGGTGAGAGGACAGGTGAGTCTGACAGGAGGGAGGACAGGAGAGAGGACAGGTGAGTCTGACAGGAGGGAGGACAGGTGAGAGGACAGGTGAGTCTGACAGGAGGGAGGACAGGTGAGAGGACAGGTGAGTCTGACAGGAGGGAGGACAGGTGAGAGGACAGGTGAGTCTGACAGGAGGGAGGACAGGTGAGAGGACAGGTGAGTCTGACAGGAGGGAGGACAGGTGAGAGGACAGGTGAGTCTGACAGGAGGGAGGACAGGTGAGAGGACAGGTGAGTCTGACAGGAGGGAGGACAGGTGAGAGGACAGGTGAGTCTGACAGGAGGGAGGACAGGTGAGAGGACAGGTGAGTCTGACAGGAGGGAGGACAGGTGAGAGGACAGGTGAGTCTGACAGGAGGGAGGACAGGTGAGAGGACAGGTGAGTCTGACAGGAGGGAGGACAGGTGAGAGGACAGGTGAGTCTGACAGGAGGGAGGACAGGTGAGAGGACAGGTGAGTCTGACAGGAGGGAGGACAGGTGAGAGGACAGGTGAGTCTGACAGGAGGGAGGACAGGTGAGAGGACAGGTGAGTCTGACAGGAGGGAGGACAGGTGAGAGGACAGGTGAGTCTGACAGGAGGGAGGACAGGTGAGAGGGATAGGAAAGAGGACAGGTGAGTCTGACAGGAGAGAGGACAGGTGAGTCTGACAGGTGTTGATGAGGTCACAGCTGGCTGTGGTTACCTGGCTCACTCCTGATCCTGGCTGTCTGAGCTCTGGAGACGCTACTGCTGCCGTTCATCCTGCAGCGACTGACGGAGAAGACTCCGCCCCCTCCCTCCTCTGAAACACACACACACACACACACACACACACACACACACACACACACACACACACACACACACACACAGCTTAACAACATGGTCTTGATCAGGCTGTGTAGTCATGGAGACGATCGTTGACATTGACTTCAGTGGTGGAAAGTAAATTTACTCGAGTATTTAAGTATTCAAGTCCAGTTTGAAGGTAACTGAGTTTTTCTTCGCTCTGCTTCTGGTACACAAATGATTACAATAAAATATGATCAATAGTTTATGAGCTCAAATTAATTCAATTTACATGATTTATTTACTTATTTTTCCACTTTTACCAGCTGCAACATCAAAGTGAAAAAACTTTGTAACGGAGTATTTCTACTCTGTGGGATTACTTTTACTCCCTCTGTCACTGGAGATTCTGTGATTGGTTGATCCAAGCGGGACTTCGGCTGAAATCAGATGTGTTAAATGCTGAAGTCACGGTGTCGAGGGCCGGCTGATCCGCCTCCTCCTGCCCGCCCTCAGCGCGCTCATCCCGCCTGTCCTGATCCTTAATGACCGGCCGGCCGAGGCGACCTTCCCCCGGCTTGGTGCGTCACCGCGGCCTGATGACAAGGTCAGGGTGCGGGCCGAAGAGTCCAGTTTCTTGTCTGTAGTTCTGGTGCTGGATTCGTTTTAGCTTTGGTGTGAATGTGGGACGAGCTGCTGTGACTGAGCTCAGGGCGCTTTGAACCCGCTCCCAGGTCAGTCAGAGGGCGGGCTGGCCTCCAGCGTCCCACCGAACTGCACTGACAAATGCGTCACTTTACGTCAAAACGTGTCAAAAGTGCGAACAGTCCGCAGACAGCGAATATGAGACCGTGTCGACAGTCTGTATGAGCCCCTCTTCAGTTCGGCATAGATCCAACTCATCGAGCAGCTGTTACTTTAGCTCAAACATAATTTTAAAAAACTCTTAAAATCTGTCTGAATGTGCTTCTCCCAAAATAAAACGCGGAGGGCGGTAGAGAGCAGGACCGACTCACAGCAGAGTTTGTACAAATTCGTGTTGTTTGGTGACTGTTTACGGGCCGAAACTACCAACAGTTGACCGGGTCCTCCAACTGGATTCATGTTCCGGCTTTGTGGCCCAATGTCTGCCGTTGTGTTCGGTAGTTTCAGGGTTTCTAAACGGGGTTCGGAGCTCAGATGTGTGGGTACAGCGGTGATGTTATCGGGGTCGCAATTAAGTGCAAGCAGCGGGCCGTCAGGCTCCAGCTGCCCCGGTAATGGCGTCCGTCCTCCGGCAGGAGTCAGCACGTAGCTTCCGCTGGCACGCAGAGGGCTACAGGAGACGGCAGCTAACGTTCACCTTTTATGGTGAAATGTTTAAAGTGCGAATTAATGTGAGAAAATAGGAACACGAGCGAAGCCTGAAGCCTTTAAAACGCCGTCAGAGCTTCACTTTGACACGTGTAGCACTGAACCGCTTCATTTAGCAAAACTGCTTAACTGACAAATGCGTCGACATATCAGACTTTAGTGAAAAAATCACCAGATTAAAATGGCGAAATATACATTTGGTGTCTGCCAGTCAACTGATAAACAGCTGAATTTGACGATTTCGGGCCTGAGCGGACTGGATGACTTGCTGCTACCCCAGAAGCCTTCACCGAGAAGCCGCCATGAATGTTCTGGTGACTCGGGGACAAACGACCAGAAAACCTCCGGAATCTGTTTAAAATCACCGCCAAACACTTACCTTCAGGTTCAGGCAGAAAGCTGGGTTAATACTGCACACTGCTGCGATCCTTTGGATTATTTTGGGACTTTCAAAGTGTGTTTTTTTCAGCCGTAAACCCCGGGGAGTCAGGTCGAAACGAATCCGACAAAAGGAGCGTCTAGTCCGGTATGAAACTCCGCCCAGCGCCGCAGGGGGAGGAACTCCGGGGGAAAACATGAGGACAAAGGCGGAGGATGAAACCAGAGACAGCGGCGAAAACACCAGCCAAACCCGCTTAAAATGACTTTAAATGTAGAATTATGATTTTTATTTCACGTATTTTACACAACCTGTCAATATCTACAAAAATGAAACTGCCACAGCGCCCTTTTCTGGATATCTACCCTCCTGACTTTAACCTGGTCCGGGTCCAGATGCTGAACCGGCGGGGAGACAGAGGACTGGGCCCGGGGACCGGACGGCCATCCTCCGACAGAAATGCTACCGCGGGGACGCGGAGGAGAGAGTCCGGCCGGCTGCTCCAGGCTCCGAGAGGAAGAATCGGAGAGAGTCATTAGATCTGCCCGCTGCTCAGGTCTCCCTCCCCGGCCTGCCGCGGAGCTAATCAGCGGCTCGAAGACGGCTGTGCATCCTGCAGGACAGCAGCCCGCATCCGCATGGCATCCTGCCCGCCGACAACACACCGTCTGCCGTGTGTGATCTCTGCGACTCACCGGTCCCAGTCCCGACGGAGCTGTGCAGTGAGGGCCAGTCACTGATCAATCAGTACATCCATCTGTTTGACACACCTGTCCTCCTCCAGGAAAACGCTCCACAGGTGTGTGTGTGTGTGTGTGTGTGTGTGTGTGTGTGGAGGGGGTGGGGGCAGCACCGCAGCCTCTTTTATTTCTTGAATAAAGTTCAGTTTATTAAGTAAAACTGATTTTCTACACTTCATGTTTCCTTCATTAACTTTTTTCCCAAATTTCCCAAATCACAAATGTGTGTGTGTGTGTGTGTGTGTGTGTGTGTGTTTGAGTGTGTGTGTGTGTGTGTGAGTGTTTGAGTGTGTGTGTGTGTGTGTGTGATAGAGAGAGAGAGAGAGAGAGATGGGGGACAGTCCATTTGGCCCCTGAGTGTCTCACTGTCCGCATCACTACCGCCACCTGCTGGTCAGGATGATCAACACATTAAACTGCGGATCATTAATCCCTTAATTAAATCTGAACATGTTGATGTGACTCAGTTTGCAGCCTGAGATCATTTATTGGTCCTTTAATTTGAAAAACTGAACACTTGAATTCAAAAAGCCTTTTAATGAACAAATGAAGAGATTTTGAGGGTTAATTCAAATATTAGAAGGTTTGGACAAATGAATGGAACCGTTCACAGACGGAAACACTGAGATTTCCAATGATTATCGGTCACCATGAGTGCTTTTCACTGAATCGTTCCATTGCTTTTCACAGACAGGTATGGAGGTCACAGGTGATCTCACCTGAACACAGTGAGGTAACATCACCATCTCCACACTGAGCAACAGCTACATCTGCTCTCCTGGGGGGGCAAAGTGTGTTTAATCCTGAAAATAAGGCTGATAATGTCCAGCATGGGGGTGTGATGTCACAGTGAAAACTAATTTTAAACAGTGAAACTGTTCATCTGCCTCACAAACACATGACCTTTGAGGTGAAACACAGGTGGCAGTTATCACTGTTACTGACAAGTCTGTTAACAAACCAGCAGGCAACGTCTAAATCTGAGTTATCAACATCTTCTGATGAGATCAGGCTAAAATAATGTGAGAAACATGTATTAAATTGATTTATGGGCTAAAAATGTTGATTGGGCCTTCTAATATCGTCCTCATTTGGCCTCAGGCGTAACCCTTCAGTACAAGTTGAATGAAAATACAAATTATCAGCAAATGTAAACTTTCCATAATGCACCTTTAAGCCTTCAGTGTAGAAAAGTACAAAACATGAACCTCGCAGTGATCGGATGGAAGGACGAAGGAGGAGAAGACGACAAACTGAGCTTCTCCTCAGATCTTTATTGTGGGTGGTTTCCTCCTGCTTGTAGGCTGAGCTGCTCAGGCTCAGCTGAGTACCGGCTCAGGCTCAGGCTCAGGCTCAGCTGAGTCCCGGCTCAGGCTCAGGCTCAGCTGAGTACCGGCTCAGGCTCAGGCTCAGCTGAGTCCTGGCTCAGGCTCAGGCTCAGGCTCAGACTCAGGCTCAGCTGAGTCCCGGCTCAGGCTCAGGCTCAGGCTCAGACTCAGGCTCAGCTGAGTCCCGGCTCAGGCTCAGGCTCAGACTCAGGCTCAGCTGAGTCATGGCTCAGGCTCAGACTCAGGCTCAGCTGAGTCCCGGCTCAGGCTCAGGCTCAGGCTCAGGCTCAGCTGAGTCCCGGCAGTACAGCACAGAATGGAAACAAATTGATGACTTTTCTATCAGGTCATTTCAAACAATAAAGCAACATAAAAACAAAAACAAAGACTTTCAGGCAGCAGAAAACATCTTTTCCTTTGTAACGTTAGTGTGCAGAGGAGGGGGGACAGAACAGACCTGTTATATATGTTGTTAAATAAATAAACATTAATCTTGGGATTGCATATTTCACCATCCAGGATTAATCTCCATCAGTCAGATTCAGGTAAAACATCACATTAACACAGTAAATTCACAGAAAAGTGAGACATTATCATATATTTACAAAAAACATCTTTCATAATCTCCACCTTTGTATCTCATGTCGCCACTATTTCATGAGTTCTGTGATATCAAAATAACTACCTCACAATTACAAAATAAATATGAATAACAACATATTAATGACAAAAAAAATGAAAATGATTTTATAATAAGGACAAAACTATCTCATAACACCGGATTCAAAGTAACAATACCGGCCTGATAACAGCCCGACCTGTCAGACGTGGACTGTCAGACGTAGACCGTCTACCCGTGTTTCATCGCATGTAGCCAATCAACCGATGCCACATATGGACGCCTCACAATGTTACAACCAAAGGGGACTGCTTAGGGATCAGCTTTGTGGTCCATGAGAAATTCCAGGACGTGTTATTGATGTTGACCAACAGGAGTACAGGGAGAGCACTCTTCACCTGTAAACTTGTGAAGTGAAAGAGGAATAAAGTCGTTGGTGGAACAACTTTCTTTTTCAAGGCTTTTTATCAGTCAGTCAGAATCAGAGACACCTCTCCAGATGCCATATTTGTTTACATTCTGGTTCCAGGAAGTCAACACATTTCAAACTTACAGGCACAGTCAGACATTTTGTGAAATCAGCTGTGTTTAATCAAAGGTAGATTTACAAGCTAGGCAGTTTCTGCTACTTCAAGACTTTATGCTAAGCTAAGCTAACCATGTCCTGGGCCAGTTTCATCTCCGTGCCGGATGCAAAGAGGTGAAACTGATCTCCTTCTGAAACATGTCACTCTGAGAAGGCTGAGAACCAAAGTTCTGACGGTTCCGTCAATATGCCTTCAGGCGATGCAGAGGATTCATTATTTGTGGGTCAGTGTGACAGTTTATGGATGAAATGTGTGTTTCAGTGATGGACTGTAGAGCTAAGATCTACAGTGAATGTTCAACTAGAACAACTGAAACTAAGCTACAAGTAAAGGACAACCGGTGTGTCTCAGTTAGTTTGTGAGGACGAGCTCACAGTGATGAAGGTCAAACTGTCATCAAAGTAAAAATGCTGAACTGGACGAGCTGGAGGACAGACGCTCTTGGACTAAGTTAATGCTCTCAGTGGAGTTTGATGCTCATCAAGCAGCTTCCACAGACCTCATCCTGACAGAGACAGTGTTCTGCAGCAGGTTTGCGCTAAGCTAACAGCTAAGAAGCTCAAACCGCCTTCAGAAGGAGAACTTGTGAAGGAGAACCTTGTTGCTGCTGTGGAGCTGAGAGGAGCAGTGTCAGTTTGTCTGGAAGAACAGTCACAGAGTGGATTACTGATTTGGCAAAAGATAAAAAAAAATCAGTGAATGACACCGCAGGAAGTTTTCAGTTTTCTCTCGGGTCTGTAATGAAACAACAGACAACAAATACCGGCCAAGCTAGCACTTTGTCTGCATGGGATTTCCACAGTTTGATAGAAGGGGGATTGTTGTTTTGGCTATAAAAAATTTGAATTACCATCTGAAAAGTTAAGAGGCCACAGATGGAGCCACAACCAGGAAGTGAACATATTAGCTTGGTTTAATGTGGAACCAGCTGACACGTCTGTCAGCTTTCTGGTGTGACTGACCGCAGTCACACTCCTCCGATCAACACTATGCTACGAAGCTAGTGTACTTAACTTAATAACTAGGCAACATTTATTTTCAGTTAGCAGGACATGTTAGCCTTCACATTAGCTCCCTCCGGTTTTCTGTTTGAGTTTCAAATGAACAAAGTCTGACTTCCATTTTGTGCTGATGTCAGCTTATGAACACGACTGAGATGAAACGCCTTCTGTGTTTGTCTGGATAGACTGTCGGTTATTTAGTGGTGTAAAGTAGAGAATAAATGACAGCTCTGGCTGTACTGCAGCATCTGCAGACATGCATACTATACAGGAATCATCTAAATATTATTTCTATACATGTACTGAAGCTTCAGTTTGACTGTGGTGAGCAGCAGCTCTCCAGCATTTGAAAAATCTTCTTGAAATCAACATGTAAAACTAACAGGGTGTGGTTTTGCGAGCAGTTGTTCCAGTCGTTGTGCTAAGTTAGGCTCAGTAAATCCTGGACCTCTGTACTGACAGATGAAGCTGATATCCCTCTGAAACATCTGGAAAGACGAAGTGGAGTTATCTAAATGCTGGACTGTTGCTTTAATACTATCAGGTTATATCATGAGACTGTATGTTGTATATAGATGCAGATAGAAATCTGGAAGACCTTCATCTACCACTCTGGTCTTCTTTTTAAACTGGATCAGATTAATACTGAGCGAGCTAAATGACGAAGGTATGAATATATCGTTTTCTGTGTGTTCTGAGTAATCTGAGATTTATTATATTCAGAATACTTTAGTGTTTTTAAATATAACTGATTTTAAAATTTCTTATTGCGCCTTTTCTTGATTAGTTTCATTTTTATATTTCTAACAGAGGTTGTTGTCTCAGGAGTACCACAGGAGACAATTCTGGGTCCTCCATCATTTTACATTTTATATTTTGCTCCTGGGCCTTTCTGTTAGTAACAGTTAAGTTCCTGATTGGACGTTTCTCACAACGATGCTGTGTGGCACTTCTCAGAATGGATCTTGGTTTTCACTGAAACAGCTTCTGGAGAAAGTCTGATAAGTTCTTAAAGTCAAACTTTAAGAACGTAAGACTTGGGGCCTCAGCTGTGGTGAAACCACATTAATGAAGGCCTATACAGACACATACACAGGTGACAGGTGTGTACAGGATGTACAGAGACAGGTGGACACGCATTTGTGTTTTATACACAGTAAATACAGAGAGTACAGAGTCAGCATTGAAGAGATTTGAGGAATCTGAAGAGAAGGAAAAGTCACACTGACTCTGAAAACACTGAAAACATGAAACTGACGAACAACCTGAACGACAATCAAATGAGGATAAGAACTGACCTCAGTGCTCGCCTGATGTATATGAAACTGTACCATGTCAGACTCACCTCCAGCCTCATGGGGACTACCTCAAACTTCACGTTTCTTATGTTTCTTATGTAAACACTGATGCTGAGAGATGTGGCAGAAGATTAAATCATCTGAAATAATCTTTGCTGTCCGTACATCAATGAAAGTTGTTTGTATGACACTTGGCTGAAACAGGAGATCGCCGTTATATTGGGTGATATCGTGGCTCAGTGGTGAGAAGGTCCTGGGTTTGAATCTGTGTGGACTTTGCATGTTTGCCTCCAGGTTAACTGGAAACTGCAGCTCTGAGTGCTTGCCCTTCGTATTGTGTAAAGCTTTGATCATAGTTCAGTATGGATGTCAGCTGCAGACTTTCATGTGAAGCGTTTCCACACAGAATACGATCCTGGGTCTGCGAACACAGATGTATTCCACACATATGCACTAGCAAACAAGAAGGAGGAAACGAGCTCTGTTTGTTGAATTTGGCTGAACAACAAGAGAACGTTAATGAGAACATGACCAGGAAAGTCAGTTCATTACATAGGTAGATACAGGGCTCTACACAAGCATCCTCTCTGCTTTTCTGGGTCATTCACAGTCATAGTGCTGACCATCCACACAGTCACTCATTCTGGGAGGTGGGAGGACATCAGACCTTTGTGGACATGAGAAGACAACAGAAATGACATGAAATGGACTCTCGCAGATGCAACAAGTATAAACTGGGCTATAGACTGGTTATCTGTGCCGATGCCCGACGTGATCAGGGACAGGAGGACGAGTACAGTTTACTCGACATCAGGTAAGACATCATCTCAGTGATCTAGTTGGAATAAAGAATATAGAAAGATTTCTTGGAGGAGGACAATTGACCCTGTACTGATTCTGTTGGGAACATTCTTCAGTGTTGTGCTTCTTTCTGCATTTCAGTGAGCTTTTGTTTTCTTGTGCTTTCGTGTTCTTGGCTGGCGGTGTGATGAGCTAAGTGGCCAGCAGAGGGCAACACTGGTCCAATAAGAAATGATGTCAGATTCCTGGCCTTTAGAAGATGACCTCTTCAGATTTGACTGACCTCCGACCTTTGACCTTTCCTTTAATGTGTGTGTGTTTTCCTTCTCTTGACTCCTTTGCAAGGGCCTGTTGGGTCAGCATGCTGGGTTGCTATGGTAATGCTGTTCGGCAGAGTAATAAAGTCTATTTATAGCGATGACCTCATTGATTCGGGCTCGGTTTGGTTTGTTCCTTCCTGTTAATTGCAGCAGCTGGTTACACACTGACTGACTCCACCCACTGTCACCGGTATGACCTCAGCAGGTGGGTGGGGCTTGTGCTGCTGAGTGGCAGCCATACACTCATCTCTGGGGCTGTCAATCACAGAGATTGTTAACGAAGGACATGGGGAAGACGCCTTTCCTCTCCGGCTGTCCCTCGATGTGTCCAATCTGAGAAAACAGCACAGTCAAAATATCATTCAGATTACACCAGAATACATGTTTGATAGGCCACATCGCCTTAACAAGACAGATTAATTCACTGCTGTTGATGTTGGTGGAGGGACTGTCTGACTGACTGATTCACAGACCCCATATGAGAAACCACTGCAGCACCTTGCTGAAGCAGAGAAAGTGGGGCCCCCTCTTTGATCCAGGCCTGAGAGAGAAGCTCACAGTGACCCTGTAACAGCCAGCCCATGAGGTTGGCCAGGCACAGCCCGAACGAGCTACATGGGGCTGCTGCCCTGTGTGCACACCACCCAAAGGGATAGGCATTAGGGTCTGGTGCACTGCAAACTGGACAGCAGGCAAAGGCAGGGATCTAGGTATGATGACCCCTGGCTTTGCAGACTGGTTCAAGGGACACTGAATGTCACCTCTCTGTCGAGGAAGGAACTGAAGGTGGTGCAGGAGGTAGAACAGTACCAACTACATATAGTTAGGCTCACCTTTATGCACAGAACTGAGTCTGGAAACAAAATGCTTAAGAACAAGAGTGTTGCCTCTATGCGACTGCAAGTTGCTCTCGACTGTTGCTTGTGCTTACATACCAAACAGCACTGCATGTTCTTGGAGTTGTTTGGTGGCATTCTGGATGAGGTTTCACCAGGGAGGAGTCTGTCTGATCTGAGCCTGAGCGGTCATTTGTTGTTGGAGTTCAGTGTTAGTCATGGATTGGCCATAACAAATACCATGTTCGAGCATAAGGTGGTTCATAAATGTATGTGGTACGTCTTTAACACAGGGCGAAGACAGGAGCAGAGCTGGCAATGAGTTGGATTAGGTGGCCGGACAGACCTTGTAAAACCAAACATAGTGAGGGTGAACCACTTTTGGGACCTCGGAGCCTCCATAAAACATGGACTTTGACTTGCAGTCATAACCCACTGTATCTTTTCAGCTGCAGCTGTTTCTTCAAGTTGCTTTTCATGTTAAAAATATAGCCTTCAATTCAGATGTGACACAAGATATTCTTTGGGATTAGGTATAAACAAAACGCAGTGCAATTAAAATCTGCAGGTCCCAGAGAAGAAGTGAACTGTTCCTGGGAAGAATACTGTTTTATGAAGAAAGATCTTTCAACTCTAGTGTGTAAGAACAGGAAAGATGGTGAGGGAACCCGTTAAACAGCACAAAGGTTTTTATTTATGTTAAATACAGCAGTTCAGAGGTGTTTTGCTTCTGTAGCTGCTCAATTAGATTTAGTTTTACTGTATGTTCTTTTCTAATCTAGAATTGGGCTGTTTAATGACTTGAGTTTGTTTTTTATATTTTCTACATTGACAGTTATGAACCTCATGATGAAGCAAAGTGTTACCTACCCACCACTCCTGGTCCTCCTCTCCAGTGACGATGATGACTTCTCCCTCAGCGAAGGTCAGTTCATCATCATTATCAGCCTGACAGTCGTAGATGGTTTTCACTCGCCTGATTTTATTCTTTACCTGGAGAACAGAGAGAAGACGACAAAATAAAGAGTCTGCTTTCTTTTCTTTTCCTGTGAAAACACGTTGCTATGTGAAGGACCCTCACAGAGTTGATTTTGCGAGGCAGAGGAACGGGCATCTCCACAGCACCAGGCGGCGACTTATCAACATCTTCAGCTGCCAGTCGAGGTGACGGCTCCCCCCGCAGGACAGATGACTGGCCCTCTGCCGCTGCTGCCGCCATCTTGGATCCCTGCATCTCCATAGCAACAGGGGTGAGGCCAGACCTGTCGCTGAGTGGCAGTTTGGGGGGGAGGTTTGTGATCTGGGGTTTGGGTGGGAGGTCTTTAAGGAGAGGTTTTGGAGGAAGGTCAGACAGGTGAGGTTTGGGAGGGAGGTCAGATAGCTTGTCAGCCAATGGGTTTCTCTGGGTGGAGTCCACCGGGGTGGGGGGGGGTTTAGGGGAGGCATCAATGAAGGGAGGAGACTTCTGGGGGTCAGGCTGAGAGGAGGAGGATGAGGAAGGTTTATCAAGGAGGTCTGGAGGCTGGCTGGGTTTGTCCACAGAGGGGAGGTGGATGATGTCAATCTTCCTTAAAGCAACTGAGAGAGGAAAGACGAAATCAGACGGCGAGAACTGCACAGGTTTAACATCCGTAGGACAGAGGCAGATAATGTGTCGTCACAGCCAGAGGATGTGACTTCAGATGGGTTCCCAATTTCCAAGAAGGCAAATGTTCGGTAATATGAACCAGTCTGAGAGCAGATGGCAGGGAGGCAGAGGTGGAAGAAGAAGAAAGAAGAGTGCAACTCTTTTGTGAAGACACCAACCTTGAAAAACAGGGTTTACCCCAAGAAGTGGGTTATCAGAGGTCACAAGCACCAAACAACAGCCTAAAACATTACACACATGCCCTTTCCTGTCTCAAAGGGCACCTGTACTCTTTTTGCCAATTATTTCTATGATTTCCATAGTTTTATTTCACACACACACAAAATGTATATATACATATATAAAATACTCTTATAGAATAATAACAGGTGGTCAGTACAACAGAAGCCTTGATAAACAGCTGAAAGATCGTCGTCCCACCTTTCTGAGGTAGTTTGGGTAGAACTCTGGGTCCCAGTGTGGACTTGGCATTACTGGGGGTCATACTGGAGAAGATTGGAAGGGGTCAAAGGTCATCTTCGCCACAGTTTGTAATTGTATTCATTATACCTTTAACTGTTTATTTGACATCAGCTGGTCAGAGTATTTCATGTGTACAAATACCTCTGCTGCTGCTGGATCCTCTCAAACTTGTTGGTCCTGTTTCCAGGTGGAGGCGTCAACTCACTTCCTGTGTGAAAACAATTATTTTTCCCTCAGGGGTGAAATATTTGAGGGGTTTTGGTTTGTACAGTGTTACTGAGTCGCTGGATTGTTACCTTTACCTCCAGGTCCCTGCATGACTGGGCTGGGGGGGTCAGACAAAGTGCGCTTGTGTCCAGGTGGGGGGGGAGGGGGTCTCTTCTTCAGGGTCGAGTTTCCTCCTCCCGCAGTCCAGCATCCTCCTCCACCTCCTCCGCTCATCTGAGAAGTGAGGAGGAGGGAGGTGGGCGGGGTGGTGCCGGGGCCTGAGGGAAAAACAGGTGTCACTGACCTTGATACAGAACCCACAGAGGTTAATACCTGGGACTCCCCACCAGTCAGTTAGAACTGAAGAAGCCTCTTTGATGAGAGGTGAAATTTTTTTGAAGTTTCTACAATCAAGTCCACTTGCCCTCGACTCAACCCTCCTTGGATATCCAGGACCTGGGTGACTGAGTATACAGTGAATACAACTTTACATTTAACTGTTGACCACTGAATAACAGTGAGAAGGAATTACTCATGAAACAGTCACAGAGGAATCTGTAAATCTTTTCAAAGACCCTGAGACTTCTTCAAACCACCCAGTCTCACTATGGACACTTGGTCCGGATTCCTCGACATCACTTTTTAAGCTACTGGGTACCTCTTTTGTTGGGGTCTGTAGGTTCCGTCCATTTTGCCTAGCGTGCTACTGTTTTTCCCTCTCCTTCCGTCTTATGTGTGTGTTTAACTGCAGCCGGCTGACAGGTCTGACGCCGCCTCGTCCTCTCCTGGGCACACCTGACCTAAATCATTTACTCAAGCCTCATTAACCACCACAGTATATATGCACTGGTCTCTACACCAATATTCGTCAAACCGTCTGCTCACCTGTGTGATAACACAGTGATCGACCAAGTGAAACTTTTGCCTGTCTGTCCGCCTGCCCCTCTGATTTGTGCAGTCCTCTCTTCTCAGGCCCCTGCCATGTGCTCCAGCCTACGCCCAGATTTTCTCTCATACCAGTCTCCCCTGTCCTGCTTGTCAGCACTGACCCTACGTTTTCACGTAGCAGGGTATTTTGGAAAATGGATATTTTGGCCCCTCCGTTTTCAAAAATAACATCGTGCACACAACATCGTTTTCAAAAATGTTGTCGTTTACATGAACCCGGATAAATACGCCGTCGAGCGCATCATAACTCTGCCAAACCAACGGGCGCGAGTGTGAACAGGTCGCTCACATGACGTTCAGTACTTTCAGTCGCATGTTGTGACTTTTCGGAACCTAAAACGCCGTTTAACCCTGTTTACACGCCAACACATAACCGGCGTTTTCAGAAATCTCCACTTTGGCCGGAGTTTTTAAAAATGATCGTTTTCGGTGAAAAAAACTCTGTTTGCGTGTAAACGAGAAGCCAAACCGCATGAAAACATATGAGTTTTCCCTGAGCGTAAACGTAGGCTGAGACTGGATTCTGTTTTGGACTTGACACCTCTGATCTGCTTGTCTGCTCAATGGATTGATTTTCTTACACTGACTATTAAACTAATAAAACTTCTCTCCTCCCAACTCTTTTTCTGAGGTCACAGCGTTTGGGTCTATACACTTGCCTAAAACACAACACCTTCAGCATAATTTTTCAACATGCAAGGTAGTGTGACTTAGACATATAGACATTTCGTTCGCACTCCTGAAGCATGAAATGATGTTTTATGTAGTCATGAAAAGTCTGCATTTGCATGTGGAGGTAGGTGGGGTTGTTGGATGGATCAAGTACAGGACTGGGGTTCGTGTCCTGTGTGAAACCAAAAATGAAGGTTGATTTCTTTTGTAAGTGAAGTAACCCAACTTACATAACTTAATGTACATAGCTAACGTATTTATTTTAAGGTAAACCATGATATTTTGCGAAACTTAACCAAGTAGTTTTGGCGCCTAAACCTAACCAAAATGTGACAGTTTCACAATGACAACCACAAGTTTGTCATTGTTCTCAGCAAGCTTTATCTTTTAAGTGTTACTGCATGTTGCTAACTGGATGTTGTACATTATTACTGTGATGAAATGGGGTGAGAATGTGTTCCTTCAAGCACCTTAGTACATCGTTTCGTCAAGGGATCCAAGCACGCCCAAAAAAATCTGATCTCACCAAACAAGGCAACCTTCCCAGGCCATCAGGGACATTTGAAATGAAAGCAGGTCCATCTTCTAGCAACACTGGAGCTCCTATAGGACTTGTAGAACATCCCTGAATATTGCTGGACCCCTAGAGACTCAAAATTTTACCACAGGACCACTTAAATTTCCCAAGTGACGAGAGGAACTGCCGAATGAACGAAACCATTCCTAAATTTCTTGGAACCTCAAAGACTCCTGTCCCTGAAAACCTCATCACAGATCTCTGGATAACCTGTATAACTCCATTGACCCCAAGAAAAAGTGACAGCAATTTCTCCCAGTTCTGGGTCATATTCAAAAACATCTGAAATCCCCTTGAGATCTTCTGGGCCACATTCAAAAACCTTTGAAACCCCCTCAAGGCCTTATGGACCACATCCAAAGCCCTTGCATCCCCCAAAGGCCATCTGAACCACCTTCAAAAACCTCTGGGCTCTTAAAATCTTCAAAAACCTCTGGACCTGTAAGAAGGACTCTTGGCACCTCCGTTCTCCGTTTAAGAACACAAGTCTGTGCAACTTACCTTTCCCCTGACTCATAGCAGCTTGTGAAGGTCCCGAGGTGTCGGGCCCAGGGGATGGAGGATTGTCAGAGGAGGTACTGTAGACAGGGTTGGCAAATGCCCCATAGGAGAGACGCTGTCTATCCTTCTGAGGAGGAGCAAAGGAGGCCGGCAAAGAGAGCTTCTCCTGAGAGGAAACACTGGAGGACGGACAGAAACTCTGAGGACGGAGAGAGCGTTCTTTCTTCATTGGACTGGGCTGCAGGAGGAGGCAGAGAGGAAAGAGGAGAAGCAAAATGACATCAGGGAAGAGGAGGAAGCAAGAGGTCATTAAAACTGTCACACCAAAGCAAGTTAATCAGGGCGCCCAGGTAGCTCACCTGGTAGAGTGTGTGCCCCATGTACTAAGGCTGTGTCCTTACCGCAGCAGACCGGGTTTGATCGCGACATGAGGCCCTTTGCTGCATGTCGTCCCCCCTTTCCATGCTTGTCACTTTCCTCTCTCTCAATGAAGGCAAAAAGCCAAAAAAAAATCTTAAAAAAACAAACAGTTGATTGATTATTCTGCTGTTTGTTCAGTGTTACCTTGTCATCCAGTTCATCGTCGCTCTCATCCAGTTCGTCCAGTCTGAGGTTCCAGTCATATTCAACATGAACATGAGGGTTAAACCTGCCAGAAACTGCCTCCACCAACTGGGAGACAAAGAAAAAAATGTTACAGGTCTTACCTTCATCTTAATGAAAAGAACGGGGTTTTGTTGTGGGTCGCCGATCAGGAGACTGTGGCTTTGAGTTCAGGCCCACTGAGGTTACTGTGTTACTCGTTGTTGATTGGTCTAGTTTCCTACCGGTTCTTCACACTGGGAGTTCTTCAGTCTACGGGCAATGTCCAGCGCTGTCTCTCCACTCTGATTGGCTGAGAATAGACAGGACATAAGCAGCTTGTAATAACATAATGATGGACCGAGGCTGTTTCCCCTTTCTTCCAGTCTTTGTGCAAAGCTAGGCTAACCATGTCCGGGGCCTCTCTCTGTTCTGGATACACAACTAATATCCATCTGAAACATCTGACTCTGAAGAACATACAGAACAAGAGGAGTTACATAAATGTTGGACTGTTCCTTTAAGTGATTTAGCTGAAGATTTGTACAGAGCGCAGTTTAATCTAATTATGGTGTGTTCTTACCAATGTGGATGTCAGGTTTCCCTCTCAGCAGCAGTTTTACACACTGTGGCTTGTTGTGCAGACAGCTGTAGTGCAGAGCTGTGTTTCCTCCCTCTGTCTGTCCATCCAGGTTACCACTGCAGGCAGTCACACACATCGACTCAACCAGCACATTAACAATGATCACACACTGCTAATACAGTTCCCCAGCAGGCTGAGGCTGGCCGATCCTGGATTGTTAGGGCAGAATTCAAAGCTGGACAAAACATTATCAGTGATCATTTTAACCCTTGTACTGGTCAGGAGGTACTTATAGACATATTCGTTGTGTATCCACACACAGTTGTGAAAACATACTGTATACACACACACACACACACACACACACACACACACACACACAGTACTGTTTTGTACCTGTTCTGGACGAGGAAGTCGACCAGGTGAAGAGAGGAGCGATCAGCTGTCCGAGCACAATAATGTAATGCTGTCTCTCCTTCTTCCTGAGCAAAAAAACATGTTAAAACAAGTAATTGAACATGTCAATATAACACAAATATAACAAAGCCCTCAGACAGAACACATTAAATTCCTCTAGAATACCTGCTAAGATTTCTGAAAAATCTTAATGTTCCATTTATGGACCATATCCTCAAGGGGATACAGAACGCCAGCTACAACACAGAAAATCTCATCAAGGATCTCCACAGTTGCCACAACTGCAGAACCAAGGGCTGTGAGAAGCTCTTTGAGAACCAATGACACATGCTAATGAACATTTAAATGTTTGAAAGTACACGTGAACCTCCTCTCAATTACTTGGAACCCATGTGAAGACTATTGGGAACTCCTGAGTAATGCCTGAAACCCTTTAAAATTATGTAGCGTGTCCTGATCAGGTTCACCAAATGAGACACAATCCCATTAAGGATCTCTGCAACTTCCTCTCAGCTCATCTGAAGCTGTCAAGGACAGTCGGTATGTCCTTAAAAGCCATTTACACCGCTTGTACCTCCTGGATAACTATAAGCACATGAGTACCTTAATTTCCCCTACCCGCCCTAAGGACCAGGAAAAATACATCTGTAGAAGTATATGAGAATCCTGAAATGTTTTAAAAACTCCCTGCAAGAAAACATAAAACCCATTTAAATGCCCAGCATGTCCTCAAAGAGTACTGAGCTACAACTGAAACCCTTTAGAAATTATGTAGCATGTTCTGAAGGAGCTCATGCACTCCAACCAAACACAACGTCCTTGAGGGATCCCTCCAACCATCCCAAGCCTCCCAGAAGGATTGAGTAAACCCTCTTGAAAAGGCCCTGTATTTTACTTAGGACTAAATGTCCTGAAAGATTAAGGAAATTGTGTCACAGATGTGTGGAGCTACCTCAAAGCCTCCTGAAATATCTTCAGATATCACTGGGATCCCTGAAAGAACATACAACACCCCTTTAAGTCTTCTAGAGAAGACTCTTGGGAGTTCCTCAGTGATGCCTGGATCATGTCTCAATGTGTGTAGGAAAAGTAGGTACACCAGAAAAAACACAGTCCCATCAAGGATCCCTTGAACATCGTCAGGGCCTTCAGAAGCCATCAAGGGATGCGGGAACCTCCTTGAGAGCCACTGGCACCTCCTAAGGGACAAGTAGAACCTCCTCAAGTAGCACTGGGGTTTCCCACGTGTCCCCTAAAATTACCTAAAAGAAAATCAAAGGGCCCCACAAATCTTCTCGTAGACCTTTGGAGTAACCACAAGCTCTTATGGACCACATTAAAACCTCTGGACGGACAAACACCAGAAATCTCCTTGAGAGACAGGAACAACATCCGGGTGGATGTCATGATTGACAGGTCTAGGGTCCAACCAACCATGTCTGGTTCAGGGAGGGGCTGGAGCAACTCCACCCCCTCAGCATACAGCTGGATGATTGACAGCAGGTCTCTGGACTTCACCACTTCATACACCTCATCCAGACCGCTGGTCGCCCTGGAGACGGTGCGCCTGACGAACTTGCGGTCGATGTACTTGGCGTTGATGAACTCCTTCCGCGCTGTCCTGCAGACGGCAGGTTTACAGGTGAAACAGACTAACCAGTGCGTCCTGCTGAGTGTCTCAAACATGAATCTGGAGACACTCACATGCTGCTGGAGGCTGTCGGCTTCACGCACGCAGACGGACGGCTGGCCTCCATGATCTCATTGAAACTACAGTTCCCAACATTCCGAGCGAGCTGGCAGGTGGGAGAGAGAGGAGAGGAGAATAAAGAGAAGTGAAGAGCGGACAGGAAGTGGGCAGGCTGACGGACCGGGGAGGTTACCAGCAGCTCAGAGGTTCCCAGTTTGTCCAGTTCCAGACTCTGGATTCTGGATACATGGACTCCCATCTCTCTGTGGATCCCTGAACACTCAATGCAGGTCAGGATGCCCAGGTTAGTGGAGATCCAGCGAGGATCTAAACACACACACACACACACCATGTCTCTGAAATTCAAACCCAAGTACTGTAATTAAGTACAAATATGAAATACTTGTACTTTTCTTGAGTATTTCCATTTGCTATTAATACTTCCATACTTTTACTGAAGTAAAACATCTGAGTTCTTCTTCCACCACTGACCAGAGAACACACACACACACACACACACACACACACACACACACACACACACACACACCTGTGGCTTCACAGTCGCAGCAGGTGTTGTTGCCTGGCAACCGCAGCACCTCTTCGATGATGCTCTTGGTGAGCTCCTCCTCCTCCTCCTCCACACCTGAACTCTGACCTCCGCCCTGAAACGCTATGTTCAGGGCCTCCTCCTTACTGTTGGTCAGCACAGACACCCAGCTGTAACACACACACACAGACACACACAGACACACACACAGACAGAAAAGCTGAAAACGTTTGATCAGCAGCGTCACAGAAACAGAAAGTCGAGTCTCCGATTTGAAAAACCTCCGTTGTTTCACTCCTTTGACGAGTGTGTGCAGACTAAACAGGAAGTGACGAAGGTTCACCTGACAAACTCGGCCTCGTCCTCAGCCTGGAAGTGGTACGTCCGGTTGTCTGCAGGGAAAAACAACAGAAGAAGAAGCAGAAGAGGAACAGGCCAAATCTCTGCCAGCACTCACACACAAACTGTCTCCAGTACAAAGTCTGTCCACCAGAGGGCGCTGACAGGTTGATTCTTCACTGTTCAACAGACACGTTTAAGGATGTGATGTTCATCTGAACAATGACCAGCAGCTGATTTATGACCAGCAGCTGATTTATGACCAGCTGATTCTTTAAATGTCGGCATCAGGCTCAGACGTCCAGTATGAGTCACAGACAGACTTACGAGAGATGAGGTCAAAGCATTTCTTGTCCTCTGCGCTGGGTTTCACCTGACAGGTGAGCAGGTTCAATCTGACAGGCTGTCTGTTAGACTGACGGACAGACAGACAGACAGACAGACAGACAGACAGACAGACAGATTATCTACATTCAGCCCTGCTGTTTAAAACCAGCACACCACTGATTCTCCATGTTTTAGCACATGAACAACAAACCGCTGTCGCCCTCCTTCAGACATCACAGCAGCCAACTGTCAAATCTCTCATTTCAGATGGTCCTTAAACGCACCAACAAGGTCACACAACAATCAGAAAACTTAAACAACGAAAATAACATGACTGTCTGTGAGACTGTGATGGATTCTCTCTGCAGATTACGTTTCAATTAAACTTTATTTATACAGCCAAACATCACAAATGTTCCTGAAGGCTCTTTATGATCAGCGCAGCTCACAGAAGCATCTGTCCTCAGAGGCTCATTCAGATACAGAGCGAAACCCTTCAAAATGGGAAAAAATGGAGGAAAAGTGGAGAAGAGCAACTGAGGACAGACAGGAAGTCGATGTCCAGAACGGACCAAAATACAAATTAATCAATACACAAACTGATAAATGATTTGGATTAATGAACCATGAGGAATCAGCAGTGTGGACGCCACCTTTAACGTTAAGGTGGTCCTGATAAACATCACATGACTTCCTGCCATCGGACACCAGAGCAGCTGCTGAATATTTCATCATGTGACTCAGCATTAACAGACTGGAAGCTGAAATCAGACTCCATTAAAACCAGCGCTCCCACTCAGCTGACAGAGAGCTTCCTGCTCGGCCGGATTCGTCCTCTCAGAGAGTCTCTAACTGCTGAGGAGACGTCNCATGAGGGTGAATTCATGAGGGTGAATTCTGTGTATAATATAAACTTTGTGTATCTTTATCCTGTCAGTTACACACAGCTGACATCACAGGTGCAGCAGCAGGTAAGAGCACTGGTCCAGCTGAGTCACACCTGTGGAGCAGTCTGTTGACACCATGAGCTATTTTTAGCACACGGATTTTGGACCAATCAGATGGCTTAAACCGCAGGTCAGGAGGAACGTAGCATGCTAAGCTACAGCAACATGTCAGACGTGGTTCAGTCCAAGTCAGCGATCCGTTCAACTGCTGATTGAGCAACAAGCTGTGACCTCTGCTCCACAACCAACACGACAACAAAAACAAACAAACAAACACACACACACACACACACACAAACAAACATGCGTACATGGTGTCACCGTCACATGGACATCTTTCTGTCGGCTACATGTAAACACCTCGCAGCTTTTGAAAAGCTGTTCGATTCAGTGAACAGTGACGCCTACGGGGCCACCACGCCATTGCTGACTGGTGCAGTGCATGATGGGAGATGCAGTACTCACTGTAGCATGGGAAATAGTGAGGGTGCCACTCTTCACTGAACACTGCCGTCGCTGCCAGACCTTCCTCAGCCTGATGGAAAGAAAACAGCTGGTGAAGTTTTCACTGGAGTTTGGAAGAATTATTTCCGATGTACAGGGGCGGACTTTGGCCCATGAACACCTGTGCAGGTGAATGTAAGGGACAGGCGTACCCGTCACTCTTCTTCAGCAGATATCCTCTCTTCTCACTGCCAAACTCCTTGTTTCCCTGCAGCTGGTGCATACTGTACCCACCCTGTTTACTGTGAGAGTCCTGATGGACAGACAGGGACAGAGGGACAGACAGAGAGAGAGAGAGAGAGAGAGACAGATAGAGAGACAGTCAGAGACACAGACACACAGAAAGACACACAGACAGAGAGACAGGCAGAGAGAGAGACAGACAGACACACACAGACAGAAACACAGACAGACAGACAGTGAGCGTCTCCGTTTCTGTCAGACAGACATTGCTGTCACTGTCACTGACAGGACGGCTGTCCAACATGTTACAGACGAGACGTTCAGTGAGACGCTGTCAGAATCAGGACGATGCTGAGACACACTCAGTATTTTCATGCCAAAAGATGTCATGCAGAGACGATGAAGATGCAGCTTTGGACTGAAGATGACGAGGACTTACTCTCCTGGACTTCATCCAGACAGAGAGAGACAGGGAGAGACAGGGAGAGACAGAGGTCAAAGGTCAACAGAGTTTAACATGCAATGAACATATCACATTAGACCACATCCCCACCCCGCCCTGTTACATCGCAGCCAATCAGCTCACAGGTGCACAGGTGTGACGAGTGACTTCCGGTTACCGCGGCAACAGTTCATGTTGAACAGCTGTTACAAACATCCGCTTCTCTGATCACCAATCAAAACTGGAAGCAGCTCGTTACACTGACACACATCCCCACTGACCTAGACCCCACCCCCGTTGTCAGACCCCGCCCCCTCCTCCCAGGTGTCGTACCTCCCTCAGGTCCAGCTGTAAGGAGCTCTTGATGACGTCTCTGAGCGCCGTCAGCTGCTTCTTCTCCTCATCCTCACTCTGTTTGATCTGTGGAGGTGGCAGAGGTCACACCTGTGGGCTCACCTGTGGGCTCACCTGTGGGCTCACCTGAGCTCATGATTAGTTAGAACAGAACAAATGAGGGTCTTACGTTGAACAGATCAGCAGCCAGCTTCTCGATGTACTGCTTCAGTTTGTCGGCTGTTTTCAAACCATCCTGAAAAAAACTGCAAACAGGAAGTTGAGTGAGTTTAAAAAATAAAACTCAAGACTGAAAAGCGTGAAGTCGGAGCTCTTACTTGCACTGAGCGTGGTAGTACTTGACGAGGTTCTGCAGCAGGTCCACTCCCTTCTTGGTTTTAATCTCATTGACTTTGATCAGATACTGTTGGATACAAAGACACACAGCTGTCAATCAAACCTGCAGCTGTCAATCAGACCTGCAGCTGTCAATCAAACCTACAGCTGCATTCAAGACATGCCTAAGTCAACTGAGTAAAGTTGTCAAGTGTTTAAGGACAGGTCCAAGTCAAGGCTGTTGTTTTCAAACAGATGTCTGATGACTGGCTGGCTGTAACGCCCCTCGCAGCCTGCAGGGGGCTCTGTGGTACCTCACACATCTGCAGCTGGAACAGCCTCCTCTCTTTCTCCATCTCTTCAGCTACTTCAGCTCCGGTGATCTCGGTTCGGATCATCCCGTGTTGTTTAGCGTGTTCTCTCTTCTCTTTCTCGATCTTTGTGCTGAAAAACACAAACGGGTGGTTAAATGACACCTGCTGATGCACACCTGGTCCTCTGGTCACAGGTTCAGTCAAAGGAATGTCACGTAAAACCAAACAAAGTAAAGTGTCATAACAGAGTAAGACGTGTCTGTCTCAAGTTTCCTGACAGGTGATGCCTGTGATGCTAACGTAGCCTGTAATCACCTTTCAGTCTGTCACCCAATCACAGAGCAGATACTCGGCAGGCTCATATCTACACTGTGTGTGTTCAGGTGAAACTACAGCTCAACCATCAGACTGTCAGCAGCTTCATGCATGACTCAGCAGTCCAACCGCGTCACTGTCCCGCTGCTCGTCCAACAGCCGCTAATGAGCAACAGCTGCAGCGACTCTGAGATGTTTTCATGTGAAAACACTGAAGGACGAACCTTCATCGAGGCTCCGCTTCAGATCTGTTACATGAAGGTGAGGCTTTCATTAGTGTTAGACATGAGGAACACCTGGCTTTCACTGCAGGTGAGCTCAGTAAAGACCAGCCTGACGTTTGACGTCGTGTCAAAGACGTCAGAGGGACTCACAGCTTGGTCTCGTAGTCCTTCCAGGCTTTGTCAAAAGGTTTCTTCAGATCCTGAAACAGAAGAGAAACGAAGACGTTTTCACTGAACACACACGTGAAGGAGGTGAGACAGCAGCAGAGCGAAGACACAAACGTCCAAAAGTCTCAAAGTAAACAGTTCAGAAGTCAAACGAAGTGAAAAGTATAAACAATGAGCCGTCAGATGAAGACTCACCCCTTTAACTCCCTTCAGGTCTCCCTTTAAGAGCGAGTCCAGACTGAAGAGCACGTTGTGACTCAGACTCTGCAGCTGGACACAAACACAACCATTGAACCGATGAGTGTCCTCATTCTTCACAGCTGACAGCGTTGATCGCTAACGGAATGATTGACAGCAGGTTTGATTGACAGCTGACTGACCAGGTTCCTGAGCAGAGCGGCGAGTTCTTTAACGAGACAGGAGAACTTCACAAAGGCTGCTCCCAGTTCAGAGCTGTTCCCTCCCAGTCTCTCCAGAGCCTGACTGAAGCTCTCCTGGTTCCCAGCATGCTCTGCTCCAAAACATCATCATCATCTTCATCATCAACAAAAGCAACACAGGCAGTCTGATTCTCCACAGAGTGACTCAGCAGCAGCTGGAAAGCAGCGGTGA
>JBBMOE010000129.1:57511-80011 GCA_037975065.1 Chaetodon trifasciatus
CAGAGGTCACGTGACCCTCGAGCCGTTGATCAGAGGTCACGTGACCCTCGAGCCGTTGATCAGAGGTCACGTGACCCTCGAGCAGCCCGCCAGTTTGTAATGATGCGGCTAAGTGAGGATCCAGACGTCTCACAGAGGAGATGAGCGAAGGCTGATCGTGGATCAGTTAAACGCCCTCACTGCTGAACCAATCAAGCGTTTACGTCACGTCTCTCATGTCTGATGCTTCTTAGAAAACCTGGTTTCAGGGGTCCTGCAGCGTCCTCAGCATCTCTACTTCCTGCGTCCAGATTGATTTGAGGTACTTGTGTTTTCATGTCACTTTCTCCTTGTTTGACCTGAACCTTAATGCTGAGCAGATATCTGACAGCTGGCTGCAGATCAGTGAACTTTTCTTTCTAACAGACAAACAGAAGAGTGCAGAGGACTCCTAATGAATGAGTGAATGAATGAAGTTCAGTGTGAGAGTCATTTATTCACCGTCTGAACAATCTTTTTATGAGCTGAACTTTAAACGAGGAGCTGAAACTGTGAACACGGCGTCTTCTGTCCTCCTCGGTCCATCAACACTGAAACATAAAGAAACAGAAGAACACCTGAGCCACATGATGCTCATGAAGGACTACAAACCACACACACACTGTGAACACACTCTGAAACTGGTCTGAACAGGTGAACGTACATGCAGGTAAGTGAACTCCAGCACACACACGTCAACTCGTCGACATTTCCTCAGCAGGAACAAACAAAAACCACCTGCAGCTGCTTCAAACCGGCCTCCAGCAGAAACACGTCCGGCTCGTGTTTTCCAGACTGATGGAGCTACCTGAAGCCTTGACGTGTCAAAGGTAAACTTCCCAAACGCTGACCGACAGCTGCAGCAGGGAAACATGAACCAAGAACGTTCCGGTGACTTTGGTTCGTGTGTTTTACGACCATAGAAGTCCTGTTGCCGTACGTGGAGTCTGGTGGCTTTGGTCGTCCATCAGTCACTGGACAAAAAAAGGGTCCTCACTCAGATAATATCTGAGTGTCATTCGTCCCGTTTGTCTGGGACACTGAAGTCTTCAGGGCACGTGGACAGAAGCGCTTTACTCCAAACACACACGAGAAAACAACGAGGTCACAGCAGACCGACAACACACACACACAATATGCAGATAATGTCACAGTGGGTTCCCATTGACCACCATCACCAGACGGACGCTGACAGGTTAGCATTAGCTGCTATCAGCCCTGTCAGTCATGGCACAGTGAACAATGAGGAATACACACTTTGTTTACAGTGTTTATTTATCCTCACGTACTTTGAAGCGCCAACAAGCACAGCATTACACCTATGATGACATAACGACGCCCTCTTCCACAGCAGCAGGAACCACAGTGTGAGGTCAGCAGTGATGTCAGAGGGATGTTCCTACCTGTAGCTGAGCTGACAGGTGTTCAGGAAGACGGACGCCTGCAGCTTCCAGCAGGACGATGGTTTCTGTCAGGGGGACGCTGGGGGAGGACGAAGACTCTTCATCACTGCCAGCACACTGAGCCACCTGCTGCAGGCTGAACCCACACACACACACACACACACACACACACACACAGCTGTGTTTCCATCACTTCTGGGTGTAATGGTGTAATGAAACAGACACTGTTGCTGTTGCCTCATTACAACACACACACACTCACAGACACACAACCACACACCCAGACACACACTCACACAGACACACACTCACAGACACACACCCAGACACACACTCACACAGACACACACACAGGGTCCCAGGTGAGTTTACCTGTCACTGACTGAGTCCAGCAGGTACTCTGTGTACATTTGTCTCCAGTCCTGGATGACTGACAGCAGGGAGTCTCTGAAGGGCTGGAGGTCAACTTGCAACCAGCTGTGCAGAACTATGACATCATCCAGGTGAGTCACCTCTCTGCTCAGTCTGTCCAGTGAACCAATCTGAAGCAACACATCACAGACACACAGACCCAAACAAGCAGCAGGTGAGACCAGAGTGATGAAACAGCAGTATCGGGTATCACAGGTGACCTGATCAACATCTGTCCACAGCAGAGTCTCCACCCACAATGCATCACTCAGGTGTTACAGCAGCAAACTTTACCTACATGATGACCAACATTTACTCCAAAACAGTACAGATGAGCTGCATTAAACTCTCTGAGTAAAACACCAGGAGAACAACACCAGGGCAGAAAAGCTGGCTGTAACACGTTGATTAAAACACCTGGACAGGTGTCTCTCACCTCTCTCTGGAAGTCCTTCAGGGTGGGTGGGGCTTCCTCAGCCTCCAGCTCCTCAGGTCCCAGCTGTCTGCTGTAAGTCAGGAAGTCTTGTATCACTCCCATCCTGTCACTCTGCCACAGGTAAGAGTAGCTGTCCAGCCCCGCCCTCAGACGCTCCGCCTTCTCCCTCACCTGCAGCAGGTGACCCATGATTTCTTGTTCCAAGGCAGAGAGATCCGGACTCTGCTGCAGAGACACCTGACAGACAGGTAGACAAGCACAGGGTTAGTTTATGTCTCACAGCTGTTTCTTAAAGCCTCAAGCGTCACGTGACCTCACACTCACCTGGTAGTTGTCAGGGCGACTCACAGAGATCCTGGGCGGCAGAGTGGCTGCTGAGTAAACGTCAGCGATGACGGCCTTCAGGAGGTCAGAGAGGCCGTCGTCCAGGGACGGCTCAAACACACTTCCTGTTTCCTGCAGCTGCAGACGGACCACAAACAAGGCAGGACTGCAGCTCTGCATGCACGCACACACACACACACATGCACGCACACACACGCATGCACACATGCACGCACACAAACACACGCGCACACAGACACACACACGCATGCACACAGACATACAAGCGCACAAACACACGCGCACACGCACAGACACGCACACACATGAATCCATGAGATCATCTCTGCAGCACGAGAGAATCAATCTGATGTTCTAATGTGCTGCTGTTACAGGTGTTTCCAGGTGCGTGTACCTGTGGGTTCATGCTGTCACACAGGAAGTGCAGAGATCTGAGCAGCAGCTGGAGCAGTCCGTCCTGAACCATGTCATCAATGTAGTCCAGATACCTGATCCAGGACTCAGAGGAGTCCTCGGCTCCATACAGACTCCTGTTCACCTGAAAACGCAGCAGCAGAGTCACATCAGGACCCACCTCTCCTCCTCCTCCTCCTCCTCCTCCTCCTCCTCCTCAGGTGTTGTGTGGTTACCTGTGTCAACCTGAGCAGCTGCTGTCCATCCTCTCTGATTCCTCTGTAGGTCTGCTCTGTAGTTCCGCCCTCCAGCAGTGAGTCACCTGAGCGCTGCAGCAGGTGAAGCTCCGCCCAGCCCTGCAGGTGCAGTAACACACTAAAGCGGCGTGATCACCGCATACCTGTTTGATGGCCATGCGGCTGAGTGCTTTGCACAATGGTTAGTGATTTTGTCTGTGAGACTTTGAAATCTCGCGGGACAAAGACGCGCTCAGTCATGAGAGCTCGGCGCCATTTTCTGTACACGAGGAGCAGAAACAAAATGTTTGATGGGAAACGAGCGTCTTCAAACGGTCAAACAGATGTCTCCTGCCGTTCTCTGAGGACATCAACAGATCTCAAAGCCTCCAGTCCTCCTGTATGTGTCTGAAGCTCACACCATCAGCTCTGTCTGCTCTGCCGCTGGCTTCAGGTCAGCTCAAGACTTCAAACATGAAGAGGAGCAGAGTCTGCTCTTCATCATACCGATCAGAGGTCACACACTCACTGACCTGTATGATGTGTGTCATGGCATCCATGTTGGCTCTGGCCTCGCTCACTGTGGAGTGCAAGGTCAACACTCTCCCTCTGTGCTGCTCCAGCAGGTGCTGCGCACCTGAACAACACACACACACACACACACACACGGTCATATGTTCAGTGACTTCCTGTTAATTACACACTGTCAGCTGATTAACACCTGATTAGAAAGACCTCCAAAGCCAGTATGTGTGCTGTTCAAAGCCCCTCCTCCTTCATTTCTTCTTCTGTGGTTCCCACAATAACTTCCTTCACCCCTCCCCTTTGTGCTTTTGGGGGGAGGTGTGTGTTATTTCTCTGTCCATTGTACGGCGTGTGTCATGTGATGAGTCACGTGTCATGTGGTGTGTCACCTTTACAGCTCCAGGTGTTCCTCTGCAGTTCTGACAGAGTCTTGTTAAGGTCCTGCAGCTGGTCCTGGATCAGAGGGCGCTCCACCTGCAGGACACCACTCAGCACCTGAAGGAGGACCACAGTCTGTCACATGACCTTCACCTTCACCTTCACCTTCACCTGGATTTAACTGTCAGTGGTCTCTGAGAGTGTACCTGGTTGTAGCAGGACACCATGTGACTCAGGATCAGGTAGCTCTGTGTGACATCATCTCTGCAGGTGAAGAGTCGAGCTGCATGGGGGCGGAGCTCCACATCCCTCTCCCTGCTCACATACCTGAGCTCCCTCAGTGCTGCTTCCAGCTAAACACACAGACACACACACACACACACGTGTTCAGGTGAGCATGAGGAGGTCAGCTGTTTTCAATGTTTGGCAGATTTCTGCAGTGTCTTGTTGCTTTGTTGTGCCAGCAGGGGGCAGCAGAGTTCAATGAACTGAATCAAAAGCAGAGTAAGAAGGTTCTGCTGCTGCTTCTGGATTAATCTTTGGTGTCTTCATGTCCCCTGAAAGCTGATTATATAAAATACTACTTTAAGAAGTTCCTGTTTGGCCAACCTGAACTAAAAAATCAGGATATTTTATCAGATCAATTTGGGATCCAAAAACTATTTGAGTGTACGAGAGTTAAATGTAATCTCTGAAAAACAGAATCATTTTACACGAAAAGGTCAGAAATGTAAATGTACAAATACTTCTGAAACGTTAAAGAGTAACGACACGCCTGAGCATGGAGGGCCTCCTGTTACAGAGGGACGTGGGAGGAGCCGCTCGTCAGGGCTGACCCGCTGCCGGTCACCAGCGGACCATTATGAAGGAAAAGAAGGCGGTGCGGCGGTGCTTCTACAGCCGCCCAAACCGACCTCAGGATTCTGCTCTGAGGTGACAACGTTACTGACTATACCAACGACATCAGCCAGGTTTAGACAGCAGCTCAGAGGGTCCTGGCGTTCCAGGTCATGACAGCAGACAGGTGAGTCTTCAGCTCCTCTCATTCAACCCGGATCAGCAGCTGTTAGTACTCCTGACTGACCTCGTGGCTGCAGTGAACTCCCAGCATGCCTTGCTGGTTGCGTTGCATCAGAGGTTGCTCCAGGATGAATCCACAGTCTGAGTCCAGCTGACAGCTCTGGTCTGACCTCACTCGCTCTCTGAAGTCCTGCAGGAGGTCCACAATCTGCTGGAACTTCCGTAGAACCATCTGGGACTCAACGGAGTCCACACACCTGAATGCAACACAGAGACTGCCATTAAAGACTGGGTTCAGGTACCTAAATGCAACACAGAGACAAGTCCAAAGTTGAAAGCACCCAGTCCTGAGATGAACAGACACCTGCTGTGTGCACAGTGTGCATGGTTGCAGTGAACTGTGATCTTACAGGTGTTGGACAGTCTTGTAGCTGTTCAGAGCATCTTCTGCTCTTCGTCTGAGCTGCTGAGTCCAGCAGAGTCGGGCTGCAGCAGGTGGAGTGAACTTGCTGAATGTTTCTGATTTGTCTCTCTGGCTGTAGAACAGCAGCTCAGTCTGTTCCAGCTCCACCAGGACCGTCTTCACCAGTCGGAAGAGGTGAGAACGCACCTGATCCTTGACCGGAGGACGGTCCAGGATGAACCCAAACATCTTCACCAGCTGCAACACAGACCAGATCAGACCAGAGCTCCTCTCCCTGCAGCTGCTGTGCTGTGGTAGACTTAGAAACATGTACCTTTGCTGCTGCAGAGGAGACGCAGCAGTCCTCAAAGGCTCTGCTGAGGACAGACACCAGCCGTCTTTCCAGGTCTGACACCTGAGCCTGAAACTGATCCAGGAGCAGCTCAAAACTCTGAGAAGGAGAGGAAGTGGGATCACATACAGCTCAGAGTCAAACAGGAAGTTCCTCGGACACACGAGCTGACTGGCACCTGGTCATCAGGGTCGGTGGCGTCACAATTACAGTCAGCCAAAAACGTCACATGGCACAGGAAGTCCTGGTACAGGTCCTGCACCACAGCAGTCCACATCCTGCTGCTGACACCGGACAGGACCGTCTGATCCAACTGATACAGCTGCAGACTTACACACAGCATGTCCTGCAGAGGGGACACAAACAGGTAAAAGGACTGTCCTACTCAAAGCAATTTGACACTTTGGACACGGAGTGACCACAGTCGTCCCGTCGTCTGCACTCCGAGAAATGATTTTCCAGGCCCTCAAAACAGCCATCCCTTCAATATCCTCCATTATTCCTGTGTTTGTGTTGCGTATCAAAGTAGTTTCACACGGCGTGGACGATGATGGACCTGCAGCCAGAGGTGAGCCGAGCTGCTCTGAGCTGCCGCGTCCAGTGGAAACGATGCGACAGACCGTAGACTTTGAATTCACATGGCTCATTACACTTTCCTCATTTAAAGAGCAGCTTTCACTCAGGATGGGAGAGAGGATGGCTGCCGGCCTTTTCTTTCTTAAAGCACTATTACCACCGAACAAATAACTGAGGTCGCTCTTCTTCCACCCAGACACGAAGATGAAGAGGAAATCACAAACCCTAACCCAGAACAGGATTACTTTGAAAACAGCTGAGTGTCCTGATGAGTCACAGACTCAAACAAGCTTCATGTAG
Organism: Chaetodon trifasciatus; assembly: GCA_037975065.1. Classification (NCBI taxonomy): domain Eukaryota; kingdom Metazoa; phylum Chordata; class Actinopteri; order Chaetodontiformes; family Chaetodontidae; genus Chaetodon; species Chaetodon trifasciatus. The sequence continues at coordinate 64,308 of JBBMOE010000129.1, forward strand.
TTTATCACGACAAGAACATCATGAGGATCTTTCTACACTGTATTTATAAAGTGTGTGTTGTCAACATTTGACTGCAAAAACACCTTGTTTGATTCCATTCATCGCCTGTTTTAAATGGGAGTCCATACAGGTGTCATGCCCACGCACGCACACATCATCTCCACGTCCAAATGATCAAACTAATTAATACGTGAAGCAAAGCTATTTATTTCATATTGTGTGTGTGTGTGTGTGTGTGTGTGTGTGTGTGTGTGTGTGTGTACCTGGATCCTCTGCAGACGTGTCAGGAAGTTGTCCAGGTGGAAGAGAAGCAGGTGTGAAGGAAAGTCCCAGCTCCGGTCGCTCCCGCCTCCACCCTGCAGTCACACCAGAACAAATGAACAACGCAAACACGTCAGAACTTGGTTCAACTCAAGTCAGGTCAATCAATATTTACGTTGCACCGAAAGTCACAACAGAAGTTGTGTCATTCAGCTTGGAGCAGGCCCAGACCATATCCTTAATGTAAAGAGACACAACAAGTCCAATGATTCCTCCATGAGGACGCACAAGATTTGATGGAAGACGTTACATTAAAGGAGCTGCTGATCGATTCCAGTTCGTACCTTAATGATGGTCTGTGCACGCCAACCTTAGTCACAGAGGTTCTGTGACTGGACTGATTCTGTTCATCCTGTATTTGCTTCTTTTAGATGACATTATCAGGAAACACCCCATAAACTTTCACTGCTATGCAGATGACACCCAGTTATATTTATCAATGAAGCCAAACCAATCTTGTACATTCTGGTAAAATAATGGTTCCCCAATAAACTCAGTCAGAGTTCTAGAAGTGAGAGCGACTCCGTTCAAAGTGGGGTGGATGCCGTCTCTCCTTATCAGACCAGGTCTTGCTCAGAAAATCCACCAATTATCTACAAAGCCCACATTGTTTGCTGGAGAGAAGCCATCACTGACCGCTAAGGACAACCCGTGGGCTTGTAAAGAACAGTGGGATTAGCAGAAGTCACTAAAAGAGAGAGAGAGCTGTGAGCGCTCGAGCTGAACTGATGCAAGTTTAAATGAAAAGCAGGTAATTTTAACTGAGATGAGGTCGAGCAGTAAAAGTACACTTCCACTGAAACAGCAACCCCAAATGAGACGATGAGCTCGCCTCAGCACATCAACACAGCGTGCTGACACGCTCGCCTGGACGTGACCGAACAGGTGACAGCAGTCTCACTGCCACAGTACCCATGAGCCTCAGCGGCAAAACTCACAAAGTAAAATCCATATTACACACTCCAACATGTCACATGGTCTGCAGTTGTACCTGGTTCTGGTTCTCATTCCGCAGCTGAGTCCTGTACTGATTGAAGGCCTCTTTGAGGGTCTGCAGAGTCCAGATCACCAGTCTGACATCATGCAGGACCAGACCAGGCTCTGATACCACACAATGTACCACTTCCTCCCCCCGCAGGAACTTCCTGCTCTGAAGATAAAGAAGGGTTTGACCACACACACACACTACACACACACTCTCTGTCTGTGTGTCAATACCATCTGAATGAACAGGTTGAAGATCTTCTGCAGCAGGACCACCATCCTACAGGGTTGACAGTAGAACTCAGACCTGATCCACACCAAATGCACCTCCTCCATCACAGCGGCCATGTTGGCCCCCAGCTGCCAATCACAGACAGAGTTCAGACACAGAGGGATGATGTCAGAGCAAACACTTGGAGGAGGTTCACACCAATACAGGACCAGGGCTGATCCGGTCTGTTGGTGGTTAAAATCAGCTCTCATGTTTCATGTTGTTTTCAGGTAAAAAATCATACTTAACGTCTTCTTACTGTAACGACTGTAAACCTGTTCAGACCCACAGAAACTTGACATGAAATAGCAGCAGCTTCTGATTTTTGTGAGACTGCGTTCAGGTACCTGCTGGTACTCCATCTGCTCCACCTCCCCCAGCTTCTGCTGCAGAGGATTCAGATTCAGAACCACATCTTCAGCCTCCTTTAGACCTGAGAGGTGGACATGAGAGGGGTCACAGATGTCAGAGTCAGGTGCATTTCAGCTGTTTTTCACAGACTACTATTTTCTACCTTCCTGGACGTCTCTGTAAGTATCTCTGAGAACGGACCAGTAGACGCTCTCCGCCTTCTGAAGGATGGTCGCTACCTGCTGAGCTCTGCTGCTCATCAACTGAACAAACAGAAACATTAAAAAGGACCCAAAACACAAATCCAAAACCCATAAACGAGAAAAGATTTCATTGTCTGAAGTCGCTGCTGGAGCATTTGAAATGACTGACATAGAAATATAAACACTACCAGAGGTTGAACTGGCACCTAATGGAACCACCCTTCCTGAAGTGTCCATGGACTTTAACTTCTCTAACTGCAGAAGAATTGTTTGTTGAAAACATTTCTGCTGCAAAGCATCCAGTTTCTTTAACCAATGAAAGGTGATTTCTCTGCTCAGCACCTCTTTGTCTTTTCTGTCCTTTCTCTGTCCGTCTATATTAAACCATTCAAAAATATAGAGCAGTCCACTTTGAGTACTTTCAGTGGTAACACATGTATGAGCAGTCTTCATGTCCATATGCTCTCTTTAAAAGAGGACATGGAGCTGTCTCACTGCTGCACATCACAACTCTTCATGATATCTACTTGACAAAATGAGGACATGGCCGTCAAACAGCTGCTGTCAGTGTGGCGTCATCACCTGCTGCTGGATGAAATGCAGGTTTTTCAGTCTGTTCTTCCAGAAATCAAACTCCTCTGTGGGAAGCGTCTTCACTCCGTCCACAACTGGCTGAGACAAGCCTTGCCGCAGGAACTCTGACACAAGCTCCGCCCACTCTATGATCATTGAATCACAGCTGTGGAAAAGATTCACATCTGGCGACTTCCTGTTAGAGGAGAGAAGAAGAAGCGTCGCGTCTAAAAACTTCCTGTTTGAGAGAAGACAGTATGTTTGAGTTCAGATCTGGTCGAACACCAAGAAGCAGCTCGACTGGCTGTCCTACCACCCTTCAGCATTATCATCAACAGCGCTGCCATGGACATCGTTGTCATGGAGACCATCAGGACAAGGCAGAAAAATCCGTCCCTCGATCTGAGCCTTCATCACCAGCGCCTCATTTTTCTGTCTCTCCATGAACGTCACAACCTCCTCAGCGACACCTGCTGTCCAGCTGCTGCTGGTCTCTGGGTTCCTAAGCAACCTGCAGGTCACCTGAGGGGACAGATGAGCCTCAACTTACCAAATTAGCCTTAACTGTCCTTAATATTCTCACTAACTGGAACTTTAGAGTTAGCTTTTCATATTATTGTTAGCCTGGAGTTTAGCCTTAGCTTTCCTAGCTTTACTATTATCATTAGTCACATGTCTTTATTCTGGCTTACTTGACGTAAATTAGCCTTATCTTCCCAACCTTAATACTTTAGCTAGCCTTAGCATCACTCTATCCAAAGCAGCCATGGCATACCTAGCCTCAGTGTCCTCAGTCTCTAATGTATCCTTGGCTGAACTGATGTTGACGTTTCTGTAATTCTTTACTGTAGCCTTTTTTTTATTTTTACCTCAGTAACTAAGCAAACTTTCATATCAATCCTAGCTTACTTAGTTTGAACGTGTTTGCCATGACTTCACATTTATCTTATATCATTTATAGTTCGCTGACGGCCTTACACTTCAGTTTAAGTTGGTCTGAGCTTATAGTTAGTGTCAGACATAACTCCAGACTCATGTTAATTAGCCATAGCTCACAGCTAGCTTACAGTTACCTCTTGAGATATAGCTATGATGAAGCTAATGGCGTCTCCGCCCTGCACTTCTTCAATGATGAAACTCTGTCTGGAGTTTTCTTCACGGCCCGTTTTGGAGACACAGATGACTTTAGTTTGGATATTTGTGGGAAAGTCTAGGCTGACGACGAGTCCGGACTCCGAATTCCGACAGATAAACAGGTTCCTGTAATCCTGAGTGTTGAAGAAACTGTTGAAGATGACCTGGTTCTGCTCCTCTGAGACAAACTCCCGCCATCTTTGCGGGTGCAGCCTCAAACTGTTCAAACTGAAACTCCGGACAGAATCCAGCCGCTCGTCCATGTCTGTGTCTTCTTTCTTTTTTCTGTCTGTCTCCACTTTAGTCTTAGAATGAGCAAAAAGATTCGCAGAGACTGTTCAAACCAAACTGTCAAAAGAAACGAGTTAAAACATCACAAAATGCAAACGGCTGGGGGTTTTTTAACGGTAAGTTCAGCACGCGCGCGTGGTGCCTTCAGTGCTTCTCTTCACGTCGTAAATACGAAACTTCATAGCATAACGTTGGTTATTTTAAATAAATGCTACTATGACCATTCTTAGACCTCATTCATAATCTGGTATCTTCTTTAAAGCTACTGTAGTAATTTATTTATATTTCCTGATTCACTATCAGTCAGTGTCTGACAGTTTCGAGCATGAACAACCCATAAATTAAACATTAAACACAGACTCATAAAAGCTGCTTTAATTAACTGATGCCAAATCTATGAAGCCTGTGTAAGGCATGACAGAAATGGAGAGTATGCTTAGTTTCACTAGATCAGAACTAAATGGACACACTCACTCGCTCACTCACTCACGCACGCACGCACGCACGCACACACACACAGACAATCTGACTGTCTGAGCGAACAAAGGAGAAGAAGAGACAGGACTGTTATGTACAAAAGAATGTGAAAAATAGGTGTAAATATAAATATATGCAATGCACCAACGATCAGAACAGCACAAATGAAAGTCAGGTGTTCTGTAAGGCGTAAGTAATACATGTAGTACAAAGGAATACATATTGAATGGGTATACGCGTATACAGTATACGTACATACAGCTGTCGTTGTGCTGGATTGTAAAGAAAGATTTGGCTCAAGTAAAACGGCCAATCCATAAAGAGGCGGTAAAGGACCTGAAAACAGCAGCAGCAGCAGAAGAAGAAGAAGAATAGCGAGCTCTGATTGGTTGCTGGATCGCATAAAGAAAACATGGCGCCCAGAGACGGGGTAGTGAGAGCAGAGGCAGTGGGACTATCGGGTAAGTTGTTGTCGTTAAAACTGGATGATGTTCCCTTTTATGTAACCGGTAACGATGAACAGTTCAGTCTCAGTCAGACGTTTCGGTTGCCGCCGCTTGTTTTCCTCTGAGAAGAAAAGTTTACTGCTTTAGTGAGCTATGTTTACCAGATGGCTTAGCAGCAGCGGCTAACGTTAGCTCCATGTTCCTCTGTGGTCAGGACCTCATGGATCCGTTCACTCTGCACGAATCCGTAGACTGCTGCAGGGATAAGTCCTGAAACACGGAGATGAGTTAACGGGAGCGGGCTGCGCCTCTGGGTCCCTCCTCTGGAGTCGATGAGTTCTGTTGGAAGGTTTTCGGTCAGATGCCTGAAACGATGGTGGAACTCCGTTCAGAATCGCGTCGTAACGTGATGTTCATACCAAACACAAATTAATTGGTGTAGCTTTAAATGTAATGTGTGGCTGCTGTAACGCAGTTTACATGTTAGAAATACTTTATTGGGAAACTGGACTATAGTCGATCCACTCAGGGATTTGTGGTATAATGTCCCACATTCGGTTCCAATCCGCCGCTCGGATTCAAGAGAATCTGTGGCTAACCTGGCTAGCTGCAAGTTACTCGCTCAGAAAGCTAATGACCAGCTGATCCAGTTCGAAGAAGTTTAACACTTCATTAACACTGACCCATCAGCTGTATTTCGCGCCGCACGCTTTATGTCCACACTGCGTGTTTTCAGTGCTCTAACATCACTGCACTGTCAAAGGTCAAGGCCACTGTGACCTCGTGTCTGTTCCATTCCCATCTCAGTGCGAAAACCCGTCTTCTGTATTCACCCCAGCAGTGTCTCTGGCCTCGATGTCCGGATGTTTGGAGGTTTCTGACTCACCTCAGAGCAGCGGGGTGAAGGGAGTTCATTTGATGCTGCTCAGTGGTCGCTCCTGTCCAGGGATCCAGATAATCATGTGATCCAGGTGTGTGAGCAGCCAGGAAGCATCTCAGCTGAAAAGTCTGGCCAAGATGAACTTCAGACCAGGCTGAGGACCTCAGATCCTTCTCCAACCATTGAAATGAGACTAAACGAACAGCTGAATGAATGTCTCACCATTCAAACCCAGAGTACTGCTCTCCCGAAGTGGACTGGACCAGGACCAGTGTAACCCGTCTGTGTCCCCAGGACTGACAAGCGAGGTAAGAGTAACTGAACCCACATGCTGCCGCTGTCAGAACCAGATCAGCCGTTAGTTCTCAGGCTGTGGTCCATCTCCTGGGGGGTCCAGGTGCCCTGACCCAGGTCTCTGTAGTTTGTGTAGATCTGCTGGTCCACCTGTCCTTCTGCCTGGAAGTGATGTAACGAAAGGCCGACTGAAGCCCCTCCCACAGCAGTCTGTTCACAGAGGGGGCGTTGACAAAACCGGACTGAAGCGTATTCTGATCCGGGCAGCTCAGGGGGGTCAGTGGATTTGTACAAGGTCGGAGTGTCTACCTGTTGAGTTATTCTGCTCTCTGATTGGCTCTGACAGAATGCCCTCTGTGACCTGCTGAAACTGTGATGTCGGCGAGGTCAGACCTCCAACATGGCGGTGAGTGTCTTCACATCTGAACGAGCAGCCAATCACACATCAGCATTGCTGATGAGGTCATGATCTTAGGTCATGATCTTACGCAGCGTTCATGCCACCTGGGAGATGATGTGAACAAAAGGCCGAATTGTAGCGCCCCCCTCAGGCAGTGTGTTCTCAGGGTGGGGGTGCCCTGACAAAGACTGACCGAAGCGTTCATCTGATCCCAGAGCAGCTGACTGGCAGGTCACATGATCAAACCAAACAGCTGACTCACTGCAGGTCACATGATGACAATAGTTCTTTAGAAAAGTGAAATAAAAAGGTCAAACTGATGTCCTCTGTCTGTCCTCCCTCAGACTCCAGCAGGGGGCGCTGTCTTCGTCTTCTTCTTTCAAAACGCTCCTGTTGATGTGTTTTGTGGATTCTTCTGAAGAACAGACAACATTTTGGGGATTCTTTGAGTCCCAGTTCACACCAGTCTGTTCATACTGGGACAGTCTAATAAATGTCCCCCTTCATGTCCCGTACACGTTTATACTACACCTGTTTCTACTGTACTCTGAAGTTTGTAGTACACTGTGTTTTTGCAGTTATCACTTACAGTCTGACAGTGTTTTTTTTTTTTTTTCTCACCTGTTCAGCCTGTAATTCAGTGAAATCATGTCTCACTTTGTCTTCTGTGATCACATCATTAAACATGTTGTTAAACTTTGTCTGACTTCTCTGAGTGTTTGTGCTCTGCTGCAGTTTTTGTTTGTCTTCAGTCTGAGGTTCTGGCTGAATATGTTCTCAAAGAAAGCAGTTCAGGCCCTGGAGGTCAGACGCAGGCTCAGTGTCCCGCTGGCAGATATGTCTGTCTCATCTGTGTCCACACAGGCAGGACAGACAGTTACTATGGTTACAGGGATGCTCTGACTCCCTGTCAGAGGTTTGTAGGTCAGAATGATGTGAAGCATGAATGTAGCTGTGCTTCAGTCAGGACTCCACACAGTCCAGGTACGGCTTCACCAACACGCTGCACGAGCAAATGTAAGCATGTGAGACAGCTCTTAGGTGTGCAGAGCTCCGCCTCCCTTTGCTCTTCAGCTTCACAGCATCTCAAAAAATCATCTTTAATGTGATTAAGACGCTTCATGTTGGATCGACCAGGTTCAGCCACGAAGTGACCTGGAGGTAAGTGTACAGCTGTTTGTTTAGGAGAGGGAGGAAGAAGAGGCTGATCATGCAAAGCTTCATCATGGTTCCGGCTGCAGAGGAAACACAGACGTAGAAGCCAAACGTGTTGGAATGTGGACTCGTACTTTGAGGTGGTCTCTGTGTTTCAAGTCCAAGTCCACTTTGTGAGAGTGAATAAAAGGAGGTGGTTTATATGAAGGTGGAAAGCAGGCAGTCTGGTGATCTGTTACACATGAAGCTTCTGTTTCACGTTCTGGCTCTGCTCCTGATCAGAGTGAGAAGAAGACTGAAGAACGGAGGGCGCAGCGTTAATATCTATAGTCTGTGATCATCCGGGACCGTCTCACCACGTCCTCCCTCCTCTCTTCCAATTTCTTTCAGCAGTTTCCATTTTCGGACCTCCCCTCTTTTGGGAGGTTGAACTTTCCCCCGGAAGTCGCCAGCTGCTGATTGTGCGGCTGCAGGAGAAGAAGAAGAAGTTCCTGTTCGCTCTTCTGGACACAACAGTCAACTCTGCAAACGGAACCGTCACATTTTCATTCAGCAGCGGAACCGGCAGGATGGAGACCGACCCGACTTCACCGGTAAACACACCGAGCCCCCCGCCTTCTTCCTCCAACCAGGCGGTTTCACACCGGACTGTTAGCTGAGCTAAGCTAACTGGGCTAGCTCGTAGATCAGAGGGGAGCCGACCTGCCACCAAACCACATTCAAAAACATAGCAATAAGAAGAAGGCTGGCCGCGTGTCAACCCGCCCACACTCACCGACACCGACACGGCAGAATTCATTTTAATGTCCTGTGGTTAATTCGGCCTCAACACAGCAGAAATGTGCTCCAGCCAAAGAGCAGAGAGCCAGGGAAGAATTGCCTTGTCTTTACTGGGTCGAGCCACAGGATGTGGACAAACAGGTCCAGCACCACTACAGGTTTCACTTTGAAGGAATACCGTGTCAGCCGAATGAATAAATCACGTTCCTTCATCCGATGAAATCAAAAGATGTCCGTCTGTCTGTGGGCGGATTTCTGTCTCTGAGCAGAGAATCTGAAACAGCCGGATTCTGAATGGAGTCTGGTTCAGGGTCTGTCCCTGCGGCGGGTCGCTGTGGTGGAGGCCCGCGGTTCTCCTGGAGCTCCGACACCAGTTAGAGACACCGCAGAGTTTATATTGTTCATGACACTATGTCAAGTGTTGGAGGAAGTATTCAGTATTCCAGTCCCTCTCTGCAGTAAAAATGCTAATACCACTCTGTACAAATACTGTGACAAGTAAAAGTCCTGCAGTGAAAGTATAAGTAAAAGTATCTAAGTATAATCAGGAAAATGTACGTCAGCTCTTGAAAGTAGTAATATTCAGTACAGTAAAATGTCCCCTGTGTCTGTTGTCCTCTTGTCTCTGGTCTCTTTAGATCATTGTGTCCCCTGTGTCTGTTGTCCTCTTGTCTCTGATCTCTGTAGATCATTGTGTCCCCTGTGTCTGTTGTCCTCTTGTCTCTGGTCTCTTTAGATTATTGTGTCCCCTGTGTCTGCTGTCCTCTTGTCTCTGGTCTCTTTAGATCATTGTGTCTCCTGTGTCTGTTGTCCTCTTGTCTCTGTTCTCTGTAGATCATTGTGTCTCCTGTGTCTGCTGTCCTCTTGTCTCTGTAGATCATTGTGTCTCCTGTGTCTGCTGTCCTCTTGTCTCTGGTCTCTGTAGATCATTGTGTCTCCTGTGTCTGCTGTCCTCTTGTCTCTGTAGATCATTGTGTCTCCTGTGTCTGTTGTCCTCTTGTCTCTGGTCTCTGTAGATCATTGTGTCTCCTGTGTCTGCTGTCCTCTGGTCTCTGTAGATCATTGTGTCTCCTGTGTATGTTGTCCTCTTGTCTCTGGTCTCTGTAGATCATGGTGTCTCCTCGTTCATGTCTCAGCAGGACGTTCCTGTTGGACTTGGTTGAGGTGGAGCTCATTTTAAACTCATGATTCTTTTCATTCTGGATCAATCAGCTGATCATTTTCTCCATCGATCGATCGATCGGTTTGGAAACATTGTGAAAACATGATCCACATGATTCCAAACACATTGAGACCATTGAGAGGAAAAGCAGCCAATCAAACGTGAGAAGGTCAAACCTCACATTCAGGCGTCTGTTTGTGTTCTGAAGGTTCTTCAGGATAAAAACTCAGCTGCTCTCAGACATGAACCAGCTTCACCTTCATTCTTCTCGTATTGGTCTGTGGCTCAGGGCGTCTTCGTCTCTCTCTGCTCTTTCACTGTCCGTCTGCTTCAAGCTTTGGACACAGATTTGGTCTCAGTCTACAAAACTTTACTTCAAACCCTTCAGACAAATACATGTACAAATGTTTTTTTACATGAAAGTAAAAAAACTTTCTGCACCTTAAAAGCACGAGCGAGCGTTCACAGGTCCTCGGATCAGTAAGCTGATTGGCTCTCCTCTTGATAGACTGAATCAGTCGGATAGCCAGCAGACGACTCAGTGATGTAGATGATGGTAGCTGCAGCTCTTCACTAAAACCTGAATGTTTATTATTGGTAGTTTATAGACTGAATGATTGATGATGATGATGATGATGATGATGAAGTCGCTCTGATGTCTTCATTCGTCTTGAAGTTTGTGGATTTGACTGTTGACTGCGTTATTAAAGTCAAAGGTTGTAGTTTCAGGATGCAGCGGAAAGCATTCAGATCAAAATGGAGCCAGATGGCGACGTGGAGATCCAGTCGTATCCCGTCCTCAAGAAGCTGTCCGTCAAACTGACAGACTGCAGGGCGTTGCTGGAGGGGCGGGACTTCCTGTCTCTTGGTAAGAAATCTGAACTGAACTTTAATCCTTTTTGTCTGTGAATCTTTACAGTGTCTTTATTGAAGCAGCTTCTTTGAGCCAAACGCAGACATGTTTGAGATTTTTGGTTTATTTAGTTGAATAGAAAAATTTAAAACATGTTGCTCAGAGTCTCGATGTGTTACCTCCATCATGGAAAGGATTCAGTCAGCCCAGCCAGACCTTCTCATGTGATTAACATCATGAAGTTACTCCCAGTCACTTCTACAAAGACAGTTTTGCTTGCACAGGATCTTTAAGGTGACCTCTGACCTCTCCTTCCCTACAGATGATCATCCTCAGCTCTGTAACTACAGACAGAGGCAGCGCTACCCGACAAATACTGGCAGAAAGATGGTTTACTGTTGTGAGTGTAAGAAAGGTTTCTACAAGCAGGCTCACCTGGAGGCTCACCAGAGAACCCACCAAGGACAGAAACCCAACCAGTGCTGGCAGTGTGGGAAGACCTACCCGACCCTGATGAGCCTTGTCGTCCACCAGCAGATCCACGACCGCAAGGAGCCCTACCAGTGCTCGTACTGTGACAAGACCTTTGCCCTGAAGAGGGACTGGAAAACCCACCACCGGACGCATTCCGGGACCAAACCCTTCAAGTGCTGGTTCTGCGGGGATGGCTTTAGCGAGCGGGATGAGCTCACTGAGCATCTGGAGGTGCACAAGGGGGAGAAGTGCTACCACTGCCACATCTGCGACAAGATGTTCGTTTCGTACCAGGGCTTCAACTTCCACCGCAAGTCGCACAAGAACCAGAAGCTGCTGCCCTGCTTGAAGTGCAAGAAGACCTTCAGCAACCCTCAGAGTCTGAAGCTCCACCAGGTGACTCACTCCAACAGGAAGCCACATAAATGCCCCACCTGTGGCAAAGGCTTCAAGCTTCAGAGCGGCCTGCGCTGCCACCAGAGGACCCACGAGGACCTGAAGGACTACCACTGCACCGAGTGCGGCAAGTGTTTTTCCAGCCTGCAGGGTCTGAAGCTGCACAACCGCACGCACACCGGACTGAAGCCTTACAAATGCACAGAGTGTGGGAAGAGGTTCACCCAGTCGCCTCACCTCAAGTCTCACATGGTCACCCATACCGGAGAACGACCGTTCCTCTGCACCACCTGTGGGAAGAGGTTTACCCAGTCGTCCCACCTGAGATCTCACATCACACTGTTCCACGTGGGCGAGAAGCCGTTCACCTGTGGTGACTGTGGGAAGAGCTTCACCATCGCTCATTACCTGAAGATGCACCGGCTGAGCCACACCAAGGAGAAGCTGTACCAGTGCTCGTACTGCGAGAAGTCCTTCTCCTACCACAACTCCTGGAGGGCCCACGAAAGGATCCACACTGGCGAGCGCCCTTTCACCTGCCAGGACTGCGGCCAGAACTTCATCACGTCGGGCTCGCTGCTAAGCCACCAGAGATCCAAACACACTGGAGAGAAGAGCCACTACTGCATCACCTGTGGAGAGTTCTTCTTCACCAGCTCGCTGTTGCGAGTCCACCAGCTCGACCACACCGGCGAGCGGCCACATGTCTGCAGCTGCGGCAAGACTTTCAAAACCAAAGGAGTGCTGCGATACCACCTGAAGAGGTTCACCGACCACCAACCGGCCAAGTGAACCGCTGCCTGGAAACACCTTCTCTGGCTGCTCGAAGACACATCTGAAGAGGTTTTCAGACTGTGAGGCACCTCTTTGACGGGCAGGTGAAGGGAGTTTGGAGGGAGAGACCACGAGGCTGAGTGAGGTGACAGGGACAGGTGCATACAGGTGTTCTAAAAACAACAGGAAGCTAGTAACTGTAGTTTGTCAGCAGTTGGGCTGCAGCAGTGACACACAGCTCATGGAGATGAACATACTTTTAACACTTTGAGAGACAGATTGCTGTGGTTTGTGCCCAGACTCTCCCTCCTCCTCCTCCTCCTCAGAGTCATGAACTCACAGACAAGAAACTCTTGTTGATCTGATTCAGTGTGACTTCCTAAGGAGATCATGATCTCGGATGATCTAGAACAAACCTCCAGAATCCACTGAGAAACCAGAGAAGAAGACTCTGCAGAACCTGAGAATCTTCATGTTTTCAAGTTTCCCTCCGTATCACAGTGATCCAGCGATCCAGTGAAGGTTGACTCTCCATCCATGAGCACGCTGCTAACAGCTAACTCAGCAGACTGTTAATGGAGACACGTTGACTCAATGTGAGCAGATACAGACCAAAAATACAGGCTCACCGTGTCTGTTCTCCAAACCGTGAGCAAACACGAGTTCTTGATGGATGACTTTGAGGATGTACAGTTAGCTGATGATCATTTATGCTGACGATCACAACAGTCACTTTGATTTTTTCTCACCTGAAATCAGCCGTTCTTTTTTACACAATGAAATGACAGAAGTCGTCTTCTCCTCCTCGCTGCTTCCCGTCACTCCGTGCTTCTGCCAGCTCTTCAGAGAGCGTTCAGAAAAAGCTGATTTTATGTAAAAGACGTCAGTTTACCGAAGAACAAACACTGAGATCGAACACTAAGAACATGAATCTACTTACTGTTTGTCACCATGGAGCCAAAGCCTTGGTCTCCAGGTTCACCTAGATCAGGTGTGTGTGTGTGTGTGTGTGTGTGTGTGTGTGTGTGTGTGTGTGTGTGTGTGTGTGTGTGTGTGTGTGTGGCAGGTTACGAATGTTTAAACAAACAACCTTGATTCAAAAGACATCTGGACTCTATGAAATATCAATAAACCAGAATCAATAATCAATAAACTGAGTTCACTGACAGCAGCTTCATGTGTTCATCTCCTTCATCCTTCATGTGTTCATAAAGTGGTGAACTCGCTCCATCCTCTGTGAACGACTGAGTCTTTCAGACCCAACCATGACCCTCTCACCTGTCACCAGTCAGCCTGTTTACCTGTGGAATGATCAAACAGGTGTTTGTGGAGCGTTCCTCACCTTTCAGTCTGAAACGTGTCGCTCATCAGATTCACAGTCAGAGATATTTACAGAGATCAGTGAAGAGCATGAAATATGTTGACTCTGAGCTGTTCTCAGGTCAGTCTGTGTCAGAGAGGATCAGATCAGATGATCACTTCCTGTTTGATCTGGTGATCACTTTCTGATTGGTTGATGTTTTACAGAGTCACAGCTGTTCTGGGATCAGAGTTGTATGAAGCACTTTGTTACTTTTTGGGTTGAGAGTGTTGAACTGAGCAGTCCAGCCGTTGACCTCTGACCTCTTCTCACAGGCCAGAGGTCAACGGTCCAGAGCATCATGTGTCTTACTGAAGCAGCCACAGAAAACTCTGATGTGATTGGCCAGCGGGTGTCGTGAAGGCAGTGAGACGTCTGTCTTAAGTTTGGTGGTCTGCTTTAGTGAATCTGTTGCTGCGAGCCGAATGTCCCCTGCAGGACAGTAAAGATAACAGAGTAAGAGTGTCCCAGTCCAGCTCTTTGGGGACTGACGTGTTCAGTTTCAACATGCAGTTCTTAGAGGTGTGTGAGAGGCGTGCACGCCAGTCACATGACCTGGACAGACTGATGGCTGATGACTTCGACTCGTCTGGATCAAACCTGAAGAGCCTGAGCAGGACTCTGACTCTGACACCTGTGGCTCGTGATGTTAAGCTGTCTGAGCTCGAGGACGATATCAAGTCCTTCACAAGAAAGACCAAAATAATACTGAGAAGTCAAAAACCAACAAACCTTCCTGACAGCAGGTCAACTTCAGACCAGCAGAGTAATGGAGGCCCAGGTCCATCAGCTGCCATCCAGGTCCATCAGCCGCCGTCCAGGTCCATCAGCCGCCGTCCAGGTCCATCAGCCATCCTGTCACCTGATTTCAGGAAACACGTTCAGTCAGGATTTGGGGGGTTATCAGTGACTGCTCAGCTGTCCCATGTTTCTCTGGAGATCGTAGGTGGTTTGTTCTGCTGATGCCGCGCTGGGACTGGACTCCTCCGTTGTCTCCTGTGGTCTGCGTCACAACATCTAATGAGAAAGTCACAAGAGGACAGACTGACAGCGCTCAGGTCTGTGAGACAGACAGCCGAGCCAATCGGTGTGCAGCTCCATGGTGACGTGCGGGTTCAGTCACATGATGTTATGTCATCATTCTCTCTGATAGGCTGACAGGCGCCTCATCTGCTTTGCTGATTGGATGAAGAAAACGTGTGTTGACAGAATAAGTGACCAACAAAATTGACTTTTGGTGATTCTTCACGTCACAGTGGACGGTCGAGCTGCTTGATCAGTTTCCACATTAATCAGTATTGATTTTTATCAAAATAGAATTTGATAATGCTGCTGGTTTGGAGAGTTTCCTGACGGTGTCTGAAGAAAGAAAGCAGAGTTCAACTTTGGAATATACTTGATAAACATAAATAGAGGAACATAATGTAAAGACTTAGTGGTTCAAACACGTCTTGGTTTAGAAAAGGTTTCGTGATGAAACAATAAAAACATCTGAATGTGAACCGTTCACTTCGCCTTCCTCTGATAACGGCGAGCTGTGACGTACCTTTGCAGGTGATGGTTTCCTGTCGTGGCACCAACCCACAGCTCGCTTCACAGACTTTGAATCTACACTTTTCAGATATTCAAACTGCTGCCAGATGATGTCCTAGTGGAACCTTTTTCGGCTTTGGAGGTGAACACGAGTTCACTTCCGGCACTTTAGCGTAAAGTCAGACTGCGTAAAACGAGCCAGGTGTGTGTGAAGAGGCGGCAGAGTGGCAGGTGTGAGTTCTGCTTGTTCAGCAGCCGTCTGCTCGTCCTGTCCCCTCCCTGCCTCTGCTGTCCACTGTCCTCTGTCTGTGTGGAGCAGCTCAGCCCTGCACGCAGGCTGACAGGCAAACGTGGCTTCCTGTCGCTCAGAACATCCACCTTCATCCACCGTCCTCACCTGAAACTCAAACAATGCCGTGCGATACAAAGTGGGCGTGTACTTTGACATGCAAGCAAAAAACTGCAGACTGATTGGCTGCTGTGAGGTATGTTTCTGCTGTGTGATTGGCTTAGATTTGTCCATACCAAGTGAGAATGTCCAAAGCTCTCATCATAATCAATGGAAATGTTATCGCCTCCCTCAGTACACCAG
>JBBMOE010000129.1:87511-117636 GCA_037975065.1 Chaetodon trifasciatus
GGCTCTGAGGAAGGAGACCCGCCTCCTGCTTGGTCTGTGTTTGGACTCACGGGCTCGTTACCGAGTCTCAATGCTGCACCTGAACGAGGCTCGACAGGACTACGAGAGCGCCCTGAACATCTGCCGCCAGGAACAGGGAGACACACACCCACAGGTAGGACAGCAGGCAGCTACTGGGAACACTGGGGCCACTGACACTGCAGTGAGATCTGAACAGGATCAGGTGTCTTCTCTCAGGATCTAAAATGATGTCATTATCATGTCTCCTGGCAGACTCTGGTCCTGATGAGCGACCTGGCCACCCTCTTGGATCTGCAGGGCCTCCATGATGACGCCCTGGTGCTGATCCAGCAAGCCGTGGATCTGAGCCGCTCCACTGGACACCCAGACCAGCATGTGCTGCTGGGAAACTTGGCCGGCATCCTGCTGCACAAAGGTCAGGAGAGGTCAAAGGTCACAGAGTCCGACAAGCAGTGCTCGGTTGAGTTTACTTTAGTGACCTTGGCTCTGGTGTTGGTGTAGAGGTGCTTCTGATCTGGTCCGATGTTCTTTCTGTGGTCTATCAGGCCGGCTGGAGGACTCCGTGCAGCTCTACCAGGAAGCTCTGAGTCTGGCACAGCAGGCTGGAGACCAGGAGGCCATGAACAAGATCCGTGAGGGGCTGAAGGAGGTGAAGAACAAGAGGGACCAGGATAGGAAGGAGGAAGAGGAGGGTGCACAGAAGTGATGGCCTGGTGGTCTGGACAGTCAGCATGGTGGTTTCTGTTGCCTCCCTGTGAGGCCTGATGATGACGTGAGTCCATGAGTCCAAACTGTGTCTGCAGAACTACTGGACAGATGGACCCCCTCCAGCACCTCCACCAGGACAGCCGCTCCACTGGTTGTTTTGTCCTCTGGATCGTGTTCATGCTCTCAGAGGATGAACCTTTTGATTTGAACTGGTTTGTGTCAGAGTTCTGGATCCTAAGTTGTTTCGTAGTTTGATGTTTGTGTCGTTTGTGTGTAAAAACGTTTCCTGCCGTCAGAGAGTGAAGCTGCTGCTCAACCTTAAATAAATCAGCATTAAACCGACTGGAGCAGGAAGTGATCATTTATGGCCACTGGAGGGCGAAGCGCTCTACAGTAGGAATTGTTTTCTCATTCCACAGGTGTTCTGACCAACATTAGGGATTCAGGTGATGAAGACGATAAATCTTCAAACAGCTGAGAGAACGAAAGCCAATGGTTTTAATCAATGTCATTAAAAACATTTGTGTTCGATCACCTCATCAATGAACTGACTAAACCCTGCAGCTCTTATCGACCCCCCCAAACCAAAACCTGGTTCTAACCTGGAGTCTAAACCACGTCTGAACCCTCACACAGGCCTCACTGAGTCTCACACGTTAATTCTCAGTATGAATGTGCTCCCAGTGGAAAAACGTGAAAAGTGTCATTTAAATATTTCTCAGTTTATCTTAATTACACCTTTTTACATAAGCATATACAGTACTAATACTGTGTGTAGTACTCCCATATATTCTTACATGTACAATAGTACATGAACACAGACGTTGACACTCAGTGAATTACCTCGAGCGGTTTCGTGTGTTTTCCTTTGGACTGCAGGTGAGTGTGTGTGTGGAGATAAGAGGTTTCTGCAGGTTCCCACAGAGCGTGACGCAGGTGAACTTCCTGTCATGTTTACTGAACATGTCAGAATAAAAGCAGTGATGACAGTAAACAAGCAGCAGACACCACAAACAGGAATCTGCTTGCTTCTGAGTGAACAGGATTAACAACACAAAAAGCATCCTGGGAAACAGGGAGCAGGAGAGGAGGAGGTGGAGGAGGAGAGCAGGAGGAGAAGGAGGTGTCACCGCTTGTTGCTCAGGGTCAGGGTGCGGTGCGGTGTCCTGCTGCACCTGAACGCCCCTTCACCTTCAGTACGTCAGGCTGACTTCAGATCAGTGTTAGAACCTGGTGTCCCTGAAACCGCCTGATAGACTTCAGGTGCTGGAATGAAGCAGGTGGTAAACACAGGTAACATGACCTGTGGGGGCTCAGGTTTGTGTTCTCTCACCTCTGCTGGTCTCAGGACTGCGCATCCCATCCTGGACCTGTGCAGCTTTTCAACATGCATCATCATGAAAGCTGGAAGACCTGAACCTGGACTCTGCTGGACTGGTCAGACACAAACGGTCCACTGTGAATACGGCTCAGACAAAAGAAATGAGGACAGGTGGTCCCACCTGAACTGCCCATCAGTCACCAGTAGTGGAGAGGGCAGACGCCCCCGTGTGCCGCAGCGTTAACCAGGCACTTCCTGTGACCGAGGAGGCGACGCCTCATCTTTACGGAGCTGCTGCGGAGGCACCTTCGCCTCCGCAGCAGCTCCGTGAGGTGGCCCAACACCTGAGACAGGTAGAGAGAGCGTACAGCGTCTTAGGTCACTGGCTGTGACCCCCCCCATCTGTGTCCTCCACACTGACCCCCCCCTATCCTACACACACACACACACACGCACACACACACACACACACACACACACACACACACATTAATGGAAACACACACACACAGTCTGACAGATAATTACATGTAAACACACTCTCAGGTGAAGGTATGCAGATAATTGTTGTTGTGCTAACGAGTTAATTCATCACACACACACACACACACACACACGCAGGGGATGCAGTATAAAAGCAGCTGCAGTGTGTTTCTGCTGGACAGCGACGATTCGACACACCGACCAGGTATGAACGCACACCTGCAGGTCAGAGGTCAGAGCTGCACAGCTCACCTGTCTCCTCACCTGTGCTCCGCTGATCGAGTTCTCATCTCACTGGTTGATTTCTTGATTTTGATTGGATCAGAAGCCTCAGGTTGAATCGTTTGTTTGGAATGTTTCCTGTCAGCTGACTGTCACCAGCTCTGTTCTGATTGGTCCAGGCTGAGAGTGGACGGGCTCAGAACCACCTGAGTGATGACTCTGTGTGTGTGTGTGTGTGTGTGTGTGTGTGAGGACAGCCAGAGGGTGGGACTAACCTTGATGGACAGCTGGGTTGCCGTGGCGACCTTCAGCCGGTCAGGTCTCTATAGAGAGACTTGGACCTTTCCTCTGTTCTGTCTGCTCTCTCTCTGCTTCCTCTGCTTCCCTTCTCTCCTCTTTTCATCCCTTCTTTCTTTCCATTTCCTCTCCCCCTCCCTCCCTCATCCTCCCCCTCCCTCCTTCATCCTCCCCCTCCCTGTTCTCTCTCTCTGCTCTCTTTCTCTCTGTTGGTTTCAGTCTTTGCATTATAATTTCTCTCTTTCAGAGCTGTGAGGACGCTGAGGTAGGCTCCAACTCTCTTCCTGTTTCACACACACACACACACACACACACACACACACACACACACACACACACACACACACACACACACACACACAGTGACATTAGGAGCAGGACTCAGATCAGTTGTTTCTCTGACACCATGCTCACACTGAGCTCATGAATCTCAAGCTGCGTCTTTTTCTTGAGTCTCAGCAGAACAAGTTTGATTTTTAAGACACACAGAGGTTCTCATTATGCGGCTTGAGTTTTTGTACTGTACTAAAGTACTACTTCAGTACAATTTTGAGTTACTTCTTCTTGACTAAAGTATTCCCATTTTATGCTACTTTAAGCTTGCTCATTTGTAGACTCAGATTCTAAATATAAAACAGATATACATGTGTGTATATATATATATATACACACATGTATATACTTTACATAGTATATAGAATACTTTTGTACTTTTACTTACAGTTTTGAATGCAAGAGTGGAGTGTTTCTTAACTGTGGTATTGCCACTACTTGTGTAGGAGTAGTCAGAGTACTTCTTCCAGCCTCAGTGCAGCTGTCAGCTGTTTCAGCTGATCTCAGATCTGATCTGTCTGTTGGTTTCTGACCTGAAACTGATGAAGACCAGAAGGTGGAGCTGTTCTCTGTTCAGGTGTTTCAGAGTCCACATGTGTGATGATGTGCTGACTCACCTCTGTCTCTGATGTGCTGACTCACTGTCCTCTGGATGTCCCCAGCCTGATCAGACTCACATTATTGAAGCTGACCTTTGACCTTCTGAAGTCTGTCACTCGTTCACTCGTCCATTAATCCCTCCATCACAGACCAGAGAGCAGAGAGACAGCAGAAACTTCACAGTACAGACACGACAATGGAGTTAAAGCTAAACTTTCACAACTTGTGTCATGCGTTGGTAACATTGACCAATTGGAGTGCAGGGTCAGGTGAAACTGACCAATGGGGACACAGAGTCTGGTGTAGTTGACCAATGGCAGCAGAGGGACAGGTGACATTTTAAACATCAGGAAGAGAAAGAGGAGTGATGTTCAACCTGTACCCACACACACACACACACACACACACACACACACACAGACGCGTGCACGCACGCACGCACGCACGCACGCACACACACACACACAGTCTTCTCTGGTACTGACCAGCACTGAGTCCATCGTCTCTGCTTGCTGACCGTGAATGCTTCCAGCGGCATTCATGACACTCTGATGACCTCCAGTGTTTCGTCCTCCAGGTTCGCCTCCTGAACTCACGTACTGAACGTCAGACTGACCCATTTCCCCTGAAGGAGCCATGAGCCATGATCAGAGCTCTCTGCATCCTGGTGACGCCTTTAGTCTGTCTGCAGTGAGTCTCAGTGGATATGTTATTGTCACATGGGGGACGTTCAGGAACTGAAATGAGTGTGTGTTGTTCCGGGTTGTTGCAAACTGTAATATGTTGTTATTGTTTTTAATAGTTAATTATGCAAATCCATAATTTTGTTGAATGATTCCTACTGAAATATATATCATTGTCTGTGGTTTATCACAGTATCCTGCACAGATTGATAAGCAAACCTAAGTAATTCAGTAACACAGAAGTGTAACATAGAGCATCTGCTGTTACAAAACCATTAAAAACTGCACAAACATACAACATCATCACTGAAAGTCATTACATCGGTCAGACCACATCTGGAGCTGGTCTGGTTCACATTGTGACCAGACCTCAGCAGGTATAAACAAAACAGGACCGACACTTTTCCTGCCGGTGAAGAGATTCTTTGTGCTCCTCAGTGGTACTTTGACACTTCATCATTCCTCCTGTCCTCTTGTCCTCCAGTCTCTGTCTCCTCCTCCACGTTGCCATAGTGATGATGAAGAGGAAGACCTGAACAAGGCCTTTGATGTCCAGGGTTTTCAGCAGATCCTTTGTCCTGCAGTTTGCAACCCACCAGAGAAACACAGAGTCTATGATGAGCAGGACTTTGAAGGTGAGACACCAAAACCTGATTTCAAGGATCGTTAACACAATTTAAGAAGTCTTTGATCAAGGTCAAATATCTTTAGGATGTTGTAAAGGTTCTGGAGAGGTATTAGAAGAAAGAACCAGCAGGTCTTGAGAACATCTCAGAGGGTGCCTCAAAGTTTCACAAAGTCTTTCACTGAGTTCCATCGTCTTTTGGAGTTTTTAACGGTTCTGCAAGAGGTTCAAGTGTTTCAGGAGGATCTGGGGGGGTTCAACAGTTTCCTGTGTTTCCTTACTCTTGGGGCCAGTAGTTCTTGAGAAAGACTCAAGAGGGACCTTGAAGAGGTTCCAGGTCCTTTGAAGGAAATTGAGTCTTTGATGGAGGTTCTGGCAGGGTTCAAGGTATATTTGAAGTGGTGCCACCATTTTTTAGCAACTTTTAGGGGTCGCTGAGAACAGAGCCTGGGGTTTCTTTTTGGGGATGTCAAGGGGTTCATTACATTATTATTGCTGAAGTGAAGTTATATATAAGCCTTGGCTGCTCCCTAGTAGTCGACTAAACTAATGTGAAGAGTTTTTTTTCTAAGTTTTCATTGTTTGATTTGTTGCTGGTAACTCCCTTGCAACTTACTTTGGTCCTTGGGAAAAAGTAGATCCTGGCAATTCACGCTGACATCCGAGAATCACTGAGGAGGTTTGAGTTGTTTTGGAGGAACTTCTATGGATTCTCAAGATGTGACCTGTTTGTATGATAATGCTCTGGTGGCTTCTAGTGGTGCCAGGAGTTTTGTCGAGGTCAGAGGGTCTTTCCAAGAGGTCAAGGTAGAATAGATCATGGGGTCTTTGACGACGGGACTGTTTCCTTCTTATTGTTATTACTTTCATGATATAATCGTTGAATTCCACTTTTATTCCAGTATTTCTTTTTTATTTCCTAATGCAGATCATCGTCACTTTTCTCTCCATGTCCATCATCCTTTGTCTAAACCACCTGCTGATGGCAGGAGGAAGAGGATCAACGAGGGGAGGAAAGAGGATAGGAGAGGCTCTGCCTATAACGCTGCAGCCACCATTGAGGAAGACCAGGAGGAAGAGGAGAGCGGAGGAGAGTCCTACAGTCAGAACGATGAAGAGGAGGGACAAAGGATCACACCTGCCAGGTTGGTACATAGTCTGCTGCATAAAACAGGAACATCACCCTCAGGTTCTGGAGAGTCCTTGTGAAGCTCAGTGATGGCCGTCACCATCTTGGCAGCATCTGACTGCACCACACTCCTGGCTAATCCAAACATGAACAAAGAGGTGGAGCGTGGGTGGAGCTGAGGCGGTTGAACGAAAGCTGGTTGCTGAAGCCTAACAGCTCGCTGTCACTCAAAGTTGCCACTACCATAATTATGCATAACATTAAGCCTTAATATAATTTAAATTGGTGAGTTATACAAAAATTCATGCTCACACCGTCGTTATGTACGGGACAATTAGCTACAGAGACCTAAACCATTTTTGTACCAGGCTGGAAACATGTTTATTTCTGCTGTAAAGTTGGCAGCTATAATTTATGGGTCAATGGGTATTGACTTGCGTTTGGAGGCAACCTCAAATGTCCATTTGAGGAAGAGCAGTTTTTGGCACTTCCACGCTGGCTTCTTTTTTTGGCCCTGGAGATTGCTCTTTGGTATGTAACACAAACCCTGTCTGGACCTTTAAATCTCAGATTTGTGTGCTCTACAAAAATGTGCTTTTCTTCATCTTAGTTCATTTAACATGTTACTCCTCCTTTCCACAGTGACCCACCCACCATGTCGACCAATCACAATGGCCTCTCACCTGGCTGCATCACAGGGAGCGTTGCCACTGAGGAGGCTGACGAGGGTGAAGCGCTGATGTCTGTCAACCTTGAAGACATCAAGAGTGAGTAAACCTGCTTCAAATAATGCTTCCACTTCCATTTCTGAATCTGTAATCAGAGCCACTAAACACGTCACTTTGGTATATACCGCACTTGATGGTGACTTGTGCAATAGTCTTGGAGTTGGCATCCATGTTCCATAGCTACATTGAGCTCTTGATGAAGGTGATCAGTGTGCTGTTAGCCTTGTATATGTGTGGGGTATTGAGTTGTAGGCCTTCTTGTAGACAATCCAGGTGGTGCTCAGGGTGGTCTGCCTAATCCTACAGTCTTGGGTGGCTGCTGACTGCTCAAACTGCTTTGACCCTGCTTTGTTTCCAATGCCCTTCTGAACTTATCTCATGTGTTGACTCGTGTGGTTATTGGCCGGTAGTTTGTAGGTGTCGTACCCTTGAGGGGATCCTTCATGATCAGGCCATTTGTTTGCCATTTGTTAGCCATTCTGGGTGGGTAATTGTTTTTAGCAGCTTACTCATTTGTGCTACTAAGTGATTGGCCAGCATAGCTCAGTCTCAGCTCAGGGTGGGTCTGTCCTTATGCTGTCCTTCCCTTGCAGATGAGAGTACACCCTGGATGGATGTTTAGAGAACGGGCCATTTATTCTCTTGGCCATTGCTTCTCTGGTGTATCTTTTCAACTGAGCAGCCAGAGTGTGAGTCTTTTTTTGGTAGTTTCTAAAGCCTTACTGATGCACGTCTTGTTATACTTTACGTCCATCCAGGACCTGTCTCTCATGACACCCTTCTGCACCCCTGTTAGCCGATTAGTGTCTCTCTGGCTTTCTTGATCCTGCCCTCCAGCCGTCTTCTCCATGGAGGGAACTCTCTGCATGTCTGCATGTTGCATTATTGATCTTAAACCCAGGTAGCTCCAGGACTGCTGGAGTGGCATCTATGAGTTCATTCGTTTCTTTGATCGTGGCGGTGTTAATAGTGAGTAGAGCTGTGTTGACTTCTGCAACACACAGTCACACACACAGTCACACACACACACACATACACACACACACACACACACACACTCATATACTTTGGATTTAATTTCACGTGTAACATCATATTCATCACATATACTTTAAAACCTAAAATATGGACATTGATTTGACATTGAACTGTTTCGGTTTATACTTTGGTTTATAAGCAAATACTTGCTAAACTAATGCAGTTCCCATCAGCCACAGTTACTTTGTGTTTACTACTCACTAATGTTAAATTAAACTGCTTCTAAAGTAAGATGGTGAATATGGTAAACATACCTGGTAAACATCAGCATGTTAGTACGTTATCATTGAGAGCATGTTGGCATATTGATGTTAGCTTTTAGCTCAAAGCCACACTGTCTCAGCACTGCCTCACGAGCTACTAGCATGACTGGAGACTCTCCGTCTGGTTACCTTCATGAAGAAGATGGAGAAACTACTGATTTATGGAACTGTAACTCTGTAGAGGAGCCATAACAGTGGACCGGAGTCTCTCCTAGCATGCACCGGGGTCCTGATGACAAACTGAAGGACATTTTTCTAACATGAAAGAGCTTTCTGTCACTTGTTGATCTTCATCATGTGACCTGATGCGGCTGCTGACCTGAACACAATGCCGTCATCCTACACGCTGAGCCCACAGCCTCTATCCATTGTTACTGAGAGTGCTTCTGGTTCTGGTGGTGGAGGACTGTTGGTCTCGCACATGAAGTCGGTCGCTGCTCTGGTTGTGATATTTCAACTGTTTATTGTTTGACAGGTTGAAGACTGATCTCAGTGAGTACTCACCTGTTTCTACTCTCATTCAACCAACTGTGTTTGCTTAATATGCAATCTGATTAACAATGAATACATTTAGAGCTGTCCATAAATGAGTCCATGACTGGTGTGAATGAGTAAGCGTATGTGTGAGGACGTCTTCTGTCCATCAGTAGTTTCCTTCACCTACAATCACTGAGTGCACAGAGACGTTTGAAAAAGCTGCAGCTGGAGCAGTTTATTCACTGATGTGGCCGTTAATAAAACCCCTGAAGAAGAATGAAGGTCATCTGTGTGACGGAGCTGAACAACACAGTTTATACAGAAGACTTTTCACTTTGTTCACTAAACTGCATTCACCACCAATTGTTTTCCACCAGATCACCTTTATGACAGGTAGACTGTGCCAGTCAGCTGACACTCAGTGCTGGAATGTGATTGGCTGTTTGTCGATTATTTCCTGGAAAACGAGAAATGAAATGAGAAAATGTGTCACAGAGGAAATCTAATTTTTACAGAAACCTGAATCTCTGCTCACCTGAACACATCTGTGTGTGTGTGTGCGCGCGCACGTGTGTCTTTGAGCTGATTGGACAATTCAGAGTTCATGTCTCGTCTTACTGATTCTTCCCTGAAGTTCAGTCGAGCCTGAAACACAGTTAACCTGCAGAAAGTTCCCATGAGACCACAGAGAGTGTTTTTCTGTGTGTGTGTGTGTGTGTGTGTGTGTGTGTGTGTGTGTGTCTGTGACCAGGTATTTATCACGTTGTGGGGACAAAAATCTGTTCACACAGTCACATTGTGGGGACTCACCTGTCTCATGGGGACAAATGCAGGTCCCCTTAATGTGAGTGATGGACTGTCAGGGTGCAGACTGAGGACAGGGTCACGGTCAGGTGAGGTCAGGTTAGGCACAGGCAGAGAGGGCTGATGGGTAGAGTTAGAGTAAGGCTGCAGGACATGAATGGAAGTCTATGTAATGTCCCCACAAGTGATAAAAACACAACGTGTGTGTGTGTGTGTGTGTGTGTGTGTGTGTGTGTGTGTGCGTGCGCGTGCGTGCGTGCGTGTGCGTGCGTGCGTGTGTGTGTGTGTGTGTGTTTTCACGTTGGGCAGGTAAGGAAGAAGGGAGAAATCAGGAAGTAAAGGAAGACAGGGATGTGCTCTTGGTGAGGACCAGGTTTTGGAAACTGTATGGTGGTCTGACTTTGGCACTGACAATAACACTGTGAGTTCCACAACGTCCATCATGTCTTCGCAGCAGCACCAGAACGTCTTCCTGGACCTGGAAGGAGGTATATCAACTTTCAATGAAGGAAGAGAAGGACAGGAACTCTTTGATTCCCTCCTGCTGGCAGCAGCTTTGTGTGCAGCCGATAACACCACCAAAGTCCTGACAGCCCTGATGGAAGATCCCAGGCCGAGGTTTTGATCGAAACCCACGACCAGTGCCTTCTGGACATCCTGTGCTTTAAACCGGTGGACTCTTGTTCAGGTGAATTCTCCCTGTGCCGTTCCACTGGAGCCTCTCCATCTTGGAAATCATATGCAGGTTCTAGATGAGTCAGATAGTCCTTCCTTCCTACTTCACCAAGACCGCCAGCCAGGTTCGTCTCCGTTACCTACCCTTCCAGGTGCAGCTCCTTGTCACCACCATCGGACCAGGCCGCTAACTCACAGATCTGCTTTCTACTCCCACCACCTCCATGGGCTTGTGCCGCCTCCTCCGTCAGTGCTCATTATTGCCGACCCGACAGTGAGGGATGTGAGAGTCGACAGAGCTCATACTCTTTTTTTGCCAGATGCTACAGTACAACATGACTGAAGGCTCTGCTTCCTCACTGTGTACTCAAATATCTCCTGGAGGGAAGATGAAACCACACTTCTAACACAAAAATCGTTACTAAAATACAGTAAAGCAGTGCGACATGAGACACGAACATCATCACTCAAACAATCCCAGAACACTGCTCTCAATCATAAACAGCATTGGGGAAGAAATATTGGAAACCACAATCATTTCCTGTGGCGTGATCCAGTGCCACAAGGCCGAGGCTCTCTACCGTATTTGGTTTACATGCCTTCATGATGATTTATGTGTCCCTGAAGCCAGGTGACCCAAAGTCTGCCCAGTCTACCTGTGTGTCAGCCATCAACGTGTGGATGAGCAAGAACTTCCTGACGCTGAATGAAGATCTGCAATTCTCTTCATTGGCCAAAAAATAAGAGGGATCCAGTTCTTGGTAAACTGGGACATCTCTCCTTGCAGCAAAGGTTAGACCTTGACTGAGCCAGCAAGATGCAGAAAACTGCTGTGACGCTGGATGTACTGGCCAGCCAAAAGCAGATCATTCGGGATGCTGCTGCCTGGTTTTAATGAGGGATCACAGCACTCCTGCTTCAGACAACCCACACTGGCTCCCTGTATCTTTTAGAACTGGTTTAAAATCTCTCTCTTTGTTTTTAAGCCACTAAATGGCTTCGTCTCTTTTATATTTATTTATATTCTATGATCCTCCATCAACTCTAAGATGCCCCAGGACTGCTCTCTTGACTGTTCCCAAAGTCGCCAAGAAACCTTTGGGGAAACTACTTGTGGCCAAATTTCCCCTAAAAATGTGGAACACCTGGCCTTTGAATTGTGGACTTGTTGACTCAGTGGACAGTTTTAAACATATGTTTTCAGTATAGCCTGTAGCTAGCAGCTGTCAGTTTGACTCTTTCTAAAGAAACTGTGTTGAAGTTCATCCATTCACTCATTTAACCTTTGACCTCTGTGCTCTGGTCCCCCTCAGGTCACCGATTGGATGATGTTCCGGCGGTTCGACGTCACCTGGTGAGGCGGAGCTCCAGAGGGCCGATCGTCCACCTCACGAAGGATCAGATCAGTGGCCACACACAGTCACACCTCCAACACCTCCAACACCTCCACCCAGACCGCACACCTCATGAGGTGAGAGGACGAGGCCAGTACACATAAACTGACACTTGACGTAACTTCAGCTCACAGCTCAAGCTGCTGTCGCTGACGCTTCTGCCTTTCAATTGCTTTTGTTGTTGCAGCTTCTGTATTCTCCCACTCTTCTAAAGACATTTTAACTGCTTTCATGGTTTTGATAATGACTAAAAGAGGACTGGCTGTGGCTCAGGAGGTAGAGCGGTCTGTTATCAGAAGGTCGTGGGTTCGATCCCTGGGCCCGGCAGTCTACATGTTGAAGTTGCTGTCACGCTTGCGATGCTACTACTGAGTACCACTTAGCCACCAGCTAATGAACGTGTGTGTGAATGGCTGAATGCCGACTAGTGCTGTAAAAGCACTTTGAGTGGAAACGCACTACATAAATCCAGCCCCTTCAAAACTACAACTGCTCTCTTCTTTTACTCTTCGTAGGGTTTACAGACTTCAGTAAACCAGCCTTACTGTTTACTTAATGCTTTCAGTTATAACTACTCATTGGTCCAGTTTTTTTTAAATGAAGAAAACGAGCCAAATGAGTTTCCCCCCGCTGGAAGGACGTGCTGTGGACACATCTCTTTACCGGACTCGAGATGAAAACTCACGGTCTGTCTGAAACAGCTGACAGAGAAGAGAGGATTTAGGTTTTGACAAAGCTCGATGGAACAGGTTCATCAGCTGCTGGCTCAGGCCTGGTGTGAACAGGAGCAGATGGTCTGATGTGATTCTTTGCTGGAAGACGACAACAAAACAATAAGATTGTCCAAAATGAGGCTGACAAGAGGGACGAAAGATGAGCCGGGAGCCGTCTGAGCAGGTTAATCCAGGTGGTATTGTGAGCGGGTGACAAACTGAACTCTGAGAGTAATGAGAGAGAGAGAGAGGAAGAGTCAGACAGGTAGAGTCAGACAGGTAGAGTCAGACAGGTAGAGTCAGACAGGTAGAGTCAGACAGGTAGAGGGAGGTAAACTCAGAGACCAGTCCCTCTCTCGCTTCAGTCTGTTTTGGTCTTCAGGATGGTCGGTTTGGACCTGAGGAGTCGACAAAGCAAGGTAGAGGCTGAGTTGTGCAGGGTTAGTCTGGAATGGTTCACGTTTGCCTGCTTAACTTTCCACGTTTAGCCTTGTTTGTCCTGGTTGAACCAAATGTCTTTGTTTTTTCCTGATTTATGACAGCAAGGTCCACTTTCTCACACATCTTGTGGCCTTGATCAGCGGAGGTTTTCTCACTTGTCATCCTTCTATCCCCTGTTGAAGGCCATGAGATGTGACTGAAAGATCAGGAAAAACCAGATAAGTGGATCCTGTGATCAGAATATTTTTGGCCTCTGCTAAAGTAGAACCAAATCGCAGGGTTTACGACTCAAACCGGTAAACTTGTTGAGCCTGATTTGATCTGCTTTGGCCTTTTTAATTGGATGTAGACAAATTTAACCCCGAGGATGTGGGCAGTCCTGGAAGTAATTCCCAACAATTTCCCAAATTGGGATCAATAAAGTAAAGTCTAAGTTTAAGTCTACGTCTAACAAATACTTGTATTAGTCTTGTTGTTGTTGGTGCTTATATCTATTCACACAGTCACACTATGGGGACAGAAACCATTGCATTTTACAGTTGCCGGTTGGTTTTTGGCAGACGCCGTTAAGGTAAAGGTTAAGGCTGTGGTTGGACATGTAGTGGTCGAGGTAAAGATTGGAGTAAGTGTAAGAGTACAGTTAACAGACATCTGTGTGCAGTCACTTTGTGGGGGCTGTTCGCACATTGACTTTAACGGGACAGACGTCCCATTGGATGATGAGGAGTCCCCACAAGGCCAACTACTGCATTCAATGGTGGAGACGGCATGCACGCTGCAGCGTTAGGGTTGGGCTCATGAACATAGTACCCAGGTGATGTAATGTTCTCATAAGTGACAGAGACACGTTTTTCTGTGGGTCCAGGTGTTCGTGGAGCTGAACGAGCTGGTGATTGACAGAAACCAGGAGCTTCAGTGGAGGGAGACGGCTCGATGGATCAAGTTTGAGGAGGAGGTGGAGGAGGAGACGGAGCGCTGGGGGAGACCTCACATCCCTTCCCTGTCCTTTCGCTCCCTGCTGGAGCTCCGAAAAACCATCTCCCACGGTGAGGAGGAGGAGCAGGAGCAGGAGGAGGCTGTCTGCTGCTCCCCTGTGGAAAAACACTGACACTGGAAAACTTCAAATCCTCTTAATTAACTCTGAATTTCCCCTGAAACCACGCAAACATTTGAATCTAAATCAGTGTTTGGTAGCCAGAGATCCTCAAGTTTCATAAGAAAAATCCTTAATTTGAAAAACCTTTAATGAACAGAGGAGATTTTAAGGGCGTCAGGTCTTTCCCGTAATCTGTCAATGGTGAGTTTAAGCAGTTTCGGTTTTTAGGACTCATTCAGCTGTTAATTGATGAAATTTTAATTGAATTATTCAGACATTTTACAGGTTGACCTGATTTAAAAGTTTTTTAATAGGTCTTTTTTAAATGGATTAAGGGGATTTGTGGTAAAACCCTTAACATCTATATTGCTATGTGATGACGTCACTGTGCCGTCATGTTTTCAGGGGCGGTGCTCCTGGATCTGAAGCAGAAGACTCTTCCAGGGATCGCCCAGCAGGTGGTGGAACAGATGGTGATCTCAGATCAGATCAAAGCCGAAGACCGAGCCAATGTCCTCAGAGCTCTGCTGCTCAGACACAGGTTCATGTCCAATCTGCATCTGTCTGCCCATCTATCTGTCCACCTGTCTGTCCATCCATCTGTCTGTCTGTCCATTCATCTGTCCACCTGTCTGTCCATCTGTCCACCTGTCTGTCCATCTGTCCACCTGTCCATCCATCTGTCCACCTGTCTGTCTGTCCATTCATCTTTTACTCTCTGCTGTTCAGGAAAGGAATGGAATCATTTTGTGTGTGTGTGTGTGTGTGTGTGTGTGTGTGTGTGTGTGTGTGTGTATTTGTGTGTGTTTCTTTCATCAGTCACCCCAGTGATGAGAAAGATCACAGCTTGTTCAGCAAGAATATCTCAGCCGCCAACATGGCCACCCTGATTGACAGACACAACGGCCAATCAGAGCCCTCAATCAATCTGACGAATCACAGAGAGGCTGATGGAGAGAAGACCAAGGTGAAAGAAGCAGTTGGCAGCTATTTAAAGCACATCAGTCTAGATTCTGTCTGTTGGTTGTCACCTGTTGAAGACGAAAAGTTTGACTTTAGTGATTTAAAGCAGGCGTGATGACATCTGTCATGTGACCATAGAGGCAGCTGATCACATGACAGTTTCTATTCAATGACTGATATCGTCAAACATTGTATGTGCATCCCTCCCAAACTGTATTTTTAATGCATTACCTTCAAGTTTTAAGGAGTAACTGACCAAATAACACATCATCCCTTAATTTCTTCCTTAAAAGGGTGTTAAGTTTTCGAATAAGGTACAAATCTAGTTCATGAATCTGGTAAACCTGTTGATTACCTGAATACTGCATGAGAATTCAATTAAAATCTCATTAATTAACTAACATGAACCAAAATCTCTTAACCTTACTAAAACCTGGATTTGTCAAATATTTCACATTCATGTGGACATTAAGGTGAAAGTCATGAAGATTTGCTCATTAAAGGCTTTTCAAATTAAGATGTTTACTGTGTTTTCAGGGGTAAATTACAGATTAATTCAGGGATTCCTGTGGAGGAACTCAAGCTCAGTATCGTTGGTTTAAAGTTCAGGACATCCGCTGTGAGACACCTGTCAGACAGACACTGAGACAAACGCCTCAACATCAGATAGCTCAGTGTCATCACCATAGCAGTTCATGAGAAGTCAGCGCTGTTAGGAATTACTGACTTTATTTAGCGCGCCATTAATCTGATGTGTGTGTGTGTGTGTGCGTGTGTGTGTGTGTGTATGCATGTGTGTTCAGAAAGAAGCCCCGCCCCTCTGTCACTCCAGGTCCAAACATGAAGTGAAGCTGATGGAGAAAATCCCGGAGCGAGCCGAGGCCACCGTTGTCCTCGTGGGTACGCGTCACACATGCTTCATCAGTTTCCTTTAGGTGGCGATCTGTAGAACAGCAGGTTCATGGGGTTTAGTGCATCCCTCTGCTGTGTCCGCAGGCAGCGTGGGTTTCCTGGATCAGCCCTCCATGGCGTTTGTGCGGCTGCAGGAAGCGGTCCTGCTGGAGTCCGTCCTGGAGGTTCCTGTCCCTGTGAGGTTCCTCTTCCTCCTGCTGGGCCCGCCTACCGCCAACATTGACTACCATCAGATTGGACGCTCCATCTCCACACTCATGTCAGACAAGGTAAGTCCCAGCAGGGTTAAGGCCACTTTTTTGGATATGACCACCAGATGGCGCCAAGTAGTGAATCAGTATCCTGCAGCTGCTTTACTGGCTTGAACCCATGGCAAGTATTTTATCATGACTTCTGCCTCTGTGTGCTCCTTCAGCACTTCCACGAGGCGGCATACAAGGCCGACGACCGCCAGGACCTGCTGGCTGCCATCAACCGTTTTTTAGACTGTAGTGTTGTCCTGCCTCCCTCGGAGGTCGGCGGGGATGAGCTCCTCCACTCGGTCGCTCGCTTCCAACGAGAAATGCTCCGAAAGAGGGAGGAGGAGCAGAGTGGCAGCGTGCAGGAGAAACAGAGCAGCATTCAGCAGGATGAAGGTCGGTTATCACGAGCAGACAATTTCAAATTTGTACTCTTCTTCACTTTTGTCAATGATGTTTTGTTCAATTTTGTATATTGCGGGGCATTTTAGCCTTTATCAGATAAGACACCAGAGAGCGACGCATCTGTTTTTCTCGAAGGTAAATCCCTGAGGATTCTTGAAAATCCCAGAAAGTGGTTTATTAAAACCTCCTGCTGTTCTGATTTTATTTCCAGCATCATCAAAAAGTTTAGCAAGTCGCAGCTCCATAGCCTTGGTGTAGCGGTGCGATGTTGCTGCATGATGTTATGAAGAGAGCATTGTTCATTTGGTAAGAATTCTATATGGATTGAAGCACTGACTTTTATTTTGAAAGATACAGCTTAGCACTTCTTTAACTGTTCTTAACATCTTGTCAGAGTGTTAAAATTGTGCGCGTTGGGATGTGGTGGCGAGTGTGTTCGTCAGGGAGCGCAGTATTTCTCCATTGTCAATGCTACGTCCTTCTTTCAGTTTCAGTGCTTGTCAATATTTCATTCCAACATCGATGAATTTGTGTCATTATGTCTTCTACGGACATGCTGACCGGTGAATAGTCATACTCTGAAGCGTTTCACCGAATCTTGTTTCATAAGCAAGTCTGAGCTTCTCCTTCATGCCATTCTCTGCATTCAATATGCAACAAACTCCAGGGCTTTACTTCAGGGTCAAAGTGGAATATGGGCTTAAAGACATCCTTAGTTTGATGCGGCCATCTTGCTGAATCTTGCACATGTCCATGGAACTTCCCGTCCTCTTTGCAAGGTAAATTAGCATGTCATCAGCGGAACAGCGAATGTTTTTTCATATCATTTCAGATGTGATCTGGGAACAGCATGTACTGTACCATCCAAATGTTGACATTTTCAGGTCATGTGCAATGATGTGATGGTCAACAACCAAACAGTAAAAGAGCTCAGTTTTTTGTGTTCCAGGTTCCCTCGTTCCCTCCAAACCTGGTGATGAGCCCCTGAGGCGTTCAGGCCGTCTTTTTGGAGGTCTGATCAAAGACGTGACTCGACGTTACCCTCAGTACCTCAGCGACCTTCGAGATGCTCTGAACCCTCAGTGCATGGCTGCCATCATATTCATCTACTTTGCTGCACTTTCGCCTGCCATCACCTTTGGTGGACTTCTGGGTGAGTTTGGACTTCAGAGACATTGTGACACAGACTAAACTACCTGATGACATTCGGTTGAACAGTTTTCAAATGTTCATACAAGTTGATTGAAGCAAGGCTGCCTGGGTTCTCAAAAAACTCCTACACAAAGTTTAGTTTTCAGAGATATTGAACTGTGAAGATTCCATGGCTATGTTCCTTTTCCTGTGGTGCAGGTGAGAAAACAGAGGGTCTGATTGGTGTGTCGGAGCTGATAGTTGCCACGGCGATGCAGGGCATAGTGTTCAGTGTGCTGGGTGCTCAGCCTCTGCTGGTGATTGGCTTCTCTGGACCACTGCTGGTGTTTGAAGAGGCCTTCTACACTGTGAGCTCACCTGACAGCAATTCTACACACCTTTATCAAAATACTATGTGCGACAAACTCAACAGCATCATGTCTGTCTAGAAACAGAGTCCCTGTTAGTCCACAGAAGAACACTGTGCCTGAAGCTGAGATGGAGATAATCATTCATACTCTTATTTTATCTGTCTGTACCGCCGTAACTCCCTGTTCACTTGTCATCTCAATACGGCCCTGCATCACTTACAAGTGGTTCACAATGTCGCTGCAAAGGACAGTGTCTATTTGTTAAGTGACTGCTGAAACCCACCTGGTGTGTGTTTTGAGCTGTGATGACTGAGTGGTTAAGGTGTTGAATTTGAAATCCAATGGGGGGTTTTCCCTATGTAGGTTCAAATCCTGCTCCCAAATCTCCCCTATAGGGGATTAACACAGTGTCATCTTATCTTTATGTGTAGTTTTGTAAAGACAATGGGATTGAGTATCTCACCGGCCGGGTGTGGATCGGCTTCTGGCTGGTGCTCATTGTTCTACTCACCGTGGCCTTTGAGGGAAGCATCCTGGTTCGCTTTGTCTCCCGTTTCACTCAGGAGATCTTCTCCTTCCTCATCTCCCTCATTTTCATCTACGAGACCTTCGCCAAACTGGTCAAGGTGAGATCACAGGTTGTCAACCAGCAAGACCTGGGTAGTCTTAAGATGATTTATGGTTTGATTCATGCAAAGATTGTTTTAAAAAATGTAATTTAATGTTATCTTAAGCATCTGTGCTGTTTTTGTACATAACAAGCTGATGTAGTTTTTTTTTTTTTTTTTGCTGAAGTCCTGCCTCAAAGGATATTAAGGGAGGAAACTTGTGACTCTTTCTTTTGAGGTTCTTCTGTGTTTCTACTGTACTGCTACTGTAGTAAGTCACTGAAAAGCCACCCAGCCAGAAGCAGTGTCTTTTGGTACCCAATGACCAACACAGAGCCTCAGAATGTTTTTTCCTTTTTGTGTTGGTCCTTTCCAGATCTTTCAGGAGCATCCTCTCCAAAACTGTTACCATGGAAACAAGACAGTATCACCATCTCTGTGTAACTATACCGCAGCTACCGGAAGTTCTGGGAAGGTTGTTGGAGAACCAAATACAGCCCTGCTGTCATTTGTGCTCATGGCAGGAACATATTTCATCGCGTTCTACCTGCGCAAGTTCAAGAACAGTTCCTTCTTCCCCGGCAGGGTCAGTACATACAAGTACAGGTACAGGCACATACAAGTGTGGGTATCTACAGGTACAGGTACAGATAGAGCAGATACAGAAGAAGGCACAGGTACCTACACAAAACATATGTACTGTACACGTGCGTATAGGGACATTTGGAGGTTGGGTACCTAAGAAAGTTGAATAAAGTTTTATTATTCTTTTCTTTCAGATACGGCACAGTACAATCAAACATGCAATTTAAGTACAGACCTACAGGTACATACAAGTTCACAGGTGTAAGTGCACCGGTGACCTTTTATTTGTCTTGCAGTGAGAAGACATTTCAGGTCTAATTGTAGGTCTCACATTCAGGGATGTATTCCTCACTGGTGTCTACAGTTTCAAACCAAATCACCAGTCAGTAAACTGGTCTTCTGTATGTCTCAGCTCCGTAGGATCATCGGAGACTTTGGGGTCCCCATTGCTATCCTCATCATGGTGCTGGTGGACTACAGCGTGGAGGACACCTACACCCAGGTCAGACCAGACCAGATTTTAACACTCATAAAGTGAAGTGTGTTGACACAAAACACTGTGACATTTAAATTCCCCTCTTCCTATTGGCTGACAGAAATTGAACGTGCCCAGTGGATTTTCGGTGTCCACTCCAGAGAAGCGTGGTTGGCTGATTTCACCTCTGGGCTCTGATGGCCAGTTTCCTGTTTGGATGATGGCCGCCAGCATCCTGCCAGCTATCCTTGTCTTCATCCTTATCTTCATGGAGTCCCAGATCACAGCGTACAACACTTTCTTTTTGTCTTTGTATTTGTTTTATGTTTTTTGTTCCGTTTCTTTTTGGGTGGACTGACCTAAAGTATTAATATAGTTTTCCTGCTTTTGTCTGCCAGGTTGATTGTCAGTAAGAAGGAGAGGATGCTAGTGAAGGGAACTGGTTTTCACCTAGACCTCCTCATCATCGTTGTAGTGGGTGGAATCTCAGCACTGTTTGGTTTACCCTGGTTGTCAGCTGCCACGGTTCGCTCCGTCACCCACACCAATGCCCTCACTGTCATGAGCAAAGCTGTCGCCCCTGGAGACAAGCCCCGCATCCAGGAGGTCAAGGAGCAGAGGGTGACAGGCTTCCTGGTGGCTGTTTTAGTTGGTATGAATATCACTGTAGAGTAATACCACAACCTTTAGTGATACTTTCACTATCTTTGTGAAGATTCTCAGTCATCCAGATCATGGCTAACCAAGGAGGGCTGGATAATGGATAATGACCTCACAAAGGTTAAATACCTGGGACTCCCCACCAGCCAGTTAGAATTGAAGAAGCCTCATAGATGAGAGGCAAACAGTTTTCAAGTTTCTGCAGCCAAGTCCATTTGCCCATGATTCAACCATTCCTGGATACTTTTAC
Organism: Chaetodon trifasciatus; assembly: GCA_037975065.1. NCBI lineage: Eukaryota > Metazoa > Chordata > Actinopteri > Chaetodontiformes > Chaetodontidae > Chaetodon > Chaetodon trifasciatus. The sequence goes on from JBBMOE010000129.1 coordinate 108,162, forward strand.
TATCTGTGTTACTTGTTCTTATCTGGATCCTGCCCCCCTTCTCAGGTCTGTCCATTGTGATTGGGGAGGTTCTGCGTCAGATCCCTCTGGCGGTGCTGTTTGGGATCTTCCTCTACATGGGTGTGATGTCGCTGAATGGGATCCAGCTCACCGAGCGACTCATCCTGCTGCTGATGCCACCAAAGTACCATCCCGACCAGAACTATGTCCGCAAGGTCAGGCCCGCTTCCTGACCTGAAACAAATATATAAATCACTACCAGAGGTCTTGAAACAGATCAGCAAGCCGACTTTGACTTCAACACCAATGACTCAAGACTTCACTTGGACTTAAACCTTTTTGCTCGATGAACTTCCCAAGTAGAAATATTTTAAATCACATTGCAAAAACGATTTGTATGACTTGACTTTGACTTGTTGGTCTTTTCTTGAAGCCTGGGACTTGGCTGTCTTACTTTACTTTTGAAAGGAACGTGAAGTCCAAGTCAATTGTGCAGACAATATTCTACAAAGAGGCACATCACGCACACAGATACACAGAGTAACCATCGACCTACCTGTTTCCGTCTCACCTATCTCTCTTTGTCTCTGCTCTCTACAGGTGCGGACATTAAGGATGCACCTGTTCACTCTTGTCCAGCTGACCTGTCTGTCTCTCCTGTGGGTCGTCATGGCAACAGCAGCAGCGCTGGCGTTCCCCTTCATGCTGCTGCTGACCATCCCAGTGAGGATGCTGCTGTTGCCCCGCCTCTTCACCTGGAGAGAGCTGCAGAGTGTGAGTCATACCTTGTTTACACTGTAAATCTGACATCACCATTAGCACACTGCCAACACCGCTAACAAAGCCTACTCTGACCTGCTAATTGGCAGTGAGCTAGCTTTTTACACAAAACTTTCATAATCAACACTAGCCTTGTAGCTAGCCTGTGCCGACTACATGTTAGCTATCCTATACAATACAAAACTAACAGCAGCTAACAACAGCAGATATTTACACATTTCCAGGTTTTAAAATTCACTTTGTCGTCGTTAAAATTCTACGGTGGGAAAATCTGAATCATGTTACCATGACAGCAATCCTTTGACCTCTGGTCCTGCAGCTGGATGCTGATGATGCAGAGCCTCACCTGGAGGAGAAGGAGGGGCAGGACGAGTACTCCCAGCTGCAGATGCCTGTGTGACCCAGCAGCAGCCTCCTGATTGGTCGATGTACCATCTGCATTAGCGTACCTGATGTGTATCCTGTAGCAGGGCGGGGCGGTGGACTGCACATGCTTCTGAAATCAAGTTTTTATAAATCTGATTTTGTATCTTCTGTTCTGGGGGGCGGGCTTGTTTCTGTTCAATCTTGATGAAGCTGCTGAACACCTGAACCTGAATCTGACGTTTCCTGTTACTTTCTGACACGTTTTAAAGATCACACCAACTGACAAATGTGTTTTCTGTGTTGGTACTTTGTGTTTCTAACTGCATGTTTCTCTCTTATTAAATGCAAATTACATCTTTAAGATTTAGCTTTTTGCTTATTCATTTGCACAGAATTATTCTGTTGTGTGGTGTTACTCCTGAAATAATTACAGCAGAACCATACTGAAGAGCACTGCATTCACAAATTAAATCATTTTCAGTCATTTTTCTACGTCTGTTCATTTATTTGACAGGAACAATACAGATAGAACACAGATTTAAATAAAATGCAACCAATGCAACATACAGTATGTAGGACGTCTAGCCACAGCTGATTTGCCGTCCATGTCCCTGGTTCAGTATTAAAGGGATAAAATAATAAAATACAAATAGAATAAAAGACACAAACGTAGTCAACCATTAAAAACAGTAACTGAAATTGGACACATTATCCTGCGGCTTATCAGCATCTTAAGAGCAGGTGATTTTAAACACACCTCAGTCAACGAGAACCTTCATCACAATTCAGACGACCAATCAGGATCCAGACACATCGTTTGTACGTCAGCTGATAATCTGACATTTGAAAGAAACAGCCTGACACTCTGGAAAATATTACTTCTATCCTGTCAAATCGAGAGCGAGACTACATTGTCTGTTTTATTTTGTAGTAACTCTCCTTCATGCATTCTCATGTGCTTTTCTTCCTGTCTTTGTTCAGTTTCCCTCCAGTTTTATCATCACCTGTTCTCCATTATCCAATCAGAGCTCTCAGTACTTACAGTCCTCTGTGTCTCCACCTGTTTGCGGGCTCTTTGTCCTCCTGCAGACGAGCGTTCAGACTTTGTTCAGTTGGTGTTTCGTTGTGTTTTATCTCTGCTGCTGCTGTGAGTTCAGATTATCCACCAACTGACTTCCTGTTTCACCTCGACTTCATTAAACTGTTGAAGTGTTTGGATCTTTGTGTGCCTGAGTCTCAGAGAAACGCTGGTTTGTGTGGTGAGGACAGGACAGGGTGGAGGACGTGGTGTTGCTGATCTCTTGTAGGGATTCAGACACTGTGTTTTAATGTGAACACGGTGGAGCTAAAGGCTGAAGAACAAGCTGCTGAACACTCAGCTGAACACACACTTTGAATGTTCTGTGAGACAAAGGAAGTTTGAACAGGAAGTTTCTTCAACTGACCATCCATCAACATCCTGAGAATGAAGCCTCAAGTTTAGTTCTATGTCAAAAAACTCCTTTTAACATGTGGAGAAGTTTGAGGAGAAACATTCAATAAATGTTCTGGTTCCACAGGCCCAAACAGAAGTTCTAGAGGTTCTACTTGGCTCCAGGACAGAACTACAGTTTGGTTGCCGTTTATTTTCTGATCAGACTGATTGATCTGTAAACTGTGAGATACACAAACATAAAACGAATATTGGACTTTTGTCTGATGGTTAAACAAACACTGTTATGTCCCTGACCAAGGGGAGGACCAGGCATAACATGGTGTGTGTGCCCCCCCGCCTTCCCACTCCCAAGAAAGATCAGCAGCGTAGAATAAATCCAAAAATAAAGGTAGCTTTAATTGGATGCAAAGTCAAACTATGCCCAAAATAACAAACAAAACATCTCTGTTGAGCCCTGAACTTCCCTCATCAAATAAAACAAATAAACAACAAGAAAACTAACCTTGGCTCCTAACTCATAAACAAAAGGGAATAAAACAAAAAGGGCTCGCTACCGCACCACTGAAACACAACAAATTCACAACCACCAGGACTGCTGGTTCACCGTCTTTGGAGTGGGAGAGGAGAGAAAAGGCCGATTGCTGTCAGCGGGAGTTTAAATAGCTTCTGCTGATTGGCCGTCCAATCTGCTGGCTTCAGTCAGATCCAAACCCTCCAATCCCGGGACTCCACCTGCAACACACATTCACTGAAGGGGAGGAGAGAGAGAGAGAACTAAGATGAACAAGAACACACACACACCACAAACCACATGAGCCAGGGTCAGCATCACTGACCTGATGCTTTCATTCTAGTTCTGTTTGCTCTCTGAGACAGGAAATGTCGCTGATCAACAGTTCCTCCAAAATAAAACAGAACCTTGAGTAAACAGTCAGACAAACATCAGTCTGAAGTGACACTCTGTGCCTGGACTGACTCCACAATATCTGTTTGTCTGTCTGTCCATCTGTCTTGACTGACACCTCTGAGCACCCCCTCCCCCTGCCGTACCTGACGTACCTGGTTGCCATGGCGACCTCCCCTCCCCGTTACAATGTGTCCATCGGAGTGTTTCAGTGAAACCTGAGCAGGCGTGGCGGCTCGTGGTCACCTGAGCTGAGCGGCTGCTGAATATTTGATGGAGGCTGTCAAAGATCCTTCTGCCACAGTTGGACCACAAACACCTGAACAGGTAGACAACAGGCGGACGCTCCATCAGGACCCTCTGAGGCTCCAACAGGCTTCAACAGGCAGGTACAAAGTCCCTCTTTGACACGCACATTTGCTTCGTCTTTATTTTCTCTACAGGTAGAAAAATAGTTTTCCAACCTGTGTGACATCATCAGGTGTCTCACCTCTGTCCACTGATTCGCTGATCGTGCCATCGAGTTCCTTCTTGATGTTGGGAAGTAATTCTTCTTTTCCAGTGAGGAACCCCTGAAGCAGAACCTTCTCTACGTCTTCAGGTTCAGGCTTTCAGGGTTTTGTTTGGATATTTAGTTTCTTCAGAATCAGATTCATTAGTAGCTTTGTTTAGTGAATCATCTCATTTCTGAGATGAGTCTGAGTCATAAATCTGTCATCTTGTCGGTGATACTTACTGTAAAGTACTTCAGTATTTATGTTGCTGTTGCAGTAGTCTGGCCTTCTTGTAGTTTTCCCATCTGATGTTTTTTGGAATCTGCCTCTTTGTTCTCTTCAAATTAATTTCTGATTTCTTTTTTACTTTCTCATGAATCAACAGCTTCAGAGATGTTTTATCACTACAAACATTATTTATATTAAAATGTAAAAATCACTGATATTCTGAAAATATTTTTTTTTAGTTTTAATCATTTCCTGGATTATGTAATGAATCATTGATTGATTTATGAGATCTGCACTCTTTATTGATCTGATTATTTGTCTCATAATGTCTTTTTACCTGCTATATTTTGGACACTGTGAGAGTTAAAATACTGTCTGTTGACAATGTGACGTCAGATTCATCGTGTTTATCGACAGTCGTCTTAATCTGACGTGAGGCGTTCATGTTTGTCTGGTTTTCAGACGCTCTCGTCCTGCTATCAGTCAGAATTGTTCTGTTTCCATCTTCGGCCTGATGCTAACCAATGTCCGGGGGAGGGGGACTCGATTTGCTCTATCCAATCATGAGAGACCAATGTGTCTTTGAATCCAACAGTTCTGTCTGATTTCAGATTCTCGTTTGATTGATTCAGAAAACCTCAATAGCAGCATCTTCTTCACAACAGCTTGACAACACTGTTAGTCCCGCCCACGGCACTGATTGGCTAATCGACGTCCCCTGGCGGTGATCACTGGATCGATTGCTTATTCTGCGTGTTCTGTGTGGGACATTTTTTATGATGAGTCATGAAAGTGGGTTTCACGCCTCTTTATGGTAGAAAATGTGTCACCTGAACAGGTGACGTTTGCTTTGATTCCTCAACTGCCATGTTAGCCAGATTCGTCTGTGCCAGTCCAGTTTGTCCAGTCTGTAGCTGTATCGCCCCCTGGTGGCCGGGCTGCACTGTGTGTTCAGCAGAGAGCAGGTAGCTGTGAGCAGAGTCCTGACTGACACCTGTCCACCTGTGACAGGTGATGGTGTCAGGATGTCTGACGGGAGGCAGCGAACCTTGTCCACCTCTGGAGAGTCTCTGTATCAGGTCCTGGCTCTGGAGAAAGGCTGCAGCCATGACGACATCAAGAAGTCCTACAGGTAAGACCACCACAGCCCCGCCCACTCACCTGCACCAGGTGACAGCTGTCAGCTGACACACAGTCTGTCTCATCCAGCCTGTAGTCCAATCACATATTTAATGCAGAGTTGAACTGATTCCAAAGCTTGCTCCAGAGCTTTCGACCATAGGAAGTGATCATTGGTGCAAACACTGAAGCCCGTGTGTGGTGACAGGAAGCTGGCGTTACGGTATCACCCCGATAAGAACCCCGACAACCCGGAGGCGGCGGAGAAGTTTAAGGAGCTGAACAGTGCTCACGCCGTCCTGTCCGACCTCACCAAGAGGAACATCTACGATTCGTACGGGTCTCTGGGACTCTACGTGGCCCAGCAGTTCGGAGAGGACAACGTCAACACCTACTTCATGCTGTCCACCTGGTGGGCCAAGGTGGGTGGGGCTTACCTGTTGTTCCTCCAGCTGTAAGTCAGTCTAATCTGTCAATGAGGGTCGGTCTGCCTTTGTCTTTATGGAAACTGCCTCCTGAAGCAGTTTAGTCAGGAGTTCGTGTACTTCTGTGTGGGTGAATCTGGCATCTGGGCCTCTTCCAAAGACTCCTGATCTCCATCTTCACATTCAAGATGCAGGAGTTTTGAAGTTTCAATGTGGTCAGTGCGATCAGGTCATCTGAAACAGAAGTGTTTAACTGGACTATCGCACAGAGGATGCTAACACATTAGCCAGCCAGCACAAAAGCTGTAAGTCTGAAATCGGTAGTTTACTCTGGTGAGCAGAAAACTGACATTTCAGACTAATCATCATCATTCTGTGTCATCACTGATGTTCAGACGCTGGACCATTGCATTGTGGGATTGTTAGCAGACAGTAGTGGACTCTGCTTCCTGTGTCCACTGAGGTCAACATACAGCAGACATTTACACAACATGGAGTAACCAGGAAGTGCTTTCAGACAGACTGTGACCTGTCAGAGACTCTCCCGTCTTCTCTGCACAGTTTGTTCAGTTAGCAAACCCGTTAGCTCGGTCGCTAACAGAACGTGAAGCGTCTCCAGTGTGTTGGTCCACTGGTCCAGGTCTCCATCATGGAGCAGTTCGTACTCTGACAAGGAGCTTCAATGAAACTGAACGGCAACACTCAGCTAAGAAGCTACGTTAGCTTCCTCTGGTTTGGTCTCTCCGGCTCTCCGTCCACTCAGAGCTCAAACTGATCTGAGTTCACGTTTTAAATGCCGTGAGCTCCAGCATTCAGTCTGCTGCTCTTCGTTTTCATCCTCACCACTTTTTACAGAACATTTAATCATTTTGTCAGATGTTAAACTCGTTTTCCACATTTGTCTGCTGACTCACTGTGAAGCACTTTGGCCGACACGTCTTCACTGATCAGAGGAGTAAAACCTGCGTGAGATGAAGCAAATGATCAACTCGTCAATTGACAGAAAAATCTAAATTACACCTATTCTGAAAATCTCTGTTTTTACCTCAGGAAACTGATTTTCTTGGAGTTTTATATTTTTGATGCTCGTCAGTTTTCAGTTTTCTGGCATTTTATTGACCAATCAGTTCACTGCTGAATGAAGACAGCCAGCAGGTTCGTCAGTGAACTGTTGGTTTTAGTCACAGAGGTGATGGTGCAGTTCACGGTGTCAGGATGCATCACGTATGTCAAACAGGTACAAGTACAGGGTTTCTCTCAGGTCCAGCGTGTGGTTCTGGTCTCTCAGGTCCTGATCCTGTCCCTCTTGTCCACCTCTCAGGGTCTGTTTGTGGTGTGTGGGATCCTGACCGGATGTTACTGCTGCTGCTGTCTCTGCTGCTGCTGTAACTGCTGCTGTGGGAAACTCAAACCAACGCCCACAGGTGAGGGGGCGGAGCCAGACTACGTCTCACCTGACGACCTCGAGGAGGAGATGCGCAATGACCCCGACAACGGTGAGATAACAGGAAGTTCTGAGCTTTTATTTTGAAGTGTATCAGTAAATCAGTCAGTGGAAGCAGGTGATCAGTTTAGAATCTTTGATTGATTATTGAATAATTCATTGATCAAATGTCACTGTCAGTGTTTTCTGTCATATCTGAGACCATAACCATTATGTTTAATGTGTTGTAAATGGGAATTGTAACACATGGAGACATTTTAATGGATCATGTGCAGTTTAAGGACTTTTTTCAAATAACATGAACATGAACATGATCTCTGAGTTTATCATTTAAAAGAACTGAAAATTCAAGGATTCAGGCGTTCATGGTAGTAATGATATTTTCTGGGTTAATTTTCATTTAACTTAACACAAAAGCCACACAGATCAATTATAAAACCACTCTGAGGAACAGATTAAAGGGCACCTGTGAAGCACTGCACACCTGTGAACACAAACACTCAGTAAATAACCAAATGAACGTTATCAGCAGACATCAGCTATAGAGGCTGTGAAGCTAAAAACGTCTCATCTGTCTTCATGTTTGCTCCTCTGCAGACGTTGAAACTCCAATCATTCAGCAGCCGACGAACGCCAGCGAGAAAACTCAGCTGATCACTGAGGGACACCGCAGGTACGGAGACACCTACACATGAAGCCCACAGGAAACAGGAAACGCATCACTGCCGCAGGGGTCCATCTGAATGAAGGTCATTTAACTGAGAGACAACATTAAGCAGCCGAGACGCTGACAGACGAGAGCAGGTGGATCAGCTGACTGCATCACCTCAAACACACCAAACGTCTCCAAACTCCTCTGACCACAAAGTCAAAGCTCGACTCGATGTCCAAGCAACAGTCTGACAGTCTGATATTCAGGAGGATCCTCGAGTCTCGTTTCAGGTCTAACCCTAACCCACTGCTGTGCGTCCAGTTCACAGATACACCGCGGGGCCAAAGGTATGTGGGCACCCTCGTCCTGTTCGCTGACCCCCAAATCTCCCAAATTTTATTTTATCTTGTGCAGACGGGAGCCACTTCCTGTTTAAGACAAACAGGAGAGCAACATCCACGTCCGGTCTTGACTGCACAAGATCGTGGAAAATGAAAAATATTGAGTATCTTCTGTGATCAGGATCATCACAAAGAACCTTTTTGATGTAGATTAAAACCGTCAGAATTTGGCCTGTCGGGGCCTCCGTAGTTCCCAAACTGTCAGAGTGTTGCTTGAATGACCATATATAATAAAATGCAGTGATCTGAATTATTACACTTTTTGAAACCACAGCTCTGATTGGTTGTTTGAAATTGATGGAATGAGTGATGAAGGAGAGGCGGAGCTTAAAGCAGCAGACTGTTCACACACTAGTTATAAATAAAGTTCATCGCTCAGTGTTTGTAAACTATAATCATGTGAACATTGACATCGATCATTTGTTGTTACGTGTTGATGTAAATAAAGTTTTTGTTTGTTTCCTGTTGATTGTATTTATGTGTGTATGAAGCCACTGTGGAAAATAAATCTGGTTTGTGAGACAACACCTGTAATGATGTCATGTGATGATGTCACCTGATGATGATGAGTTTGGTCCAGGTCCTGCAGGGGGTGCGAGAAGTCGAATGACATGCGATACAAATACAAAGAGAAATACTGTAATGCTGAAGTAGTTAGAATATTAACGCTGTGTTTAAATGCAGCCAATATCCTCAGGAAGTGTGATGATGGACAGGTACACAGTCAGCAGTATATCATGTACCTGTGCAAGAGAAACAATATGAAATAGTCCAGAATACTAACAGAAGTACAGAGTACATGAACTCGAAACCACACGAACTTCATACTAACATCAGAACAACTTCATGATATGAACAGAGAAACAGAAATAAGCAGTTTGAATACTGTCTGAATATGCAGGTGTGTGTACAGGTGTGTGTACAGGTGTGTGTACAGGTGTGTGTACAGGTGTGTGTACAGGTGTGCATTATAAGTCCTCTGAGATTCAAAAAGACTGAACTTGAGAAAACAAGTTGAATGAAGTGATGAAGGTCACCGATTTGTTCACTGTCACACTCTGTGTACTTTTACTAAAGCAGAGAATACTGCTGTACTTTTACTTGTAATGGAGTACTTCTGTGTGTTCCAGCAGGCGGCGCTGCAGCTTCCCCTTCACTCTGCCCCTGTGCACTGTCCCTTTAATGAACTCTGGAATGCTGAGTCCCCCTCTCACACCCCCCCCCCCC
>JBBMOE010000129.1:127616-189308 GCA_037975065.1 Chaetodon trifasciatus
CTCTGGATGGTCTCTGGATGGACTCTGGATGGACTCTGGATGGACTCTGGATGGTCTCTGGATGGACTCTGGATGGACTCTGGATGGACTCTGGATGGACTCTGGATGTTTTTGGAGGCAGGAGGTGAAACGTTGGTGGACTGGAGTCATTTTCCGAAGGCGTCCATCATCTTGCGGTTGCTGTCGGCCTGCTGGGCGATCTGCTCGGCTCGGGCCATCTCCAGGACCTCCCTGAGCAGGTGGAAGGTCAGGTCCAGAGAAATGGGAGGCTCGTCGGACCTCTTCCCCTTCTCCTCCTCCTCCTCCTCCTGCTCCTCCTCCTCCTCTTCCTGCTGCTCTGCCCGGGCCTGCAGGAGATGCTGTGTGAGCTTCACGATTGAGGAGGACAAAGAGGAGGAGGAAGATAATGAGAGGAGGTCTGAGGGAGCAGAGGAGGATCGTCCACCTCCACCCAGCCAGAGGGAGAACTCCTCCCCCAGGCGAAGGAGCAGCGGCCGAGGGAGGAGCAGACGGTGGCCGGTGGGAGCGCGGGCGGGTCGACAGTCAGCGGAGCGTGGGAGGAAGACAGCGAGGAGCGCCACGAGCCACATCAGCACGTTCAGCCTCATCTCCGCTCAGCTTCAACCTGACGGACAAAACACCAACAGCTTTGAGAGGCCGCCTGCAAGACGAGCGGTGGGAGCAGAAAGCCCGCGAGCGGAGCGCTCGGTTTGAGGCGCTCACGCGGTCTTAACGGCAGCAGTGGACTGAACGTACACGAGACAGACACGTGTGTCGGTGTCGATGAGCTGTGTGATAACACACAGTGAATATACATGAAGTATCAACAGCGAGTACTTTCTACACTGAATACTACGCAGTAAAAGTATTTTTTTTCTTCTCTCTCTGCTCTCTGTTGCTAATGCTAACGCTCTGTCCTGCAGGGGACCAATAAAGTTTCATCTGCGGCGACGGCGGTCTGAGAGCAGAGACATCAAAACATTGTTCTCTTACCTGAAGGTCCTGCAGAGCTGCTGTCTGTCCCTCTGTCTGTCTCTCTGTCTGTCTGTCCCTCTGTCTGTCTCTCTGTCTGTCTTCATCCACCTGAGCTCGATCGTCTGTTTGTCTTTTCGGTCAGAAACACTCGAGCTGTGTCGACTTTATATATCAGTGTGGGTGGTGTGGGGGGGGGCTCCTCTATGTGAATGGGACTGGGCAAAAATCACTTTCTTCATCCTCTTCGTCATCAGTTTCCTTCAGCTGGTGACAGTCATCATAACTATTTATCACCTTCTTCATCATCATCATCATCATCATCATCATGATCAGCAGCAGCAGATCAATTAAGGCCACGGGAAACAAAGGTCCATTTTCAGATTTGTCTGGTGTCTTTTATTCCAAACTTTTCTTTGTGGTTCAGACAGCAGCTGACGTCCTCTGCGATGATGAAGACGACGACGATGATGATGATGATGATGATGTGACCTTTCTCAGCTCAGGTGTGGACTGAATCTGTGACCTTCATCTCCTGCAGTAACAGAAAACACTGTGACACTCAGCAGGAAGTCCTCAGGTTTCTGAGTCTGAAGGCGTCTTCTGCCTCACACGTTTGTCCAGCTTGCTTTGTCTTCAAAGACCAGAGACATTTTCCTCTCCGCCTGCAGGAGACAAACCGGTCTTTAAGGGCCAAAACGCCAGAAACCATTCAGCAACTTTACCGTGAGAGTGAAGGTTTCAGCTGCTGAACGCGTGTCAGCAGGACTGTCCGTCAACACGGTCCAGCCGGCTGTCCTTGTCAGGGTTGTCCCTCGGGGTCGGGGACATCCATACTGAAGGCTGGATGTGGTTTGAGCCAGCACACAAAGCATTTCATAATGCAAACAAAGAGCATTGTTGTTTTCCACAATCAGAGAAAATAAAAAAAGTGATGGACGTCCGTCCTGAGTTGTGGTTGGCGTCACAGCATCACGGCGACTGGTGGTAAAAGGAAAGCAGTTGCAGAGTGTCGCTCAGGACAGACGATTATTTCTTTGCTGAAGTAAAAAACAAACCGGCGTGTCTCAGTTTATGGGGACGAGCTCTCAGTGATGATGAAGGTCAAACTGAAGACTCATCACAGCTCAACTGGACGAGCCATAAAGACAAACGCTCGTCTTCCTCGTGGGTTCGTAGCTCTGCCTGGACCGGGTCTCGCCAGTTCCTCGTGTGTCCCCCTGCTGGCAGTGTGCAGAGCTGAGGTCTGGCTGTTCGGGGACACGGGGTTCTTCCTGGTTTGCCACCTGGAGACCGTCCTCAGCTGATGACGGGGGCGCTGAAGGTGGAGGAGCATTGAGGAGGAGATTCAGGGAGTTTGTGCAGGTGCTCGCTGGTTTTCTGCTCCACGTTGTGGAGGTGAAGAATGATACTGGAAAGGTTTAATTTTCAAAAGAAGTTTGATTTTCACTTTAAAAGTTTGACAAACTGAGAACTGATTGAATAAAAAGAAATGAAAGGAATTATGAAACAAAGCCGTTCATATGAATTCGTCACTGACGCTGGAAGTTTGAAGACTCTGACGTGTTTCTCTCTGATCCTCTGAACTTTTCCTCAGTTTGTGCAGAAATAAATCAAATAAAGTGGACAGAGAAGCCCTGGAGCGTCTCGACGGTCTCAGGTTGTTTAAAGGTCGACGTGTCGGGAAGCTGCAGATCTGAGCTGTGATTTGTTTCACTGCTGCGACCTTTGACCTTTACATATTTAGACCTCAACAACAGGTACAGCCTCTTATTCTAGAACGAAAGTTTTAAAGAAGTGAAACACACAAACATTCAAGTCTCAGTCAGTGTGTTTGCAGCCACAGATCCTTCATTTATCCTTCAACCCTTTAAAACTCCATCCATCCATCCATCCGTCTTCTCCCGCTTCATCCGGGGCCGGGTCGCGGGGGGGAGCAGCCTGAGCAGGGACGTCCAAACTTCCCTCTCCCTGGACACCTCCCCCAGCTCTTCCCAGGCCAGCCGAGCGACATAGTCACTCCAGCGTGTCCTGGGTCTTCCTTGGGGTCTCCTCCCGGTGGGACATGCCTGGAACACCTCCCTTGGGAGGCGTCCAGGGGGCATCCTGTATAGATGCCCGAGCCACCTCAGCTGACTCCTCTCGATGTGGAGGAGCAGCGACTCTACTCTGAGCTCCTCCCGGGTGACAGAGCTCCTCATCCTATCTCTAAGGGAGCGCCCTGCCACCCTGCGGAGGAAACTCATTTCAGCCGCTTGTATCCGGGACCTCGTTCTTTCGGTCATGACCCAAAGTTCATGAGCATAGGTGAGGGTAGGAACGTAGATTGACCGGTAAATCGAGAGCTTCTCCTTTCGGCTCAGCTCCTTCTTCACCACGACAGACCGGTACAGTGACCGCATTACTGCTGCCGCTGCACCGATCCGCCTGTCAATCTCACGCTCCATCCTTCCCTCACTCGTGAACAGGATCCCAAGATACTTAAACTCCTCCACTTGAGGCAGGACCTCTCCCCCAACCTGGAGGGAGCAAGCCACCTTTTTCCGGTCGAGAACCATGGCCTCGGACTTGGAGGTGCTGACTCTCATCCCAGCTGCTTCACACTCGGCTGCGAACAGCCCCAGTGCATGCTGAAGGTCCTGGCTCGAGGGAGCCAACAAGACAACATCATCCGCAAAAAGCAGAGACGAAATCTGCCGGCTCCCGAACCGAACCCCCTCCGGCCCCTGGCTGTGCCTAGAAATTCTGTCCATAAAAAACAGAACTCCATTTAATTTATTTCATGTCTGAGAAAAAAACAACAAAACAAAGTTTCTCCATTCAATAATTCGAGCTCCCTGGTCGCTCGTCAGTTGTCCATCACAAACTGTGGAGGATCAGTTCAAGAAATACGACGCTGCGCCTTTAAGTTTCTCCTTCGGCCAATCAGACACCAAGTACACCACACACATGTATTTACACATGTATACATGTGTACATGTGAATACTTAACCCAGATGGTTTGTTTTTGTCTTTCCCCTTAATGTATGATGAATGATGAATTTAAGGACTTTTTAAAGTTCAGGGAAAATTTCATAGAATGAAAATATTAAAGAGTTTGGAAAGTGTAGAATAAAATAAAAAATATATTTTTAATAACTCTGACCTTGCATTTACCTGAAGGTTACCCTTTAACACTCCCGATCCATTTAAAATGTCTTTTTTTTTCTTTTTTTTCCACACGATTTATCCATTAAAACAATTTTAAATGACCTTAGGTACGCCACCATTAATACCTGTATTTTGAAAAGCGGAAGCGGAAGCAGTGAGTCCTGCGGCTGTGGGCTTGACGTCAGTGTATTTACCGTTGGCCCGCGGCTCGGAGCGGACCACACCGACACTCTGCAGACATGGCCGGACGGGACCGAGTGGTTCACCTGCTCAGACAGCTGGAGCGCGCGGCGTAAGTGTGACTGACGTTCATTAAAACACTGATTTTTGTCTGAAGGTGATTCACACACGTAAACAACGTGCGGTGACGTTTCAGCCAGCAGAACCTCCCACTTGTTGTTTTGCTCTGAGGGGATCGGGTCTCGCCAAACTCCATTCAAAAATCTTCCGGTTGTAAAACTGTTGACGTTAAAAGTCCGGCTCGTCGCGCGGCAGAGAGAACCGAATAGATTTCCACACTCAGAAGAAAGTCTTGGAAAGTTCGGCAGACACGTGACACATGGAAGTCATTTATTTCTTCTTTAAACGTGTTTTTTACAAAGTCTGCTGTCATCAGTGTGTCTGTTTGTGCCAGCTGGTTTTCAGACTATCAAGCTGTTTTTCTCGAGACCACATCGAGGACTGCAGAGACACAGGATGCACGTTATGACAAACAGCTGGTCTCACTAACCCAACGCTGCGCGTGCACGCGTCCGGGAACCAGGTAGTCTGAAAACCAGCCGAGCCTGAACGCCTCATGTCTGACTTCGTAGTTTTCATTAAGAGTGAAAGAAATGATTTTCCAGTAACACAGAAGACACCGAGATCACATGAAGAACCTGAACAGTTTATTTAATAATATTATTATGAATAGCCAATGAAAACTCTTCGTTGCAGTCATGGAAACAGTAAAAAAGAGAAAGAAGGCAGTTCTGCAGCTCCCTTGGACCACATGACCACATGTGACCTTGAGCAGCTTTTCTGAGGCGCAGAGCACTTCGTCAGAAAACTCCAGGTTCACGCTGATCACAGGTGACGGCAGAGCGTGCAGGTGTGCAGGAACCCGACTGTCAGCCTGGTGTGTGTGAGCAGACCGTCCCTTTGGGCCTTCTGGTTCCTTCAAGCCTGAACTGAGGGCACAAAGCACCGGCGGTCACAGCTGTGAGGCTAAAAGTTGGTAACAAAGATAAAGAGCGTGAAACGTTTCAGCTACATATTAACAGGCACGCGGTCAATGAGAAGTCAATATAAACCATTGAACTGTGCTGTGACGGACGGGCCCCAAACCTGGACCCTGAAGAGTTCCAGACCCTTTTCCAGCCAAACGGTTTTTAATGATAAAGAGCTGTTTTTCGAGCGGAGTTCTGTCTGTTCTGTCTGTTCTGTCTGTTCTGTCTGTGACCTGGTGTTGTTGTGTGACCTGGTGTTGTTCTGTGACCTGGTGTTGTTCTGTGACCTGGTGTTGTTGTGTGAACAGGTGCAGATGTCCTGCTCACTCCAACACCTTCCATCAAGGTACTAACACACAAACGCATGCGTACACAAACACACACGCACACACACGCACGCACGCATGCACGCACGCACGCACGCACACACACGTGACTGTTTATCAGTGTTTGACTTGCTGATGAATCACTGCTGGTGTTTTATTGCTGCTAACCTTCAGTCCGGACCACATGAACTTTGGTCTACTAATCACCACATATGTCAGTCATAAGAAACCTGAATTCTGATTGATCTGGATCAAAACAGGTATTCACAATCAGTTGATCAGTAATCCATACACAGATATTAGCAGGTGTTTGCTTTTCCTGCAGGTGCCGGAGCTGCGACCTGCACCGTCCGGAAAACTGACTATGCCTTCGAGGTGACTCAGACCAAACCCTGTTTAAAAAAATGACGATTGTAGAATTGATTTGTCCAGATTCATCAGCTCTGCTCGTAGGAGGACACTGAGGAAAGTAAAGCTCAAAATGCTCAGTAATATTTAGAGATGATTTGGAAAGTCACAAATATATTTCAGCATCTCAGAATTCAAAGGAATGAAATGGAAATTATGATTTAGTATCTTAATGATTGTTGAGAATTGAGAAGTGAATAATCTCCATAATCTCAATAATCTCCATAATCTCTATCATCTTTATAATCTCCATCATCTCCATAATCTCAATAATCTTCATAATCTCCATAATATCAATAATCTCCATAATCTCAATAATCTCCATAATCTCCATCATCTCCATCATCTCAATAATCTCCATAATCTCAATAATCTCCATAATCTCAATAATCTTCATAATCTCAATAATCTCCACAATCTCAATAATCTCCATAATATCCATAATCTCAATAATCTCCATAATCTCAATAATCTTCATAATCTCCATAATATCCATAATCTCAATAATCTCCATAATCTCAATAATATCCATAATCTCAATAATCTCAATAATCTTCATAATCTCCATCATCTCCATAATCTCCATAATCTCAATAATCTCCATAATCTCAATAATCTCAATAATCTCCATAATCTCAATAATCTCCATAATATCAATAATCTCCATAATCTCAATAATCTCCATAATATCAATAATCTCCATAATCTCAATAATCTCCATAATCTCCATAATATCCATAATCTCAATAATATCCATAATCTCAATAATCTCCGTAATCTCCATAATATCCATAATCTCAATAATTTCCATAATCTCAATAATCTTCATAATCTCCATAATATCCATAATCTCAATAATCTCCATAATCTCCATAATATCCATAATCTCAATAATCTCAATAATATCCATAATCTCAATAATCTCCGTAATCTCAATAATCTCAATAATATCCATAATCTCAATAATCTCCGTAATCTCAATAATCTCCGTAATCTGTCCGTAGCTCAGCTGCTGTCAGCTCGCTCTGAGCAGTTTGAGTTTGTCAAACATTTCTAACTCTGTGGTGTTTGTTTGTGTCAGATGGCGAGTTCCAGCATCAGATACGGAGATGGAGTCAGCAGAGAGATTGGCATGGTAACCAAACACCACCTTCATCATCATCATCATCAATATTCCACTGAACATCTGCCCGAGGTTTTACTGCAAACACAAAATGATGCGTCTCTAAGACGTTTGTCAAACTGTCCACCTTATTAAGGTGGCAGAGGACGAGGTGCTGACAGGTGAATGTGCACCTGAGCGCAGGTGAACACATTCACTGCGACCTCATCGAGCTCACGGCAGCGCTCGATTGGAGAGGAGGAGGTCCTCAAAGGAGGACGTGGAGTGTCTGCGTCCAGACGTCCTCATGTCCTTCAGTAGGAACACGAAGCTGTTCCGTCCTCAGTTTGTCCTTGTTCTCCGGTTCTCCTGCAGGACCTACAGAACCTCGGAGCCCGGAACGTCTGTCTGATGACCGACAAGAACTTGTCCGTCCTCCCTCCGGTGAAGGCCGTCCTGGAGTCTCTGGCCAAGAACGGAGTCAAGTACAAAGTGTACGACAACGTGCGGGTGGAGCCCACCGACACCAGGTGAGACCAGCTGTCACAGGTAACGTACGGCCCGGGAAATCCTGCCGTCTGATTGGCTGTCACCTGCTCCCAGGTGTCCTCGCGGACGGTAATGGAGTCATTTTGTCCATCAGTGTCATCAGGACACATTGGTGCCTATTTATGAGTGTACTGGACATGTCTTCATGTCTTATGAGGACTCACGTGTCCCGACAGTAAGAGTCAACAGCCGTGACGTCCAGTCCATTTTAAAGACTCTCTGTGTCTCCAGGTATTCACACAGTGTGGACACAGTGTCCATCACTGTCCCTGTCGCTGAGACATCGTCAGTCGAGACATGTCATCCAGTGAAAAGGACAAATATGGACATGAAAGACAGACGTTTTCACACAGACACAACAAAGACAACAAAGACAATGACAAGCCAACAGACACAATGAGACAGTAAACACGTGTGTGTGTGTGTGTGTGTGTGTGTGTGTGTGTGTGTGTGTGTGTTTCTGTATGTGTGTGTTTCTGTGTGTGTGTGTGTGTTTCTGTGTGTGTTTCTGTGTGTGTTTCTCTGTGTGTGTTTCTGTGTGTGTGTGTGTTTCTGTGTGTTTCTCTGTGTGTGTGTTTCTCTGTGTGTGTTTCTGTGTGTGTGTGTGTGTGTGTTTCTGTGTGTGTGTGTGTGTTTCTGTGTGTTTCTCTGTGTGTGTTTCTGTGTGTGTGTGTTTCTGTGTGTGTGTGTGTGTTTCTGTGTGTGTGTTTCTGTGTGTGTGTGTGTGTGTTTCTGTGTGTGTTTCTGTGTGTGTTTCTCTGTGTGTGTTTCTGTGTGTGTGTGTGTTTCTGTGTGTGTTTCTCTGTGTGTGTTTCTGTGTGTGTTTCTCTGTGTGTGTGTGTGTGTGTGTGTGTTTCTGTGTGTGTTTCTGTGTGTGTTTCTCTGTGTGTGTAGCTTCAAAGAAGCCATTGCGTTTGCTAAAAACGACTCGTTCGACGTGTTCGTGGCAGTGGGCGGGGGCTCTGTGATTGACACCTGTAAAGCAGCGAATCTGTACGCGTGTCACCCCGACGCCGACTTCCTGGACTTCGTCAACGCTCCGATCGGCAAAGGGAAGCCCGTCACCGGAGCCCTGAAGCCGCTGATCGCAGGTAACAGGACGTGAGGGTGATTGACAGCTGATTGATGATTGGTTCTTTACTGTTGTGTCATCAGGACTGTTGACAAATGAGGTTCAAGTTAAAGACGAACTGATCACATGATCAAAACTCGTCACTTTTCCTTCTTTTTAATTCAGTTCACACGTTTTCCAAATATTCAGTTTAAACGTAGTAAACGTTTCTCCTCTGCCTCGTCCTTCTTCTTCTTCTTCTTCTTCTTTTCTCCTCTGCCTCGTCCTTCTTCTTCTTCTTCTTCTTCTTTTCTCCTCTGCCTCGTCCTTCTTCTTCTTCTTCTTCTTCTTCTTCTTCTTCTTCTTCTTCTTCTTCTTCTTTTCTCCTCTTGAACTTGAGTTTAATTCAGATTCAGTTTTATTTCTTTGCTTGTTGAATTATTGAACTCATTAAACCTGCTGCACTTGAACTCATCACCGTCACGCTGACAGATCGGACTGATTGTTTCCTTCAGACTGAGGTGAAGCTGGGCCTCACCTGAGCCTCAGGTGTGTCACAGCAACCTCTTATCTGTAGTGATTAGTTCAAGGTTCCTCACCGTGAAGTTCAGAGGTGAAGAGTCATCTCACGCCGTGATCACATGTTTGTCAGGATGCCTCATCGGTCATTGTCTCACAGGTGCTCAGGTACAGGTGTTCACGAACATGAAGCTTCTGTTCCTGCACAGAACGCCTTTAATGTGTTTTGTTCTTCAGTTCCTACGACTGCAGGAACTGGCAGCGAGACCACCGGCGTCGCCATCTTTGACTTTGAGCCTCTGAAAGCCAAAACAGGTAAAATGGAAACTCACCTGAGTGTTTCTGCTCGTCCTGGATCAGTTTTCCAGTCGAGCTTTGATCAAACTTTGAAGACGTTTGAAGTTTGTTCATTCTGTTGAAACAAAGAAAGATGGAAGCTCAAACATCCTGTCAGGTGACCAGTGAAGTGTCCAATAGAAATAAGACTCATGGTGACATCAGAGCGTCAGTCTGAGCTGTGATTGGTCGTCTGTGTTCAGGTATCGCCAGTAGAGCCATCAGACCCACGCTGGGCATCGTGGACCCGAGACACACTCTGAGCATGCCCGAGAGAGTCGCCGCCAACAGCGGCTTCGACGTGCTCTGGTCAGTCTGCGAGCCGCCGGGCGTGATTGATTGATTGACAGATTGATTGACAGATTGATTGATTGACGTACAGATTGATTGATTGATTGATTGATGGACAGATTGAAGGCGCTCTGCTGGAAACTGTTTTCATTTAAATGTTAAAAGTTATTGAATGAGTTAATCGTCACTTTTAATTTGTCTGAAATGATGAAGCTTTCAGGACTTTCTGACTTTAAATGATAACAGCTGCTGAATTTGTCTGATGTTTGTGAACGTGAAGCCGAAGAGGAGCCGTGGAGCAGCCGTGACCTCTGACCCCTCCGGTGCATTCGGGAACCTCTCACCTGCACAGTATCAGGCCTGTGAAGGTCTCAGCACGCCTTCGTTAGTTAATGTTTTCACGAGGCTCTAAAGTCTGAAGAGATTGAAGGAAGACTGAGAGTTCAGAGTCCAGACAGAAAGTTTTCACCGCCGCTGCCTTCAGTGAGATCAATGAGCTCAATCCTCCGTCCATCCATCATTCTAATAAATTAATAAAGATCTTGGTTTTGTTCTTAAAAACTCTCTGAACTCTGCAGTGAACAAAGATTTGTTCTGTTTCTCCAAATATTCAAGTTTCTGAAGTTCATTTCACGTATTTTATGATTGTCATTGATTTTCATTGACTTTCCGTTTACTTCCTGTTTGATGTTCGTGTGTAACGTTTGTTCCTTCACGCTGCGAAGACAAAAGGCATTGAGGCAGTGATGATCAGAGACACGTGAATGAAAGCCGGATTCAGTCTGTGTCCAACACGGCCATCGCCTCCGTGACTCCACCCGTCTCCATAGTAACTCCAATAATCCAAAAATGAGCGCAGGTGGAGCTGCGACGGTGAACGAAACCACGTGTTTATAACTTTAATCCTCAGTGTGATTTAAAGGGGCTGAAAACATGTTTGTCTGCGGTGAAGCTGGTCTTCTAATGTGGGGGTCTATGGGGACTGACGTGCTTTTGGCGTGTGGCGGGTCGTCTCAGACCTGGAGGCTGCTGCTTGGTGTAAACGCAAAGTGTGGGAAGGAGACGTGATTCACACCCCCCCCCCCCTTTTTATTCCCTTCAGTCACGCTCTGGAGTCGTACACCGCTCTGCCCTACAACCAGAGGAGCCCCTGCCCCCCCAACCCCATCAACCGCCCCGCCTACCAGGGCAGCAACCCCATCAGTGATGTCTGGTCCCGCCACGCCCTCAACGTGGTTGCCAAGTTCATGAAACGGTAAATGAAGCGAGAATAAAGGTACCTGAACAGGTTCCCTGTGGAACTCCGTTAGAGAGCTGCTGTTCTCCGACGCTCGGAGTCGCTTCATGAAGTAAATCCACATCGGCATCCGGATCAGATTTAGACTTGAGAAACAGTTTGAACAGAGAAGAATTATACATAGAAAACGGCAAGATTACTGGAAATTTGTGTGTTTGTTTGTTTACAGAGCCGTGCGGGACCCCGAAGATCTGGAGGCTCGGTCCAGCATGCATCTGGCCAGCGTGTTCGCAGGCATCGGCTTTGGAAACGCCGGAGTTCACCTGTGGTGAGAAACCGAACTCTGCCGCAGAGAAACTTTGTTGAGACTGAAGGAGTTTGTCGAGTTCCGGCTGAAAACGTGTTGTTGTGGCCTCTCTGCAGTCATGGGATGTCGTATCCGATCGCAGGAAACGTGAAGACTCACACAGCGAAGGGCTACAGCGTGGAGCACCCTCTGGTGGTGAGTGACAGCTTGACGTCTGGATGGGTATCGTTGTAAAGGTGTGTTTTCACTTCACAGCTGGTTTGTCAACATGAGGAAGGGTCCACTGTAAAAAATGTCATTCCATCTCTGAAAGAAAAACCTTCAGCTGAGATCAGCACTTGTTCCAGATGACGAAGAACCGACGATCGTTAAAGCTGCTTTATGAAAACATCCTCGTCCCTTTGGACCAGTTGTCTTGCTGGTTGAAGAAAATGAGACTGTGTAGAACCACAGAGGACATGAACAGGTTCCCTGAGGAACAGCAGAGCTGCTGTGGGACGCAGACTTGGTCCTGATGTTTGCTGGTTTCGGCTTTTCGGCGTTTCCGCGGATCTCAGCAGGTGGTTTGTTTACAAAATGAACTTTTAGCTGTGGAAATGTTGTTTTTCTGTTTGTTTGAATGCTCGTGTGCGTTAAAGCTCCAAAAGCAAACGGCGGCTAATGAATAGTCTCTGCGCTGTGAGGACATTTGGCTGTTTGAAGGTTCAGGTTTAGGGGGACGGTTTGGACCGAGTCCACCATGTCAGCGTCATGAGTGTGTCATGAGTCCTCACAATGAGACGTGTATGTGTTTGTGTGTCCTCAGCCTCACGGTCTCTCTGTGGTCCTCACGTCTCCGGCCGTCTTCAACTTCACAGCCCCGATGTGTCCAGAGCGCCACCTGGACGCTGCAGAGATCCTTGGTACCTGTTCACCTGTTCACCTGTTCAGCCTCCCGCGCTGGATCGTACAGAAAATACAACACAGTCTGATCACACACCGTAATAATAATACATATAATAACAGTGTAAGAGCTGTGAGCTCTGACTGCAGCCATGTGGCTGTGGCTAGCATTAGCATTAGCATTAGCATTAGCTGTGGCTGTGATCGTGACTGGCTGTCTGCTCTTTACAGGACCTGTGACGTGGTTCACCGTGGCGCAGTAAAACCTGCCGCTCGTGGTTCATCTGTCAGATGTGACAGATGTGTTACAGGAGTAACTTTACAAACTTTACAACTTCACAAACTTTAGAGACTTTACAACTGTACAAACTTTACAACTTCACAAACTTTACAGCTTTACAATGTTAACTTGACACAGGCGTGTCATTTAGCTCATGTTCCACTTTAAAAACAGGGCTCATAACTAACATAACATATTACTGAAAAATTGTCAAATACAACTGAATTACTTTACTGGTTACTGAAAAAGGACCTTGTTACTGTGATGAGGAACTTTTTAGTGACTTATGTCTACTTTGAAATGCTGCCGCTGGCCGTAGTGCTGTGTGACGAGCGGACTCTCACACATTCATCCATAAATGTCTGTTTTCATTTGACAGTTTAGAACGTTTTTAATTTCAATGAACACTTTTCACAAAATGACCTCATGGAAGACCTGTTCCATTTGGAATGAACCAGTCTGTCCCAGTATACCCAGTCCTCTCAGCCCATCTGAAATCAGTGATTTTGGCTGTGGCTAAGGAGGTAGAGGGGCCGTCCACCGATCAGGAGGTCGGTGGTTCGATCCCTGGCCTCGGCAGTCCACATGCCGAAGTGTCCTTGGGCACTGAACCCCGGACCTGGCCCCGATGCTGCGCCATCCCTGTGTGGAGTCATGAGCGTCGCTTCGATCAAAGCGTCTGTAAATGACTGACTTAATTTGACGAAGATGTTTTTCTTCCTCCAACTCTCTGACAGTCGACAGTTTTCATTAAACAAGCAGAACTGTCAAAAGCTTTACCTGACACACACCTGTGCCACGTTCAGGTGCGATAACTGACCCTCTGTGTTGCGTTCAGGTGCAGACATCCGGCAGGTGAAGAGGGAGGATGCAGGTGCTGTTCTGGCCGACACGCTGCGTCAGTTCCTGTTTGACCTGCAGGTGGAGGACGGACTGGGAGCTGTCGGATACAAGAAAGACGACATCCCGGCACTGGTGAAGGGAACCATCCCTCAGGTGTGTTTACCTTCCCTCAGAGCAGCCTGAACGTCACCTGAGGATCAGTGTGCCATCATGTTTGAATGAATGTCCTTAAAAAGGGAATTTGAAGAAGATTTTATGGAAACTCTTGAAAACTTGATGAAATCACAGAACAGGTAATTCTTAATTATTTTTTTGGTCGTTAAGATTCAAATCTTAATTAATGCGTTTTAGTAATTCAGGTGTTTTTATTGGATTTGTTTTTAGTTTAAGGTTGAAAAAACACCTTAAACTGAAACCACACGACATCATGTTTAAGGTGTTTGAATACATCATCTACACAAGAAACCCAGTCGTTAGTTTACGTGAATGTTTTCAGTTAATCTGATCGTCATCAAAGTCTTTGAGTTTGAAGGTATTTTAATACAGAATCTGCTCAGTTTGAGGGCTTTAAACTGAAAATGGTGAAAATGACATGAAAGCATTGTATTTGTTATAAACCTTCTAAACGTGTGGAGATCATCATTGAGCCTTTAATCCTGGAGTGTGCACCTGCAGACTTCAGGTCCTGTAAGGTGCAGATGAAGGTGTACCTGTGATGTGGCAGAGCCGTTACTCTTCTTCTCTTGTTCTTTTTCAAACGCCCAAACGTGTTTTGTGGTTTAGGAGCGAGTGACCAAACTGTCCCCCAGAGAGCACACCGAGGAGGACCTGAGCCAGCTGTTTGAAGCCTCCATGAAGCTCTACTGAAGGACCAGACGTCACTGTTCAGCACAGAACTGGTCTGGGGTCTGTTGTGCGTTGAGCTGCAGTTCTTCTAACAGCCACTAGAGGTCAATGTTTCTCAGCCTGCTCAGACTCACGTGACGTTTCTGGACTCCTGATCACATCCTGCCTGATTTTATATTAACGTGAAAAATCTAAAATAAAAGACGGATCTTCACCTCACATGGCCTCCTTCTCTTCATTCAGACCAGTGCTCTGAACTGGTTTCTCTGAACTGGTTTCTCTGAACTGGTTTCTGTGAACTGGTTTCTCTGAACTGGTTTTATCTGAACTGGTTTCTGTGAACTAGTTTCTCTGAACTGGTTTCTGTGAACTGGTTTCTCTGAACTGGTTTCTGTGAACTGGTTTCTCTGAACTGTTTTCTGTGAACTGGTTTCTCTGAACTGGTTCCTGTTCCTTCCTGCTCTCTCTCTGCTTTGCTTCCGTTCTCTTGCTGATCTTCTTGTTTTTCCCGTCAGGACTTCTGTGAAAGTGGATCCTGGATTGTTGTAAAGCGCTGAGACGTGAATGAAGCTTACGGCCACGTTTCATTTCCTGTCTGTGAGAGTGCGACGTGCAAACAGCTGCTGGGTGACAAAACCACAAAATCTTCTGTCAGAGGTTCAGAGGCTGCAGTTACCTGGAGAGACAGGTGCTTTGAAAAGGCTCTGGAATGTTGTGATGATGACGATGATGATGGCCAACAGACAGGAACCACCTCAGATCACCATCACAACGAGGAAGAGTGAACAAAGATGAAGACGAGTTTGTTTCATTGTATGCTAATTATTGATGCATTCATGTGTTCATTACTGTAACGGAGATTAATTTATGGATTTCCCTCCACGATCAATAAATTCTGATCTTAATCTATGATGACACAAAACATTTTGATCTTTAATGTGAATCTGCAAATGAAATGAAGTCATTAAATAATGAAGTCAAGTAAAAGGTACAAAAAGAAAACAAAATACTGAAGTACAGAAAAACGTGTGTGTGTGTGTGTGTGTGTGTGTGTGTGTGTGTGTGTGTGTGTGTGTGTGTGTGTGTCTTTCTGGGAAGAGACTGTCTTGTTTTAATCCAGTTTAATCTGATCCAGGAACAGTTGTTACGTAAACCTGATTTGACTGTGTTTAACCGGTTTAACCTGACATCAGAAAATGAGCTAATCACAGGGTGACCCTGAAGGCACCACAGAGCAGTGTCACACACACCTGAGCTCACCTGTGTGACACATGACTGGTCAGAATCATCTGTAGCCTGTCCAGCGTTCTCAGTTTGTCTGTTTTCTCCATGTTTTGGGTAGTTTTTTTTACTGACACTGATTCTGATCCTGATCCTGATTCTGATTCTGATCATGATTCTGATCCTGATCCTGATTCTGATTCTGATTCTGATCCTGATCTTGATCTTGATCTTGATTGTGATCCTGATCCTGATTCTGATCCTGATTCTAATCCTGATCTTGATCTTGATTGTGATTGTGATTGTGATCCTGATTCTGATCCTGATCCTGATCCTGATTCTGATCCTGATTCTGATCCTGATCCTGATTCTGATTCTGATTCTGATCCTGATCCTGATCCTGATTCTGATCCTGATTCTGATTCTGATTCTGATCATGATTCTGATCCTGATCCTGATTCTGATTCTGATTCTGATCCTGATTCTGATTCTGATCTTGATCTTGATTGTGATCCTGATCCTGATTCTGATCCTGATCCTGATTCTAATCCTGATCTTGATCTTGATTGTGATTGTGATCCTGATCCTGATTCTGATTCTGATTCTGATTCTGATTCTGATCCTGATCCTGATCCTGATTCTGATCCTGATTCTAATCCTGATCTTGATCTTGATCTTGATTGTGATCCTGATTCTGATCCTGATCCTGATCCTGATTCTGATCCTGATTCTGATCCTGATCCTGATCCTGATTCTGATTCTGATCCTGATCCTGATTCTGATCCTGATTCTGATTCTGATTCTGATTCTGATTCTGATCATGATTCTGATCCTGATACTGATCCTGATCCTGATTCTGATTCTGATTCTGATCCTGATTCTGATTCTGATTCTGATCCTGATCTTGATCTTGATTGTGATCCTGATCCTGATCCTGATTCTGATCC
Organism: Chaetodon trifasciatus; assembly: GCA_037975065.1. Lineage (NCBI taxonomy): Eukaryota > Metazoa > Chordata > Actinopteri > Chaetodontiformes > Chaetodontidae > Chaetodon > Chaetodon trifasciatus. Next base: position 144,092 of record JBBMOE010000129.1, read on the forward strand.
TGATCCTGATCCTGATTCTAATCCTGATCTTGATCTTGATTGTGATTGTGATCCTGATCCTGATCCTGATTCTGATTCTGATCCTGATCCTGATCCTGATCCTGATTCTGATCCTGATTCTAATCCTGATCTTGATCTTGATCTTGATTGTGATCCTGATTCTGATTTTGATCCTGGTCCTATTTTGGCAGGATCTGTATGAACAGATGAAATCTGGCCTCTGTCACTGAAAAGTGATGAAGAGCTGAAGTCATGACATCATTTCCTGTTTAGCTTGCAGCGTGCTTGCTTCTGGAGCTCGATCAGTGTTTGAGATGAAGAGACCAATCAGCTGCTCTCCAGCAGCTCAGGTGAGAAACCTGAAGCATCACTGTGGACGCAGAGGAGGCTCCAGCTGCTGGTTGCAGTCTTATGGGAAACATGTTCATTAAAGGCTGCCGAGGAAGCAGGAGAAACACTGATGATGATGATGATGATGATGATGATGATGATGATGATTCGTTGTGCATCAAAGTGCTTTTCATTTAAAGTCAGGTCACATGACTGTTCTTGGTTTGGAGGTACTTGTACTTTACTTGAGTATTTCCATTCTCTGCTGCCGTCTTCCTCTGCTCAAATCAAATTATTCATATAACTTTCATTCGATTTAAATTCAAACACTCAGCCAATCAGTGTTGATGTATTTATTTATTTAAGTCATGGCGACCCTTCACCTTCACCAGCTGCACCATCGAAGTGATGAACACATGAATGCATCAGTAAAGAGAATCCAGTCAGATTACACGTGTTCGAGTACTCTTTGTACTTCAGTAACTGTTTTAATGCAGTACTCGTAGTTCTGGTTCAATGTGTCCCGTCAGGTTACCTGAAATTCACTGTCAGCCAATAGGAAGCTGTGCACGGCTGCTTGGAAACACCTTATTGGTGTGTGTGTTGCAGAGACACACACACTCTCAGCAGGATTAGTGGCAGCAGGTATTTAAGCTCGGAGTGTGTATGTGTGTGTGTGTGTGTGTGTGAGAGAGAGAGAGAGAGAGAGAGAGAGCAGGTCAGCATGCAGCAGATCTACAGACAGAGCGACAAACAGATCGAGGTTTACACCACCGTCTTCTCCCCACAAGGTGGGCACACACACACACACACACACACACACACACACACACACACACACACAGCAGACCCAGAAGCTGCTGTCACATCATATTGATTTGATATTGATCCGAGCTGATCAGTGGGTTCCGTCCTGGAGCTCCAGCTTGTCCTCTTCCTGTCACCTGAACCGCAGGCGTCCTGTCTGACGCTCATTGTCTGTCTTTCTATCTGTCAGTGTGCAGAGCGAGGACGAGGACGAGACATGTGGAGGCAGAAAAGGTAAGAAGACAAACTTTTTATAGGTCAGAGGTTTGTGTTTGTCCTCAGAGTCTGTCAGGAAGGGACTGTGGACAGCACAGCTGCAAAGACAAAGACGCCACAGTCCCTCAGAATCCACCTCATGACCTGAGCTGCTCCTGAAACACACACCTGCAAATAAAGAAATCAGTGTGTTGTAGCCAAAGATCACCTCTGGAGTCTTTGTGTTGTGTCTCTTTGTAGTTGTTTCGTGTCTCCTCGTAGTTTTGTGTCTCTTTGTAGTTGTTTCGTGTCTCCTCGTAGTTTTGTGTCTCTTTGTAGTTGTTTTGTGTCTCCTCGTAGTTTTGTGTCTCTTTGTAGCTGTTTCGTGTCTCCTCGTAGTTTTGTGTCTCTTTGTAGTTGTTTCGTGTCTCCTCGTAGTTTTGTGTCTCTTTGTAGCTGTTTTGTGTCTCTTGGTAGTTGTTTTGTATCTCTTTGTAGTTGTTTTGTGTCTCTTTGTAGTTGTTCTGTGTCTCTGTGGAAGTTTTCAGTCACTTTTAAATCTTTTTGGATGTTTGGCTTCTCTCTGCGGTGGTTTTAAGCCTCTTTGTTTTGTGTCTCTGTCGTTGTTTTCAGTCTGTTGTTGTTTTTGGTCTCTTTGTTGTTGTTGTTGTTGCGTCTCTGTGTGGTCATTTTGTGTCTGTTTTGTGTCTGTGTGTTTTTATGGTTGTTGTGTGGTCACTGTGTGTTGTGGTTTTGTGGGGATCTCTGACTCGACATTGATGAACAACCAGCGTCTGATGAAAGTGACGTGGACAGCATGTTGACATGTCAGGATGACGAAACATCTGAGATCACTGCTGAGTGTGTGCGTGTGCGTGTGTGTGTGTGTGCGTGCACGTGCCCTAATCAGTGTTACATCAGTGTGACCTCTGACCTCTGTGTATTTACAGCTTGCTGAGCAGCAGCTATTTAAAGCAGATTAAAAGTGGCACACTGATGAATGATACACACACACACACACACACACACACACACACACACACACACACACACATTAACCAATTAGCGGCAGTTTCCTGTGATGCAGATCAAATTAGGTCACTTTGATTCAGGAAGCAGCTTCAGTTAGTTTATTGACTGAATCTGTTTTAGTCTCTTTAATTAGAACAATTTATTTATATTTTACTGATTAGAAAACAAGAAACAACAAAACATGAGAACAAACAAACAAACAAACTTCGTCTGTTTATTGCTGATTGAGCTGCTTCAGAGAGGATGATCATCAGCTGATAATCATACATTCACAAAGTAAATTTTAGAAAGTCCAACGTTCTTCAGTGACTTTGAGGACAGACGTTTGGCTTGTTCAGGTGTTTGTTTTAAGGTTTTTACCTGTTCAGAAACCAACTCAAACTTAGATATTTAGGAAGCCTTAAGGGCCCTTTAATCATCACAGAAAACCTCTTAAAAACTCCTTCATATATTCAGTCCACGCCTGTTTCCATTCATTGGTCCAAATGTGGTAAAATCCTTAAATCTGGAACACTGAAGAAGAATTCAATTAAAATCAGATGAAAATAATGAAAACCAGAAAAACTCCTCAAACTCAGCGTTCATGAATATTTACATTCATGTGAAATTTAAGAGCAAATCCAGGAAGCCCCTAAAATCCCCCTCATTTGTTCATTAAAGGCTTTTCAAATGAAGGATTGTGTGTGTGTGTGTGTGTGTGTGTGTGTGTGTGTGTGTGTGTGCGTGTGTGTGGCAGGTTGAGTTAATCTTAATCTGGGAATAATTAAGGGTTACTTTGGGGGACCTTCAGGGGTTGTTGAATGTGGTTTTTGCTGACGGGGCTTCACCAGCACCCTGAAAACGGACAGTTCTGGACTCTGGCAGGTGGTGGTGGCGGTGACGCAGTACCGGTCCCGCTGGCCAAAGGAGCTGGACCTGAACCCAGGAAATCTGATCCAGGTTCTGTTTAAAGAGGACGAGACCTGGTGGTTCGGACGGCTGACGAATGGAAACGAGGGTTACTTCCCCGCAGCCTGCGTGGAGCCACTCCAGGTAAGAAAACTCACCTGGTCTACAGGTAACCTCAGTGACTCACTGCAGCAGGCAGCAGTCATGCTAGCTGACGCTTTGAGACACGTGCTAACATCAGCGCCGATCCAAAGTGGACGACAGACAAACTGAGCCGTCCAAATCTGAGCAGCACAGGTGGACACAGATGGACGCTTCCTGCTTGTAGTCACACTGGTTCCTACATTTCCCACAATGCAGCTGGAAGGAGTCTTTCATGAGAGCCTCATCGTCCACGTCTTTCAAACTCCACACCCCCAGTTTGTACTGTAGACCGAACATTTTATGTTAGTAGTCTGATGACATCACTATGACGTCATCAGGCCACAGATGACATCATTCACTGAGTAGGACTAACCAGGACCAGGACTCGGCCCCTCGCTGTGGCCCTGACTCCTCTCTGCTCCAGCGGTTTCCTTCCTGCAGAATAAACTCGGCAGCTGATTGGCCGACAGGCAGCTTTGATGTAACTTGCTGTTCCCGCCGCAGGTCGGAGATTCATCCAGAGCCACACCCACGCTGGTGAGGAGGGGGTCCGTACCTGTCGTCGTGACGGCAGCGGGCGCCCCCTGTGGCTGCACCAGGTAACTGCACCTGCACCACACGAGGGCCCTCTGGAGTTTCATTCATTAACACGACTTCACACGTCAGCGTCCCGAAACGCATCACAACCACGAGGAAACGTTCGCTAGGTGTAATTTTAACTTAAACATCTTTACTGCTGCTGGTTTTTCAGTTTATGTTTTTTATTTATTTTATTGAAACAGCTCATTTTTAATTAATTACTAATATCTGCCAACAGTTCATGGTTTAGTGTGTGTGTGTGTGTGTGTGTGTCAGCATTGTAGACATGTTTTATTTCTGCATGTTGAATTTGGAGGCAGAACTTCACTTCTTATAAAGGTCTTTGTTGTTTTTGGCAAAATATTTCAAAGAACAAAAAAGTTCATGAAGTCTTTGAACTTCTGAATGATTTAAATTTATACGACGACTGAATCAATACTGATTCATCACGATTCAGACAACCAATCAGGATCCAGAGACATCGTTTGTACGTCAGCTGACAATCTGACATTTGAAAGAAACAGTCTGACACTTTGGAAAATACACTTCTATCCTTTCATATGGAGAGCGAGACGAGACGGTCGGTCCTGCTCTCATGTCTGTACAGAGAATGAGAAGCTACAGCCAGTTAGCTTAGCATAGCATAGCATAGCATGAATACTGGAAACAGAGGGAAACATGGATCCTGTCCTCAGACAGGACAGTTGTGGTGGATCCTGTCCTCAGACAGGACAGTTGTGGTGGATCCTGTCCTCAGACAGACGTCAGTAAACCTCGTGTGTTTGTCTCCCTGCAGCGGTCGCAGCACTCCGAAGCTGCTGAGGAGAGACAGCATCCGCCGGCCGCAGGGACCGGATGGGCCCTCGGCGGCTCCTCCTCACAGCTCCCCCAGCCTCCTCCACCGTGTCCTGGCCAAGTCCAGGAGGAAGAGCTGCCCCCACCTCCCCCACCCTCCTCTGGAGAACGGCTCCGTCAACACCGCCTTCCAGCCGGACTAGACCGCCACCTGCTGATCTGGACCAGCCCCTCAGACACGAGGAGATGAGCACTTTCTTGATCTTCCTGTATTTTTAATGATGTACCGGTCTCACACACAGAAACGAATCACACTGAAGACGGAACCACGAGTTCCCCGAGCCATAATACCTCAGGTTTGACCTGCAGGTCACACGCCCGAGTCCATGTTGTTGAGGCCAAGTCCTGAGATCATGTCTAATAAGTCCACTGTCCATTCTGAGTCCCTTAGATCACATCTGAGTGGAGTCTCATGTGCTCACTGAGGCTATGATTAAGTTACTAAAGTCACCTCCAAGTCACTGTGGTCAGGAAAGAGTCACCAAGGTCAAGTCCAAGTCACTGAGGTCATTCCCAAGTCGCTGAGGTCCTGCTTGTGACTTTGAGGTCAAGCTCCAGCTGATGTAGTCAGTAAGTCACGTTTAAGACAACAAGACGGTGTTCAAGTGTTCGCATCCAAATAAACAAGACCATGTCCGAGTCACCGCGTCATCAAAGTCATGTCCGAGTCACCGCGTCATCAAAGTCATGTCCGAGTCACCGCGTCATCAAAGTCATGTCCGAGTCACCGCGTCACCAAAGTCATGTCCGAGTCACCGCGTCATCAAAGTCATGTCCGAGTCACCGCGTCATCAAAGTCATGTCCGAGTCACCGCATCATCAGTCATGTCCGAGTCAGCCAAGTGATCGCAAAGGTCAGAGGTCATCTTTCAGTCACAAAGGGTCATGTTATGTCGCGCCGGTTCAGCCGAGTCATGACTGAGTCGTCAAGGTTCACGATCGCAGCGACGACCTTTGACCTCAGGGCTGCTGATGTGAGGTTTTTGGGTCTTCGGCTCACAGAACAGAAGCTGAACCGCTGTGTGAAAGTGACATTTGGAAAGATTCACGATGAAATGAAAAGTGCAGAGTTTTCTGACTAAAACTGAGCAGCGAGTCAAGAAGTCGCGTTCAGTCCAGAAAACAGAAAAAGACAATGATGAAACGTCCTCAGACGTTTGTTCAGCCTTTAAAACCATCACACTTCTGTCCTGTGCATTCACATGTTCACACTTCAAATAAAAGAATAAATAAATGTGTTTGTACTCAAACATGCGGCTCAGTGTTAGTATGAAGGTGGTTAGTTAGTTTAAAATACTGCGTCTGTGTTCACGACGAGAGAGCAAATATATTAACAATATCAAGATAATAAATAAATAAATGAATGAATACAGAAATAAATTAATATAGAAACAGAGACCAAACAATTAAAAATCTGTCATTCATGTCCAGTTAAAAACATAAAAGCCACAAATCTGCTGCTGTTTTCAGCAAAGCTACAAGATACATTAAAAAGTCCAGATACTGAGCGCACAGCTGCGACGTGTGCGAAGGTGTTTCCTGTTTACGAATCAGTGAAACACGCCGCAGGTCACGTCCGGACACTAAAGAAGGACTGACAGGTAAAATCATTAAAATGCTGACTCATGATCTGCAGGCTGAGTCAGCAGACTGATGAGAATCACTTTCTAATAAGAATAAAAAGATTCGATTCTCTGCACATTCACGGTCTCATAGAAACCTGCTGAGGATGAGGATGATGAGGATGAAGACGATGATGACAGCAGGAATCTGTGAAAACAATGAAGAAAACAAGAAATCTGAATCAGCTTCACTGGTCAAACACGAGAGCACAATGAGTCTGACTCATCTGATGATGATGATGAAGAATAAATGTTGATATAAATGCACATAAAAATGATGAACACTCTGTGTTTCTGGACGTTCTCACAGGTTCCTCCACGTTCCACGTTCCACGTTCCACGTCTGAGCACAAATATGAACATTTATTCTCAAAAGTTTAAATCCAGCTCCCAACATGTTTGTCAGGTTGGATGACGTTCGCTCACACGATGAGAGGTTTGCGGGGGCCTGCAGGAGCCTGCGGGGGCCTGGGGGGGCCTGCAGGGTCCCGGGGGGCCTGCTGGGTCCTGCGGGGGCCTGCTGGGTCCTGCGGGGGCCCTCTCACCCTCCTGATGGTGGAGCTTTCACACAAAGTTTGCATCCAGCTTTCTTTTCCCCTTTGGACTCGTCAGCCAGGCAGACGCTCCATGTGGACCTGACGGCCCTCAGACACGTGACAGGTGGACACGTGACAGGTGGACACGTGACAGGTGGACACGTGACAGGTGGACGACATCAAACAACTGCCGCCCAGAACCTGAAGAAGAAATGTTATTGTTCCCTCTGTGTTCTTTAGTGTCTTTCATAAACGTGGACCAAAACGAGTTGGACAGAGTCCTGTCTTTTATTCACTGTGTCCACGCCGATGAAGGTTTGCTGTTCTGAGAACAGCTCGAATTCTTCTGTGAGGCTTTGTTCGCGTGTGTCATTCCAAGACGTTGCGGCACGTCCTCTGTCACTATGCGGTGGATGTCTGGCTTTGGTGCAGTCATGAGCTGCTCTGCGGGCCGTGTCGTGCAGGTGTACAGGTGTTCGGTCACGTGACGTAGCCTGCAGGCCCGCGGCTCCAAACGCCATGAAACACACTCACATTCTCCACATCCTGTTCTGGGAAACAGGAACGTTCTTCCAGACTCTCAGACCTGGAACGACTCCTCTGTGCAGAGTCCTGCTGTGACACATGAACATGTGACAGGTGACTTCAGACATGAAGCGCTGGCTCGTGTCAGCGTTTGCATGCACGTGTGTCTACACACATGTGATGACAGAGAGCTGTTCTTCCTGTCCAGTGAAATACACCTGATGGATAATTCCACATTATCACAGTGTGGACCTGCTGTCCTCACTCTTTTCAGGTGTGCTCGCTCTCAGGCTGAAATCCAAATGAAGTGGTTTAGTGACACTGCGAGGTAGCTCCACAGAGTCCGTGTTTCCATGTGTTTGTGATCTGTGTGGGTGAAAACTGTTGGTATTCATCCGTTGCTTTACTTAACTTCTTGTATTTCCTCGTGCTGATGCAGCTGCAGATAACTGCTGCGAGCCAGCGCCATGTTCTGATTCTGTCCGATTCACGAGGCTGACCGACATATCCTGGAGATATACTGATCCAACGAGGAACCCCACTGATGACATGGCACACAGGACAGATAGGACACACAGGACACACAGGACAAGGCTAAGGAAGCTCCTGGAACCGAACAAATGCAGCCAGCGAGTCTCCTTTCTCCTGCTTTCTCCTGAGCATACGATGGCCCTGGTACCCTCTGGGGGCTCAGCCTCCTTCAGACCTGAGCCGGCTCTTGGACAGAGCTGCTGGACGTGACGACAGAGAGACGCTCGCTCCTCACATCAAGTGTCGTTCCAGTTTGAGTGGAATGGATGTTGATGGACGTTGTGTTTTATCGTCCGTTCAGTGTTTTAACCATCACATGAAGGCTCTGTAATCTTCATCACTCACTTCCCAGCTGATGAGAATTCAGCTTCCACTGACTTTTGCCTTTTTGCCCTGAGTTTTGCCTCGCAGGTAGGTCAGCCCACCAACGGGATGGAGCCTATCCCAGCCGTCAACGGGCGAGAGGCGGGGTACACCCTGAGCCGGTCGCCAGCTGATTGCAGGGCAGCACACACACACACACAACCATTCACGCTCACACTCATCACAGTCACATTTGGAGCTCATTAACCTAATAAGCATGTTTTTGGTCTGTGGGAGGAAGCCAGGAGCAGAGAGAACCCCCGCATGCACGGGAAGAACATGCAAACTTCACACAGAAAGGCCCTGCCCGACCTGGGGATCGAACCTGCGACCTTCTTGCTGTGAGGCACGCGCACTACCTGCTGTTCCACCGTGCCAAGTCTCTTATTTGATATTTCCTTGTGTGAACTGGAAGATGTTCTGGGCCATCTTGAAGGCCGTCTCAAAGCTCTTACTTGAGCTCTGAGCAGCGAGGAGAGATCTCTGAGCAAGGACACAAGAGCAGCCTTCACCGAAGCCTTTACCGGCCCACACACCACCTTACTGGATATCACTTATTGATCAGCAGCAGCTGATCCGTCACAACATCACCAGAGTGAAGAAGGTGAGAGATTAAACTGGAGTGATGTGTATTTGATTGGTTTCCTGTCCATGTGACCACTGTAACTGTTATTATGGATCCAGTTAAAGTGGGACAGAGCAGGAGAGTCTGTCAGTCAGCCATAAACACATTTTACTTTCACATCATTTCTTTTCATTTCCATTCAGTCATATGTGAAGCTGACGAGCGTTGGGTCTGATATGGTTCCATACCTTTAATTTCCCTGAAACCAACAACAGGCGGACTCACCAGCTGGCTGAAGAGGACCGGCCTCCACGTCAGTCAGGCCTGCTCCGTCACACTCGTTTCATCGTCTGCTGTCCAAAACAGCTCCACCTCTAACTCACCGCTCAGCTGCCAACACAACAGGAACAGTCACGTGGTCAGATCAGCAGACACCAGTGGTGTTTATGTGTGGAGGGATGGAGCATGCACCACCAGAGGTTCTGGGATCAGTGCAGGTCTGTCGTTGGTGTGTACAGAGAACATGAAGGAGTGGAAATGTGGAAGCATCCGCCCCGCCATCAAATCTCTTCTGCTAAAGTCTCTTCTCCTTCTTGTCATTAAATCTCACATTTAGTCTCAAACCAACGTGTTGGTTCATCTGTCTGACTTCCTGTCTGTGGCTCTCAGCTCCAAGCTCATTGGTTCGTACATCGCTGCAGTTTTTATCAAACGGGAAGTATAGGGCATCTGTTGGGACTATTTTCAGCAGCGGATGAATCCACATGTGGTGCTGTAGTGAGTGTTTGTGTGTGTGTGAGTCAGGATAAACTACAGTGTGTGTGTTCATGTGATGAAGAACAACAGCGAGGCTCACTGATGAGTTTTAATGGAGCTCTGAGGAAGAAGATCCATCAGCTGTGACACACACTGAACTGTTAGCAGTTAGCGTTGACTGCTGCTTTGAGTCTGAATGTGAGATTTATTTAAAGACAGAAAATATAGAAAGTCACCAGATTTCTACTTCAAACCTCCCAGAGAAACCTGAGCACATACATCAGGTCAGAGACAGAACATGACATCCTGCTGGTTCAGGTCTCCTCACCTGGAACAGGTTCTGTCTGTCCGGACCCTCAGGAGAGTGTGGACCGACTGGCTGCAGACACCACCACACCTGCGTCTGCTCCTCCATCAGGAAGCAGCCGAGCGAGGAGCTCGGTTCTCCCTGGACCTGCTGCTGGACGGAGCTCAGCAGACTCTGTCCCTGGACCTGGAGGACAGAATTTCCACATTAACAGTTTGTCACGTGAGGATGACTGACAGACAAACGTCCTGTCGTCCGTCAGTGTCCGTCACAGACGGACGGGATGTGGTGACAGGTGACACATCACACTACAGGTATTCACTGGCATTTATTTGTTCATGCGGCCACACGTGCTATCTGACACATTATGTGAGTGCAGAGTTTATCTGCACGTGGACAGCTTCTGTATAGGATGAGACGATCACTCGGGTCCTCTTGGAGACTTTGTGGACATGTTGATCTCTACTGGAGTGTCTGTGGCTGCAGGTGTGTGTGTGTGTGTGTGTTTCAGACATGTTTGTGTGTCAGACCTCAGAGCTGCTGCTGGACTGTTGAGTGTCAGGATCAACACTTCGCTCCTCGCACGGCCGATCCATCATCCCGCTCCAAATATCTGAGCCCTGAACCACAACACACGGAGTCAAGCTCCCAGAGGAACGGCCTGCAGCTCCACGCCTTAACCGTGACGCGTACATGTGAGCCGAGGGTTTACTCTGTGACACGAGAACACCAGGATTCATATCTGCTGACTGGCAGCGGCGTCTCCTCTCACCTCCTCCAGGCTGTGGCTCTTCAGCGGTGATGGTGTTGGAGGAGCCGACGCCAACAACTCTCCGATCTCCGGCGGCGTCCTGAACACAATGTGTCACTTTAGCTTGTTAGTTTAACTGATCAACAGAGTGGAATCACTGCGTCTCAACACGCTGTCAAAGACAGGGAAGACCATCAGGGAGAGATGACACCAGTGGAAACTGCCTCCTGACCTACCACACACAGGAGTCGTCCTGGTTGGTGCTGGTGGAGTGTTTGAGGACACAAATGGGGGTGGAGGTGAGAACTGGATGCTTCAGATCCTCAGCACCACCCAGATTTAACAACTGAAGACAGACAAACAGACATCAGACGGACATGGCAAATTTTTCATGTCAGGACAGACAGCAGAGCAGCCGCAGCGTGTCTTCACCTCCGAGGGCGAGAAGGTCGGAGCTTCCAGCGTGTTGCTTCCGTGCCAGGACGAGGTGGAGTCCATGAAGGAGGCTCCAACCTCACTGCTCCCCAGCAGCTCCTCCACACCTGCAAGCTTCACACAACAACACAGCGCGCTGTTGCCTGAAATAAACCATCAGCAAACGCAGACTGCTGGCTTCACGTCAGACGCGACGTTAACCAGACGCCTGCTTTAATCCTGTGTGTGCGTCTGCGCGGCGAGGCTGTTTGTCAGGATGTGAATTACAGTCAGCAGCTGACTCTGAGAGAAACCATCTACCGACCTGTTTACATTGTGTTGTCACTCAGGAATCATTTGGTCCTGATCTGCCTCCGACTGGAGACAAAAAGTCCAGATACACAGAGAACGCAGGTGCAGTGTGTGAAGTACGCTGCATGCTTCCATGAACACGCTGGCACGAAAAACAACGCGTTGAGCCGAATCGTTGGTCCACACTCAGCACCACATTCTGCTGTATGTGAGCATCATTCACAGACAGGAGCATGACGCAGTCAGAGACTTCAGTCTGTTCTTTCATGGATCAAACATGGACATCATGACTGTCCAGTGTCCTCACACGCTTTCAATCTAAACAATCACTTCCTCCAGTTACACTGTTACTGATGGTCACAGGATGTGGGTTCACAGGACAAACGAGGCCAAATTTAGGGTAAAAATGTTTGTGGGTACTTCAAATTTTGAGCCATTGATAGAAATGAAAAAAGTCCTTTAATCAGTTTAAAGAAAATGAACCTACTGTGATGACTGGTTTCACATCACACACACAAACATGAAGATCTGCTGCTTTTCTCGGTCATTTAAGACAATAAAGGAAATATTTTCAGTTTGAAAAGAAGCATGTGACCTTGAGCTCTGGGAGACCGTGACGACAGTAAACTGAGTCATGGACAAAACAACGCGCAGGTGAACTGATAGTGGAAACTCTGCCGCAGTGCTCGGGGAGTGGCAGGAAGTCGTTTCATCTCAGAGTGTCAGAGGTCTGACGTGCAGTCCTGCTGTCATGCTGAGGGGCGGCTGTCTGCCGTCTTACATGAGCGCCGCTCTGATCAATAACAGACGGCTCGGTGTCATCTCTGCACGTGCAGGTGGAGAGCGATGAGGTCACTTCCTGTGGGCCGCAGCTCCAGGTCTCTGGGTCCTGTGATGAGGTCAGGTTCCATAAATTTAGAGAGAAAACAGGTTTAATAACGAGCTGATGTTTCAGCGACGGTCTGACGTCACAGCTTGAGTCATTGCCTCCGGGTGAATCTGACCAATAAGATCTCATGTTTCCAGTTAATAATCCACTGAATCAAAATAATCTGAAGAAAATACTCTTAGATAATTCCACACTCATCTGCGGCAGTATGCATACACATGTTTTCAGCTCCACAGGCGCCGTCAGCTTGCACATGTTCACACAAGAGGTGTAACCTGAGGAGGAGGCGGGGGTGCAGACGGAGCACCGGAGGGAGTGGTGGCTATGGCCTCGGCACACGCTCTCATGGCTGCAGTTGGAGCTGGACAGACTGTCTGCCTGCTGGAGGACAGATGAACTTTATCATCATCATCATTGCTGTCATGGGTGGATGATGGGTGCGTGGGTGGATGTTGACCTTGGCGGAGATGGCGGCCATGCTGGGAGGGCTGCAGGTCGTGGATGCCGGTCTGGTGGAGGAGGAGGAGGAGCTGGAGGAGTTGTGGAGGTTTAAGACCTGCAGGTATCCCTCCTTCTCCATCTTCCTCTTCAGGGTGGAGTTCCAGTGGTTTTTGATGGAATTATCTGTCCTGAGAACAAAACACAGACGCTGTTTCAGCTCCCGCAAACAAACCTTCAACAGCCGACCTGACCACAAACGTCACATGCTAACATTAGCACAGTAGCATGTCTTATGCCTAAAACACATACGATCGTGTTACATCCTGTCAAACGTCTCTACACTTCATGTCTTCTACAGTACTTTCTAGGCTGCACATGTGAAGTTTGTAGAACATCTTTTTCCAAAAGTTTGGCTGCTGACTTTCGACTCGTCTTGATAAAATCTGAAAAAGCTTGCAGCAGTACTTTGACTCGCACACCAGTGACTCGTGATGTTGCGCTGTCTGCTTGTGAAGGACTTGGTCCATCACTCAATACTGGACCAATTTCAAGAAATGTTGTGTCCATTAGTCACTCGCACATAAAAACATGGAAAAAAGGATCCAGGTTGACAAGATTTTAAACAGAATGTGTGACCTTTAATTAACTGCTGAACAAATCTGTCAGCTCTTTACAGCTTTGCTCTCACCTCCTCCTGCTGTACAAACTCTCTTTAACATGAAGGTTATCATTCATAAATAATCGAGCTAATGTTAGCAGCTACACGTACAGCTGAGACCACATTTCATCAGGCTAAGTCCCTCTGATCCCAGTCTGACTGTGGAGCTGACCATGAAACTCTGATGTCCTTACAAGGCCACCGTACAGATGATACCAATGTCTCCCCTCCACCTCACCCTCAGGACAACTTTTACATTTTTTACCCCTGGACCCTGCAGACAGGACACCTACAGACAGGACTCCTACAGAGAGGACACCTACAGACAGGACTCCTGCAGACAGGACTCCTGCAGAGAGGACACCTGCAGAGAGGACACCTGCAGACAGGACACCTACAGACAGGACACCTGCAGACAGGACACCTGCAGACAGGACTCCTGCAGACAGGACTCCTGCAGACAGGACACCTGCAGAGAGGACACCTGCAGACAGGACACCTGCAGAGAGGACTCCTGCAGACAGGACACCTGCAGACAGGACTCCTACAGACAGGACTCCTACAGAGAGGACTCCTGCAGACAGGACACCTGCAGACAGGACTCCTGCAGAGAGGACACCTGCAGAGAGGACACCTGCAGACAGGACTCCTGCAGACAGGACACCTACAGACAGGACACCTGCAGACAGGACTCCTGCAGACAGGACACCTGCAGACAGGACACCTGCAGACAGGACTCCTGCAGACAGGACTCCTGCAGACAGGACACCTGCAGAGAGGACACCTGCAGACAGGACACCTGCAGAGAGGACTCCTGCAGACAGGACACCTGCAGACAGGACTCCTACAGACAGGACTCCTACAGAGAGGACTCCTGCAGACAGGACACCTGCAGACAGGACTCCTGCAGAGAGGACACCTGCAGAGAGGACACCTGCAGACAGGACTCCTGCAGACAGGACACCTACAGACAGGACACCTGCAGACAGGACTCCTGCAGACAGGACACCTACAGACAGGACTCCTGCAGACAGGACTCCTGCAGACTGGACACCTGCAGAGAGGACACCTGCAGACAGCACACCTGCAGAGAGGACACCTGCAGAGAGGACTCCTGCAGACAGCACACCTGCAGAGAGGACACCTGCAGAGAGGACTCCTGCAGAGAGGACTCCTGCAGAGAGGACACCTGCAGAGAGGACTCCTGCTGGTGGCCTACGTACCTGCCAGGCAGCAGTTTGGAGATGCTGGCCCAGCGGTTTCCCAGCAGACTGTGAGCCCGACAGATGATGCAGTCCTCCTCCAGAGTCCAGCTACTCTTCTTCACCGTTGGGTTCAGGTGGTTGTGCCAGCGCTCGCGGCACTGCTTCCCGTTACGACTCTGCAGGTGTTTGCCGATGACTGACCAACGCTTCACGCCATACTTCTGAACCAGATCAATGACCTGCATAGGAAGTGGTAAATAACAGTTTGGCATTTATGACACAGGATACTTGGTAAATTAAAAATGTGGGTTTTCATACCAAATATAATGCTGATAGTAACAGAAATAGAACTAGAATATTTAAAATGAGCTTATTCTACATGACTAGTGCAGGTAAACGTCTGCCTCGATGTCATTGTGTTTATAATGGTGGAAATAAATGAAGACTTAATAAAAAGGATATATTTACAGTAAAGACTGAAGTTAAACATGAATTAACTGTCTGGAATCACTTTTATGTCAGCTTAAAGAACAGTTTTAGAACAAGCGATTTAAAATAAATCTATGAATGACTGCGTTATTTGACGCAGGCTTATGTTAGAGACAGGCCTGTGTTTCTAATTCCTTCTGTTTGAAAAGTATATTTGTGCATATTTTAGTTTGAAGCCTCCTTGTTTTCTGACCTGCATCTGTTCTAGGCTCATACTCTAACAGTGGCATAAAATGAACAGAGAAGCACCAAACAGTAACCGCAATTATTTGAATGACAGTTTCATGATTGGGAGAGGTCTGCTAATAACTCAAGACCAACAAGTCCCGAGTCAACACCAACAAGTCCCGAGTCAAGACCAGCAAGTCCCGAGTCAAGACCAGCAAGTCCCGAGTCAAGACCAGCAAGTCCCGAGTCAAGACCAGCAAGTCCCGAGTCAAGACCAACAAGTCCCGAGTCAAGACCAACAGCTCCGTGCAGCCACATTGTACAGAACAGTTTTACTGAGTACTTATGGATTATAGCAGTACCTTCTCATCCTCCTCCTTAGTCCAGGGACCTTTGACCAGCTCTGGATTCTTTATGTGCTGCCACCTCAGGCGACACTCCACATCTGACCTCTGACCCTCAGACACAACAGACATACTATTAACAGACAACACTGACAGCAGGTCTGTAAGTCACCCACGTGGACTGACGTGTTCGAGGCTGAAGGTTTAGCACCACAGTCACTACATGTCATGGTCAGACTGCAGCATTAATGAAGAGCGGTGGTGTGTTCACGTGCACACACGAGAGGACTGCAGCAGCAGCTCGGTCAAACTCATAGTGAATGGTAACAGCGCCCTCTGCTGGACCACAAGGCAAACTACTTCAAACACTTTAAACATGAACTCAAAACTGCTCATTAGAACTACATGAAATGTTTTTCCACATTTGAACAAAAGCTGGAATTTTTAATCAAACGTGACTGCGTTAGTGTGTGTGTGTGTGTGACTTACTACCTCTAATACGACACCAATAATATTGTACTGACACTGGCTAATATGAAAATACCATAAAGTCACAGCTGAATAGCTAAAATAGAACCCATGTTACATTTAAACTGAGATAAAGGTGAATATATCATTAGGTTTAATTATACTGATGACAGAAATATATGTAAAACACTACAGTGAGTTTAGAAATGACAGCATGTGAAGCTCACTGTAAAGTCCGAAACCCTGTCAGACATGAACATTACAGGAGTATTACACAGGGCCTGTAAAGCTATGCTTTCTTCCATGTTGGGGTGTGGGTTGTTGATAATGTTTCCCAGCAGTTTACCTTCATTTCACATAGTTCCTGCTGCCTTCACGAGATCCAAGATGTCAGATTCTGTGTTCTGCCTGAGTTCATGTGTGATCCACTGTCTGCATTCAGCTGCTGTGCTGCGTTCATGTCATGTCAGATCTGACAGTAAATCTGAGCTGTGAACTGATCCCAGCTGGACGTGCAGCAGTGTGTCGTGGTGATCAGTTCACACTCGGCCTCAGACTGAGTCACACACTCTGACATGCAGCTGATGTCCTGCTGAGCAAAGACACTGAGACACAAAACAAAACTACTCACTTGAAAATGAGGAGAAACTAAAGACCAGTTGTTTGATCCAAACTCCTTCACCAGCCTGTGCAGCTTCTTATCCTGAAGAAGAAGATCATCATCATCATCATCATCATCATCATCATCATCATCATCAGTGAGCTGCCATGTTGTTATCTCAGCACTGATGCAGGATTTCCAGTGAAGGACATATTACAGTCACCACCAGCCTGTTTGTTCTGTCTGTCCTTCCTCTGCACTTTTCTTTATTCTTGGACATCAATCAAAAATTCCAACAACTGTCCTCTGAGACTTGCTGAGATGGATGTTTATGGCGTGAAAAACAGAATCACACACAGACATAAAGAAAGTATTTCTGGAACAAAATCTATCAGAAAGTTGTTTTATGAACGAAGCAGTTTGTTTACAGTATGCACATGAACACGTGTGGAACGCCAGCAGCTCACACTGAAAACTCAGATCAGAACCACAGACAGAAAATAAACAACACAGAAACAACCAGGAACATATTTGGAAGCCAGATTGAAAAAAATCAACAGCGTGTTTCAACAAATTTAGTCACGAATCACAATGGCCACTAGAGGCTGCCTCCAAAAGTGAGTTAGTTCCCATAGACCCCCCATATTAAAATGTCTGACTTTACAGCAGAAATAAACGTGTTCACAGCCTGGTACAAAGAACGTTTTGGTGTCTACAGCTAATTATCTTGTTCATGACAACTCTGCGAAGGAGAAGTTAACTGTAACTCACTGATTTAGATTATGTTAAGCCTTAAAGTTATGCACAATTCTGAGCATGGCTGTTTTGAGTGACAGCTGCTAGCTGCCAGACTTCGTTTGGCCGCCTCAGCTCCACCCACGCTCCACCTCTCTGTCCATTTTTGGATTGGCTGGGAGCTTGGTGCAGTGAGACAACGCCAAGATGGAGACGGACAGTCACTGTCACTGAGCTTCACAGGAAGTCTTCAGAAACCTGAGGATGACGTCAGAGACATCATCCATGTTTGATACAGTCTTCGCTCAGGTATACAGCACCTGTGCACCTCCCACACCTGCAGCTGCTTCACAGTAAAAGGCCGCTTCCATACTGTGGAGGCACAGTTTCTGAGTTAGCCCTGAAGGCTAACACAATGACCGTTACCTCGTCATTCGTCCATCCAGGCTTCCGTAGAGTCACTCTGGAAAATTGTTTATCCAGTCCTTTACGTCCCAAACAGCTGGAATGACTCTTTGTTCTGAGACAGGAAACAACATGCAGGATTAGAGCGGAAACTATTAGTCAATTAATCAATGGACAGAAAAATCAATCAGCAACTGATTGTCTGTACTGTCTCACATTCTCCATTTTTCTCTGTTTTCTATCTCAGTAAGATGAATCTCTGTGAGCTTTGGACTGCTTCACTGTCTGCTTGCATTTCGGAATTGCAATCAGAAATACTTTATTGATCCCCAAGGGGAAACTGTTTGAATTTATCAGCCAAACAATTTACCAAGTCAGAGAGAAACGCATGTCTAACAGATGAACTGATCATGCCAATAATCAAGAGATGCAGCCCTCCATGGCAAGTTAAAGGACCAAACACAGGGTCTGATCACGCTCTCACCTGGACCTCCTGCAGCTCATCACTGCTGCTCATATAAACACTGACACACTGACGTGCTGCTGGAAGAAACACCAAGAACACACACACACACACACACACACACACACACACGCACACACACACACAGTCAGTCATCATGTTCCATTAAAGATCTCACCGGACTTCGTGCTGCTGCAGCTCTCAGGCCAGCGGACAGTGACGACTTGTTCAACTAGATCAGCACATTTACATTATTTATCAACCAAAACAACAAAAGAAATGAAGAGCGAGCAGACTTAAAGATCACAGTTCAGATGTGAACAATGTGAAAACCTCTCATGTGGTCTCATGTGAACAAACACAACCAAGTTATTGCATCACATCAAAGTCAGAAACGCCGTAACTGTTTTCAGGCCTCGTTTTGAGTAACGGTGTATTTTCAGAGTCAGGAACATAACTGCCCTACATGTCATTAAAATGGTACTTCAACAGGCCTAACAACCAAATGACACATGTTTTACATAAAAAGGTGGAACGCCTTCATCTTAGCACCACATTTTTCCTTCACTTGTTACAGAGAGCAAAAGTCAATGAAATGTCTTGTTAAGATGCAGCTCATTAATGGAGCTGCAACCATTCTCTAATCTAATGTTTTTCTCATTCATAAATCACACAACATAGAATATCTTGAGGTTTTGGACACTTGAGACAAAAATTGAAGACATTACTATGAACTCTGAGTAACTGAACTCTTTCACTCAATTTGATCATTTCATAGACATTCACAAACATTTTAATTGATTCATCTGAAAAGTTGCAGCTCTACCTTTTGCAATGTGAATGAAGCTAATAACAATAAAATGTGAGCAGAATTTAAACTGCTGACATCGTTCTGTTGGACAACATGCTGGTAGCAGCATAAACAGTCTTAGCTGTGTGATCTTTATCAGATTAAGGTAAAGATTGTGACATTTTTTCCTCAAAACGTGAACAAAACCGAGAGAATGAAAACACAGAGAACAAATCAGATGTTTGAGTCGGATCAGAGTTAAATATTTACTGCTAAAGTGCTAAACGGACAGTTTGTAGCTTAGCTTAGCTTAGCTTAGCCAAGCGACCGTTAAGACAGCTAGCGTTTGCACCGGCTAGCTGCGAGCAGCCGGTGAATGCCGGTTAGTACAGGACATTAAAGAGGTTTGAAGGACAGAAACTCGTTGGACACTCGGTCCCTGTCACAGACTGTCTTCCATGACCCCGCTCACCGCCGGCTGTAGCGCCACCCTTCAGGTAAACGGCGGACATCAGCTAACTTACCTGCCGCGGCTAACGGAGGACGAGAAAAGGCTGAAGATGAACAACTGTCACAGCTCGCGCTTTCTGATCGGACAACCAGAGGCTGTGCTCTGATTGGCCAGGCCCGGCGATGACGTCACTTGTGTCATTTGCCGTTTGCCAAGCTATTTTTTTTTCTTGATGGAACTAAAGAAGCCTTAATCTGATCCTGATGGTAGGATTATGTTATTATTTCACGTATGTAAATCACTGTAAAAGTACCTTGAGTATCAGCGCAAAGCTAGTTAGTGGTGTTACATCAACTCAATCACATTTGACCTCAGGGGTCACTGTTTTTAAATTATGTTATGCTTTCGAAAATTTAATGATTTTGACTTTTGTTTCAGACATCAATTGGCATCCGGATGGAATCAAACTGTATTTCTCTCTGAAAAGTGAACTTGGTGGAGAGGGTATAAACACTTGAAAAAATCTAACAGTGTGCAGTATGAATTAAAATTGGAAAGAATAAAACTATTTGGATTTAAGCAGCCAAACCTGTCCCACACACACTTATAAGTCCAGTAAGTATTTAGTTTTCTAATTGGGGGATGGTTCAATAGAGACACCCCGACCCAGACCCTAGCACCATCTAACGCCAGCCTGACATTACAGTTGTGTTTGTCATTTACTAGGCTTAATGCGTATTTTCTTTAGGCCTGTTCTTTTACTAGATGTTGCCCTAAAGCATTTTGATGAGACTTAAATTTCATTCAATTTACCGCAAAGTATGTAACTGTAACAGTTGAGTGTGTTGATCAGTGCAAGTTAATTTTCTCAGCCACATTACCTGGTTCACTTCCTCGTTACATCAAACAGCTATAATACAAACTGGATGTGTACTCATATCTCCCCTAAAACATGTTGATTTGACAATATATTTTCTGTGGAATGATCATAGAAATATTGTAGGAATATCATTGGAGTACTACAGGCAGCAGGGAGTCTCTATGATCATCTCACTCTACCAGGACTGCATGCTGCTGCTTTTCACTTAGATCATGAAGGTGACACTAGTCTGTAGAGTGTTTAGGCTACAGTAAGGTGAGGATTTATAGTTTATAGTTCAGAGAACATAAAAGATCTAAGCTAAAAATGACAGAGAGGACTGAGAGAGCATTGTCAGTACCTCTACCATCTTTATACACTAATTCGTAGGGGTCCAAAAGATGTTTACCTCACTTCACAGGGACCCTCCATAATGTGTTCAAGTGATTTAATCTCTATTGATGTCAAGTGCGACTTCTCTGAATGACTTTCCCCGTGATTGTCTCTGAAATATACTGTAATATTGTATAAGGTAGTATGGAAGGTAAAACCACATCTCCCAGAATCCTTTGCGTGAAATGACACATTCTCCCGCCCATTGTGACAATTCCCAGCATGCTTTTCTGCAGGGCCAAGAAGAAGAATCGTCATAATGGAATCTGCTGGTGGCTAACGTGACAAACCTTCTTATTTTCAGTTGAATAAAGTTTGAGGCCTTCATGTTTCTTCAGAGAAAAGCTTTACGGAAGAATCTAGCCAGTTAATGAAAGCTAGATAGCTAACTCTGCAGCGGAGATTGTCGGTGAGTTTTTTTAGCTGCAGCGCGTTGATATAACGACGACTTCCAGCACCGGGCCGCCATTTATTTACGGCTACAAACATAACAAACACCACTCAAACAAGACTCAGAACAGACTTGCGTTTTGTCATCTTTGAATGTCCCGATTAACTCCAATCGTAGTCAGAATTTATTAGTGAGTACCAGCATTGTGTTTACAAGCTGTGGTGGCTGCTAACGAATAGTCTGTTAGCAAGGTTAGCCGCACAAGCTAACGGTGTTAGCCGCAGCATCTCCGGGTAAAAACATGTAAGTTATAATTCGTAGAGAGACACAACCACAGACTGATTGAGTGCCGATGTCTGTAAGTGTTTAATGGTAGCGTCTGTCAGACAGTTTGAGCTCACTGTGAGTGAAGTTAGCGTTAGTTCTGTGTAAGCCGTCCGACTCTTAGCTAACGTTAAGCACTGTAGAGGCAGTGAAACCTCGTGTGGCAGCTCGGACACCGTTGTCTTAGTTCCTCATAACAACCTCAGTAACTTTACGATGATTTAAACGACCGTTTCTGTTCGTATAGAAACTTGCAGTCGCTTCGTCACAGGAAATACTCATAAATAGAGCTTTTAGTGTCCGGTTTTAGTTGAAGGACCACAGCTGCTATTTTCCAGTGAAGTTTGAAGTGGAAGGCTCAGTTCCATGATTGTAGATAATATATAAAACTGAAGGGTCTGAGTTCCAGCTGAGTCTGTTCCCGTACTGTTTTTATTTGTTGGTGGTTTTGGATGATCACATTTGTTTAGTGGGTTGTGAGTCCACTCGTGTACGTTCACGTTACAGTGAGTTGTCTCGTTTCCTCAGAATGACCTCAGTAACATCTGGACTGTTACAGAGGTCTGCTTTTGTCAAACTGTTGGAGGACATCATCTATAATTGAGGTACATGGGGACTGTGCTGTGTTGCTGTCGATTTACCCAGTTTTGTGATTTGCCCCACTTATGCTCCACTTTCTGTCTCTAGCATTAGTAATGTGGAGTTCAGAATCCAAAGGCCTTACAAGGTAAATCCGTGAGGAATTTAGATAAACCAGATCTTTTAACTTAAGTAACCTTCAACTGTGCTGCTCCAAAACTAGGGCTGTACCGAATGTCATTTTGAAGTTTTGAATCCTGCTTCAAAAATCTGGCATCACACTTTATAGCATCATTCCCACCCCCTGAAAGAAGGTGAATTTTCTCCTGTGTGTGTGTGTGCGCGCGTGCGCGTGTGTGTGCGTGCCCGTGCGCGTGTGTGAGTTATTGATTGTGAAGTCATTTGTGTTCATTTGCCCCAAACGTCTAGAATACTGAGCATTAGCTATAAGCCAGCTGTGTGTCTGTGTGTTCAGCCTCTGGTTGCGTCACTTCTTTCCTTCCAGCCTCTTTTCTTTTTCCTCTCTCCTCTCTACATTCATGATGTAAAGTACTTTTCCAGTCAACAAAGAGGGTCATTACAGGACAGGTGGGCACCTTCATGGCTCAGTGTTACAGACAGGCTTGTCCACTTTTTAATTCCCAAAGTTAAAGAGCTTAACTCTGAGCTGTCCTCTGGCTGGCAGACAGCTCTGGATCAGAATCTTAGACCTAGACTTAGACTTTATTGATCCCAATTTGGGGAAATCTTGAATCTGTTGTGACTCCAGATTTCAGTTCGTCCAGCACCTCCAGTCTGCCTGCAGCTGTTTCCTCCAGAGCTCCCCGACTCTCAGTCGCCGTCTGCCGGCACCTGTCCCTCCGCTCTGCCCGGTTCTTCTGCGAGATTCAGTGTTGGTTAAGAATCTGAATGTCAGCATCATGAATGAAGCTTCAGACTGTTTGGTACAGCCCTATCTAAACCCTCTGACTTTTGCCCATCTGGATCAAAAATCTTTCTGTCAACATCTTCTTGTTTGTTTTGTATGACACAAGAAAATATGAATGTTACACAAATAAAAATGTAATAGAATTTAAAGTAACGTTGGTACAGACTTTGCTGATTATTCAATTTGTACAAATTGAGCACATGTGCCTGTTTACCATCTTTGTTTGGTTGCAGAGCGATAAAGTTGTGCATTGGACTGAATATTTTTTGATCCAGGGAAGCAGACTTTGACACAATGCTGGTTTCTAATAGGACTCGGTCAGCTGGTTTAATTTCACTGAACTTTTTTAATGTGTTAAATGTTGTGGAGCGCTCAGCCTGCTCAGTCTGTACCATATGAATATTTAGTTTCATGTGTGTCACTGAAGGGTTTGTGTTTCCATTTTCATTTCCACAGTGATCTGTCAGACATGAGGCATCTGTTTCTACATTTCTCTGTTCATTACAGATTATATGCAAGTTAAAAGAACAGCGTTTAATTGTAAGTAACAACAGTAACACGTCTCTGATGTGTCTACAGACTTTTTTTGGTTGTGTGTCTTGTGAGTGCAGGCTTCAGCCGATGCTGATTGAAATGCTGGATGTCGTTGCGATCCACCGGGCCGGTAGTGGTAGATTAATCATCCCACCGCTGCTCTTTGCACATGGACACACTCAGTGGAGTGTTTGGAGGTGTTCTGGAAGGTTCAGTCTGTAGTTTTCTTTACTGTCAAGACCACAGGTGTGTTCACTCAGAGAGCTGAAGACTTTCACTTCAGTTTGAGACTAAAAGCAGGTTCAGAAAGGGTGTTTTTGTCCACTCTTTGTGGTGGTTTTTCACTTTGATGCTGGAGCCCTGCTCTTCTTAAATTTCACATGTGTAACATGAGGTCAGCTGTGACCAAATGAACTGATTGAAATACTAATAATGCAGTGTTTTGATGAATTGTTCAGCTTTGTGCGTCTCAGTCTGCAGTGTTGTGCCTGAACGTGTTCACTGAACGATAGTTCATGAACTCGTTCATATTTTGGGTGAACGTGAACTGAACGTACTGTGTTACTACTGATGAACGTTACTGTGAACTCGTTCATTCTGGTGTCTGCGAACGTCTCGCTCTTTCAGTTTAACTTCGTTCAACAGGGTGCCAGATTTCTATAGAGCCTTCCAGGCAAAAACACACCGTAAACAGGCCTTAATATGGAGCAGAAAAAACACCCAATCTGGAAACACCAGCCACCAGCGTCGCACCGCCGCACGCATCAAAACAAAAAGCAGCATGGAGGCGACAAAGCAGCATGGAGGCGTCGTATGATCGTTTAAACTAGTTTTATAACAAGGTCGGTGAGGATGGAAAAATCTTACATTTCTGTGCAAACTTTGCCCGCCGGCTTTCAAAAAGAAAATCTGCACTTCAGTCACATGGGGTGAAAGCTGCAGCTGCTACTAGTGTGGACTGAATGGACAGCAACAAAGCATTAAAGCAGCAGTGGGGACATGCTGTCCCCTCGACGCTAATGTAAACCCTGGTCGGATACGGATTCAAAATTGGATATGAAGATGAAACCTGACGCATAGTTACAGTTAAAACTGATCAAATAACAGCTGTCTGTGGCTCTTTATGGGGTGGAGATGGTCTTTGTCTTGTGGTGGCTGAGTGTGTGCTGTTATCTCCTTTGCTTACATGAGGAGAATTTGTGGAGTGGAAGTGGCCAAAATAGTGCTGGTGTTAACTTTGCTAACTGGACTTGTAAATGTACAGTCACACTTCCACCGTATGGGGACCAGAGGCATCAGAGTGCACCACGGAGGTCACTGCTACACAACCCAGAGCTCCCACAATCCCGTGGAGCGTCTCTCAGTACGGCCCGCCTGCTTTGTTCATGACAGATTCAGCTTCTGTGGGCCAATAGCATCCTTGGACAGAGACTGAAGCCTTGTGCTGCATCTGCTCACAGCTTCCAACTGTGTCTTTACTTTCTGTTTGCTTCCAAGTTCGTTTGACACGGACAGGGTTACGGCTGAAAAGAAGAACACGTCTAAGCCGCACATTCATTTAATAAAGGGATTATAGTCCGATCTAGTGTGCCCTGATCGTGTGGCAGTGACGTCATGAACCTCGCTCGCTCCCACGCTGCCTGCATGTGGTAGCTGTGCTGCTTCTTTCCTGGATTCTGTGTTTAACATCTTGGTATTTGTCTGATATTCTAGTTTTGTTGGTGTGTAAAACGTGCTGCCCTGCTGCCTGTAGGCTTGTCCGTGTTTGTGATTGGTCACACAGTGAACACGCCGGACTGATTTATCGTCATGGTAACCACGGTCATGTGACCGCTCAACATGATAGCCGTTGTTGGACTTGAAGCTAGATTGTGAAAGTTGTCCTGGGTTTGGTGAATGTTGGTGCAGGTCGCAGGACGCTCCAGAAATCTGCTCGTCTGTGTCTGCAGGAAATGTGCTGACGAGTACTTTTCTAACCTGTTTATATCCTAAGTCTCATTTCTGTGTGTGCAGACTGGAAGGAAGCAATACCTGCCTCAGCAAAGACACTGAACAACTCTGAGTCTCAAAAACTCTATTTCTGGAAGTTTTACTAGCTTCTGATGCTATAGCGACATCCTGTGTACATACGTGTGTGCGACCTAGTTGGCTGTTCCTGATTGGACGGTGCTGCAGACACATTAGGCACGTTACTAAAGAAACCTGGTTTTAGTCAGTCACTCGCACTGGAACTTGGGAGGAGCTCTCTGTTCATGGTTTCATGGTGACTCCTGGTCTGCGTACGCTCCACCGTGTGCTGACTCCTGAGCTTCAGCGCTGTAGTTTGAGTGGAGATCTGATATTTAGACACAAGGAAGTCAGGTTTGTTGCTGATGGATGGATTTTTGGAGTGGTTTTCTCCTGTGTGAATTGGATGAACCTTGTGGGACTTCAGTGGGAGTTACACTGTTGATTGTGGTAGTGATCAGAGTATAGCAGTAGTAGTACTATTAGCAGTAGTAGTACTCACTGCCAGGGCTGCGTGTGTGAAAAGTGTGTTGCTGAATCGTTTAAGTCATTTGAATAAAAAGAAGTCCAAAAAGTAAAACTCGCCCAGTTTCTCTCAGGGCTGTCGAGTCTGCTCACATCCAGTTTGTCTTCTGGCGTCCAGCCTCTTTGTCTTCTGTCTGCAGGTCAGTGAGAGACGCTCCGTCTGCAGCGTCGGCCTCATGGGAGGAAGTTCACTCTGTAGGTTTTACACAGTCCAGACTGCGTTGGGATGGAGGTTGTAAATGTACTTAAATGGAATCACAGCTCTCCATACTGACGTGAGCTACTTCCATCAAATCCTGAAGGTTGTGATAGAAAACGATGAACTTGATCAGTTTGAGTTATTGATCTGAGAGGAATGAGAGATGAAGTGAAGAATGCGGCTCTGGAGACGGACAGAGATCCTCTATAAAGACGAGGTCTCGCTCTGTTGGAGGTGTTGAACTACAGAAACACACAGACAGACAACAGACAAGCTAACTTTTGTTCTGGCATCAAGTTTCTCTCTGAATCGATGAATTAGTCACAGAAATCAATATCAGCTTCATCTCTGCGTTTGAGGTTTAGGGTGTGGTTAGCCTAGCTTAGCACAAAGACTGGAAGCAAGGGGAAACTGCTCCCAGAAGGAAATCCACCTTTGAACGACTCCACCTGCTGGTTTCTACGAGGAGCTCCGCCTGCAGAGTGAGACATGAAAGCATCAGCTGATCTCACATCAGTTCGAGGACCTTTTCATGTTCATAACTTTGGTAGATCACTCAGGACTGTTGGTGTGTGGATCATAGTGCGTTTCTTAGTACCTGTTGTATATTTAATCCACACTCTGAAGGATCACTTGAGCCCTGTTAGCGAATACACACATCACTGCTGAAGTGTTTGATCACAGTTAGATCTGCATTATTTCAGGCTGGTCGGTGTTCTTTATCGTGCTGTAAAGGTTCCTTAAAGCGTCTGATAAAGTTTCACTGATGTGTGTTTCCTCTGTTCAACCCTTACTTCATTCTTAGTGTCTTCTGTCTCCTCAGTAGTAAATCTTGTAAGATCAGTAGTAAACTTGTTCTCGCCTTCTTCCTTTTCCTTCTTTTCCTCGTCCGTTCCTCCGTTCCGGTGTTCCAGCTTCCGTCTTTTCCTTCTTCTTTGGGCTTATTTCTTTTGCTCTGTGTTCAACCCGTGTTCTCCAGAACATGAGCTTTGCTCTTTTCGTCTGTTTTTCTGGATGTCTCTGATGTATTTTGTTGTCAGTCTGTGGTTGTGAAGCTGGTCGATCTTCTCCGGCTGAAACGAGCTACCTGCTGTCCCATCCTGCAGGTATAGCGGGTCAACATGGCGACGGACATCGGCTCGCCGCAGCGGTTCTTCCACATGCCGCGGTTCCAGCACCAGGCGCCACGGCAGGTGTTCTACAAGCGGCCGGACTTCGCCCAGCAGCAGGCGATGCAGCAGCTCACCTTCGACGGGAAGCGCATGAGGAAGGCTGTGAACCGCAAAACCATCGACTACAACCCCTCCGTCATCCGACACCTGGAGGTAAATACACCTGATTCAGGTTTTAAAGACACTTCTCGGTACTACGACCATCACTGCTTTTTTCAGCCTAGAAATGCGACTCATGCCAGATTCCTCATTAGGGCCCAAACAGACAGTTACTTCATTATCCATTCATGTGTTCTTCCTCCTCCTCTTCTTCTCGGAGCAGCTGTGCTTCATGGTTTTCTGATGTGACTGTATGAAATGACGCTGTAATGTCTGCCGCTGCTCTCAGCTTGCTGGTCTGTGCAGACCCTGTTCTGGTTCTGTTCTTCTCTCATGGCGTCGTGTTCAGAGAAGCTGTAAACAGCTTGGAGCTGACCTGCTGTCTCGTGCAGTTCATTCAGTGCAGCGATGCTGCCGTTTTCCCACCAGTGAATATTAATTATTTTTCTATTATACATTTGAATTTACAATATTTGTTGACAGCCTGACTGCTCGGTGGATTGAGAGAGTCCTTCTGTACGTGAAGCTTGTTCAGGATGTGCACGCTGGCCGTGCCGCAGCAGGTGGATGATGAGCTTCAGAGGTACATGCATTCAGAAACGTTGTGCTCTGCGGATGAAAGCAGTGAGTGATGCTGGAGGCCCGGCCTGCCGTGTGCCTCTCACACCCTCCAGCTGGATGTTGATGCTGGTCTTTTGGCTCAGAGCCGATGTGGTGGCAGTCAGACAGCCGACCCGCACCTGGAAGCCATTCAGGTGCAGCTGAGCCAGACCTTAAGAAGAGTCCAGTGAGACGTGCAGCCCTGCTGGAGCAGCACATGCTACATGCTACATGCTACATGCTACGTGCTACGTGCTACGTGCTGCAGCCTGTCAGCGAGCGGAGGCTCTGGGATGAGTTGAGTCTGAAGATGAGCTCCTCCTGACGCTCTCTCTGCTCACCAGAAGAAAAGACTGTTTCTGTTCAGGCTCCGTTTGAGAGGTGAACCTGGAACCTGAACTCCTCTGATGTGAGTCCTGCTGCGACCGTCACAGACCAGCTCCATGGCGTCAAAACAATGAAGGAACCTGAACTCAACGCACAAACTCCTCCTCCGCCGCCGTCCTCCGCCGTCCTCTGCCGTCCTCTGCCGTCCTCTGCCGTCCTCTGCCGTCCTCCGCTGTCCTCCGCCGTCCTCCGCCGTCCTCCGCCGTCGGTTTTGGGGCTCACAGTGCAGAGACGCTGTGCTGAGACTTCACAGGTGAACTGTGACCAGGATGCACCTTTTTCCTCCTCTGACTGTGGAAATCTGTTGTTTTCACATCTCAGAGGACAAAGAAAAGCATGAAACAGTCTTACAGGTAAAACGTGAGTTTAGCTGTGATTGTATTGAAATTGTTTGTTCATTTACACACTGGTTTTAATGGTTGTAATGTTTAAACTGAAATAAAAATGTGGCTGTGAGGTCTTGAATGTAACAGAGGTGCGTGTGCTGCCTGTGTTTAGGCCAGTAAATCCATTTGGTCGTCACGTTCATCACACGCAGCTGTCTTCACACTGTGTCCTATGACACTCAGACTGTTTGACTCAAAGGGACGAAGCGTTGAATCTTCTTATGGAGCGTCCAGGTCCGGTTGGGTCCTGTGCAGCTCCCTGACTCCCTGTTTGTTAGAAAGTGTTGCTCACATGTGTGTGTGCTGATTATACATGCTAAATTAAAATAAAGCATCATTGAAACATCCTGCCGGCTGACCAGTCCGTGTTTGTCCTCTCCAGTGTTCTTTGTACTGGGAGCAGTTCGGCAGCACAGGAGCTTGAGATGAACGGGCTGTTTTTGTGTTTCCTCTGTAGAACCGTTTGTGGCAGCGAGACCATCGAGACTTCAGAGCCGTCCAGCCCGACGCGGGGTGTTATAACGACGTGAGTTCAGAGCCTGTGCTGACGAGCCGCTCCGGTCAAACAGCAGATATCTGCCGAGTGTCAGTGAACGTCTCACATGATCCGTCATCACCTCATCAGTGCAGAAATGCTGAACATTGATCATTTTTTGGATTTTCTTCTTTGATTGTATGTCCTGTGATTAGAAACTGAAGTCATGTGCTCGTTGGTTACGAAATGACCTCAGGCTGATCATTTCGACAATGTTGTGACGAATGCTTGGAGCAGCTTCCTCTGCGTCGGACTAAACAGGAAGGCTTGTGTGTGTGTTTCAGCTGGTTCCTCCTGTGGGCATGCTGAACAACCCCATGAACGCTGTCACCACAAAGTTTGTCCGAACCTCCACCAACAAAGTCAAGTGTCCCGTGTTCGTGATCAGGGTAAGCGGCCGCCGCCTCACTTCCTGTCAGCGACGTGCAGACGGTCTGATGGAGAAGGAATGTCTGCGTGTACATGAAGCCATTCACCTTTGACGGTGTTTGAGATGGTTGAGGGGTATTTTACAGTGTATTGGTTTCTTGTTAGCAGCACACACACACACACACACACACACACACACACACACACACAGGTATTAATAAATGTGATTTGTCACTGAGAAGATGTATTCACTGTATCATTTACTCTTTGAATTTCTGTTTCCTCTTTGTGTCCAGTGGACGCCTGAAGGCCGTCGTCTGGTCACTGGAGCCTCCAGTGGAGAGTTCACTCTGTGGAACGGACTCACCTTCAACTTTGAGACCATCTTACAGGTAAACATCCACTCACCTGCAGGTCCGTGTCCGCTCTGAGGTTCAAAACACAGCTCGTTAGCATATTAGCTACCTGATAAACACTCATTTATTATCAAAAGATTATTCAATGAGTAAAGATGCCGTATGCCTTGGTGGTGTGTTCAAGGAAGCTCAGACATCTGAGAGTTCAGTCAGTGGCTGAAAAGAAGCACATTCATGAGCTGTGCTGTCAGGAAACCAAACCCAGAAGAAGAATTGTATTAGAAGGTGGATTCTGTTGATATGATGAGGACATGAATCATCAGTCCAGAGCTGCCGGTTACACTTCCTGTTTTAAACATGAATGAATACATGAATGAATAAATACCTGCAGACTGACTGATGTGCACAGTGAAGGCAGATCTCAGACCAGCTGCTCAAATGGTGTGTGGTCACAGATGCACAGAGACAAACTGCTTCAGCATCAGCTGTAGCTTCTGTGTGGACGAGCAGCGAGAGGCCGCCTGAACGCTGTGGACGAAGGACTCGCCTGTGTCCGTCTCCTCCTGCCAATGAGGCTCCTCAGGTGTCGTGGAGGGCATTGTTTTCATGTTGGCGTTGTATTGAACCGTTTCAGGCAGCATATTTCTTTATAAGCAGCAGAGCAGGAGCTTCAGAGCGTGTCCCATGTCAGGACGGCATCAGCACGTCAGCATGTGTGCAAACAGCTGACTGAGCATCGTGTCTCCATAGAAATGATGTGAAACAAATGAGTGGAAGCTGAAAACGGAGACAGGGTTTGTAAACTGATGAGCAGCCTTTGAATGTCCTTGTCCTTGTGTACATTGTCCTGAGCTGGACTGACCTCCGTCCTCCCCGTCTCCTCTGTCCTCCGCAGGCTCACGACAGTCCGGTCCGGGCCATGACCTGGTCTCATAACGACATGTGGATGCTGACGGCGGACCACGGCGGCTACGTGAAGTACTGGCAGTCCAACATGAACAACGTCAAGATGTTCCAGGCTCACAAGGAGGCCATTAGAGAAGCCAGGTTTATACCCAATCTAAACTTTTCTGTAGTTAACCCCAGTCTCTGCTGCTCAGAGTCAGCGCTGCAGTACCACTGTGCAGCCACGCGGGGGCGCTGCCTCGCCTCTGGCCACATGGTGTTGATGTGGTTGATTAATGACAGATGTACGTGTGTGCTGTTGCAACACTGCAGTGATCTGTTGTTGATGTTCTTCCTGATGTGGCTGATGAGCTGTTTATCTCTGTGTACACAAACGGTTGATTTTGTTGAATAAAGTGGTCAATCATTCACTTTGAACGGGTTGGGGTAGGCCCAGTGGTGTGGGTGGAGAGGAGGGTGGAACTAAGAATACATCAATAAAGGCCCAGGGTTTGACTCTGACCAATAAAGTGTTAGCAGGGATCAATAAAGTTTTAAAATAAAGTGAATAAAGGAGCTCTGCACACAGTCACACAATCAGCTGCAGATGTTTTAAATAAAGGTTTCAACTCCACGTGGACATCTTAAACAGAGGTTAAACACCACGGCCCTGAACTACTGACGGGTGGGACAGATTTAAAAAGACAAATCCTGACTCTTAGTCCAAAAACCGTCAATCCTCCGCTGCCCCTAATGCACCTGCATGGTGTCTGTCCTTAGAGCCTCCCTGCCTGGTAAGCGGCCGCGTCTTTGGGACTCACTCCGGTTTCAGAACGTTAGACGTTTGTAGCGTCCGAGCTGATGACATCACTGTGACATCATTAGGCTACAGATGACCTCATGCAGCGGGCTGTACTGGTCCCGGTCAGTAAACCGAACATCATGTGTCAGATGACCTTTAACCAAACAGGAACACCTGTGCAGTGTGATGTCATGAAGCGCAGCACACCTGGAGCTGTGGTTTGCGGTGATGTCACGCTCTGCGTCACACTGGGAGGTGTTCTTCTTCTTCTGTCTGTCAGGTGAAGCTGTGGAACCTGAAGGTCAATGACCGTCACGCTTCTCTCGCTGCTGAAGGTGCTACGCTACCCATGAGCCTTAGCGAGGTCCCTCACAGGCTCCACGTTGGCCTGATGAGGTGCTGCTTGCTCGGCCGGGACACCTCTGTGCGAGGGCAGAAGTAATGTGATTACTGTGTCGGTGGCGAGGGATTACAGTCGTAGTCTGGACGTGTCTCACCGTCTGTCGACGTCGGATTGAGTTTTCGTGTTTGTAAATAATTACTGCCACAACGACCTTTCTGACCTTCTGAATGGAACCAGGAAGTGTCCGTGACGTGGTGTGTGTCCCAGCCACTGAACCACCATGATCAGGCTTTTCCCATCAGCCCGAGGCGGCGCGCTGTAGCTGAGCCGTGATGACGCCTTCCTGTTTGCTGTCCGCCGACCTCGAGCGACCACTGAGCGTCTCCTCCCTCGCAGATTAACTCGTGTCGAACCGAGTCTGTGGCTCACTGCTCGCTGGTCAGCTGAGAGGATGACGTTTCCTCTGCTACTGCTCCACAATAAAAGCATTCGGCGGGAATGCTTTTATTTTCTTTAGCAGTGGAAACGGGTGTAAACAGAATCGTCCAGGTGAACAGCCTCACCTGGTCGAGCTGGGACAGCTCGGCTCTTCACGCCACGCTAAGGTGTCATAGTGTCGCAGTGCAGTCGAGGTGGAGGAGACGGCGAGTACGTCCCCATTGTCCTGCAGGCGCTGCCTTCACTGAGGACAGTGTCCACCTTTTCACTGGAAATAACTTAAACCAAGACGATGTCAAATCATCGTCTGCGGTCCACGTCTCGCTCAGCTGAACACGTCAAAGCTTTTCAGCTTCACTGTGGAAGTAATTCATTTTTTTATTTCATGGTGACAGAAAGGACAGACGGGAACTGAAAGAGGAAGTGTACCACGTCACAAAGGTCCCCAGAGGAGTCACACAGGGACGGTGTGGTTCCCCGTGGACAGACTTTCCATTTTAAAACACCGAGATGAATCGCAGGCAGTGAGCTGTCATTTGAAGTGAGGATGAGCTGGTCTTGGTGTCAGGATGTCCTGTAGTGACCTGTGATGTCACGTTTCTGTGAGTCCTCCTGTGCCTCTGTGTGTGTCTTAGCTTAGCTTAGCTTAGCTTAGCTTAGCTTAGCACAAACACTGGATGCAGAGGAGGACAAAATCCACCTTCCAACAAGTCCAGTTGTCATTAACGTCACTTGGCTGCCAAACAGTTGCTGTTCAGTTCTGTGGGCCTCAGGGGCCTCAGGGGCCCCTCAGTGAGAGTCCCTCTCTGAATGGACTGTTAGTAACGTTTCATACAGTCATAGTTTGTCTTTGTCTTCAGTCTTAGTCTGAGGGTCTGTCCACAGTCCAGTCTGGTATGTATTCGTGTTAGATTTTTGTTCTTTGAGTTCTGAATATTTCGTCGGTTCGGTTCATGTTCGGGCCTCAAAGTCCACATTAAAGACATGGAACCGGACCACCGGGTTCACGCCGCCGCTGCAGACCAACACTTTATTATTTTATTATTTTTCCGAAGTCGTTTCGTTCAAAACTCAGAGACCAGAGAAACATCAGTGGACTGATCCGGGATCAGTTCTCAGAGTTGTAGCTGGTTAGTTTTCTGTCCATCGGTCGGATGTTTTATCTCTTGATGGTGTCCGTTAGTTCTCCGTTGTCTCATAATGTGTCCTCGAGGTCCCTGCTGGACGGGGTCAGTTTGTCCGTGTGCTCAGGTGTTCGACTGAGCCTTCAGGTGTGTGAACACGTCTGACAGCTGAGAAACAGACAGAACTCCGCGAGAGATCGAAGCAGCAGCTGCTTCCATCACGGTGTGTTTTCGTGGTCAGACGGAGGACGAAAGGCAGCGTGACGAGCTGTCTCTCCTGATCAGGCCATTATTGATCCTCAGTCCTGCTCGAGCGACAGCCACGATGTGTCGGTAGCATGGAGCAGCTGGACTCCGGACGAGCTGACAGTCTGTTCATGTTCATCGTGGCTTTGTTCATCTCAGCTCTGACGGGTTCACGCAGTTTTCTGTCGTCCTCGTTGGTCTCTTTGTGTTCTGGACGCCCGGCGCTGAAGCCGTTGTAGCCCGACTTGTTTGTTGAAGGTTTGTTCCTCTCGTTGATGCTTGTTCTGCTTCCTCCTGACCTCCGCTTCTCCTCCCGGTCTCCTCCGACACATGAGCGCCTCCTCACAGTTCGGTCGGCTGTGACAGACGCGCAGACTTCAGTCCTTCGTGGACGATTCAGACTCTTTGTGAGCAGCTCCCAGAAGGTGATGACTGAGCGTCCTGAGGTCAGAGTCAGATCTACTCTCTAACTCACCTGAAGACTGAAGCAGTGAGTCCACGTCTTCTGTCCTCATTTGTCTTTATTCTGTACAAACTGGAGCAGCACAGGTCAAACTGACGGGCTGACCGGCCGTCTCTACGAGCTCTTTGACAGCGTAGACGTACGTGTAGATAATGTGTGTAAGAACCAGAAATGTCCAGAAACCATCAGGGACGTGTGGACGTAGACATCTCTGCAGACAGCAGAGAGTCCAGTCTGTGTCTGACGTCAAACGTCTGTGTGTCCTGTGTGACGAAGCGTCCCGTTAACTGTGCGTTTAGTCCCCCTCAGAAACATTTGAAGACGAGTGAAGCACGGTGAACCAGGAGACGCAGCTGCTCTTTAGAACTACTGACCACTTTCAAAGGACTGATCCACTGAACCAGGTCCAACCTGTGAGACACCTGCGGCTCAGTCCAATCAAGAGCCATCATCTATGTAAACAGGAAGTCCGTGTCTAGCTCAGTGCTTTGTGAACTCGGATCTGATTGTCTAGTTTCAGTCTGTGTTCAGACTGAGCTAAGCTAAGCTAAGCTAAGCTAAGCTAAGCTAACTGACAGCATTTGGCCCTTTAGTTTAATTATCAGCTCTAAGTTTTGTACTTTGAGATGTTTTTGGTGAAATGTTATTTATTACTGGACTCAGGTCGGTGTCTGACGTCTTTTCGTCCTCTGTTGAAAGGAGTCAGGTGTTAGCATGCTAACGTGGTTAGCTGCCTCAGTGAAGCACACGAGAGCTGCCACCTGTTTTAACTGAGTGACGATGAGAGTCCACTGACGATGTCCACCTGCTGCAGCCGTGTCTGAAACAGGCTCACGTGTCCCTGAGCCCAGATCAGCCTCTGTCCAGGCGGTCCGATGTCACAGTCGATCAACGGTCGACTCTTTAAATCAAGTGAAGGTCACGTCTGTTCAGTTTAGGCTGAATGAGGCTTTTGGTGACGATGTGTTCATGTTTCAGACTCGTCTGTAGTTTTTTTGAAATGATCAGTTGATTGATCAGTCAGTCGACAGAAATCAATTAAAGAAAACTGAAGGATCATTTGGGTCCTTCGTCAGGACGGCGATGAGCGTCCTACGTTTAGATTTTGTCCTTCTGCAGAGAAAGT
Organism: Chaetodon trifasciatus; assembly: GCA_037975065.1. Classification (NCBI taxonomy): domain Eukaryota; kingdom Metazoa; phylum Chordata; class Actinopteri; order Chaetodontiformes; family Chaetodontidae; genus Chaetodon; species Chaetodon trifasciatus. The sequence goes on from JBBMOE010000129.1 coordinate 179,781, forward strand.
AGTTTCCACCTTCTGTCCAACCTCGGAGGCTTCAAACACATCAAACTGGACAGAAGACAGACATGAACGCACCAAACACCCCGACCAGCACGTCCTCGGACATGAGCTCAGGCACGTCAGTGTGGATGCTCTGCTCTGTTAGGGGACAAAGTCCTGCTGAACGTCACTCTTCGCTCGTCTTCATCACTCTCTGACATCTCATGGCGGCTCATCACATCAGATGTTAATAGTTGTTAGTTGCAGCTCTTTTGTTCCTGTTGGCTGAGTCTGAGGCGTGAATCTGTCCATGACATTCTGTCTGATGGGACTTGAACGCAGCATAAAGGTGGACGCGTCTGTCTGTCTGTCTGTCTGTCTGTCTGTCTGTCTTTGTCTTTGATGTGATCAGTCTGCTGCCTGCAGACGCTTTGCCTCGGTCGGTCCGTCCACATGAGGCTGCTGTGTGGTTGGCTGTCGTTCCACTGATCGTCCAGCAGGTGGAGACATTTAGACCTGAACACACTGGTCATCTTCAGGACGTCTGTAACGCGATGCAGTGCATTGTGGGATTGTTGGACCGGTCATATGATCAGCTGATTGATTAGTCGATCGACAGAGTGTCGCTGAATCGGCTGTTTTGATCTTTGGGCCGTGCTGATGTATTGATCCAGCAGGTGATCGATCAGCAGATCAACTGATTGAGAGACAAATGTTAGATTTGTCTCATTTAAGACATTTTTAGAATCCTGAATAAATAAAAAAGTTAGAAAAAAGAAACAGACAAACAAACCAGGAACCCTCCACACACACACACACACACACACACACACACACACACACACACACACACACACACACACNACTGGGTTCACTGGGCTCACTGGGCTCACTGGGCTCACTGGGTTCACAGGGTTCACTGGGTTCACTGGGCTCACTGGTCTGACTGGGACACTCTCAGACAGACTCGTGGTTGACGTTTGTTGGCAACAGCTGATCGTGACGACGAACACGTTGAGAGGAAATCACTGAAGTCTGAAACAAAAACTGATTCCAAAATCTTTTTATGTCTTTTTAACGTTACAAAACGGGACATCAGTGGACAGTGTCCACTTTATTAGGAACACCAAGTCAGTCTAATCCAACAGTCCTGTGATAAAGTCCGTGTCCAACAGTGGTCCAATCTGAAGTATCAGTACTGCAGTACTTCTGTGTGCCGCCACTGCTCACTTCAGTCCTCCAGCCTCAGTCGCTTCACACATTAAAAGGAACGAGCCTGAAGCTTCTCAGACATCATCTGCGGCGGTTCTCTGTCCGAAAGCACAAATGGACCGAACCAGGTTTGATCTTCTCACGTCTGATTGGCTGCTTTTCCTCTCAATCATCTCAGTGTGTTTGGAATCATGTGGAGCTTTGGACTGTCGGACCAAACAAACATGGTGAAGGCGTCACTTTATGACCACATTTCTCACTGTTTTCACATTGTTTCCAAACCGATCGATCGATCGATCGATTGATCGATCAATAGAGAAAATGATCGGCAGATTGATCTAGAATGAAAAGAATCATTAGTTTCAGTTAAAACGAGCTCCACCTCAACCAAGTCCAACAAGAACGTCCTGATGAGACATGAACGAGGAGACGATCAGTGTCCAGACTGAAGGTCTCTGACAGTCATGTCTGTCAGGTGAGACCTCACCTGGCAGACATGTCTGCCAGGTGAGACCTCACCTGGCAGCTCATTTCCACTGATGCTGAATGATGGTTTAACATGAAGCGCGTCATCATGCCGGAGCTTTTGATCAGATCACATGGTCTTCCTCAGCAGCTCGTCCTCAGTTCTCTGACTCTCTTCTCTTCCTGTCCAGTTTTTCTCCCACAGATAATAAATTTGCCACCTGCTCGGACGACGGGACGGTGAGGATCTGGGACTTCCTGCGCTGCCACGAGGAGAGAATCCTCCGAGGTACGAGCCGCTGCTCCACACGTAAGACTCACCTGAGCTCCGTGAACGCCACCTGACGGCCGCTCCGACCAACTGATGCGACTCATCGCCGTACAACACTGGTGTCTGTAACCACCTGTGACCAATCACAGTCCTGCAAACACTGGGACACGCCCCCTCATCACCATAGAAACAAGAAGAATAGAAAATAGACATTTTTAATCTGACTGGAAATAAAGACGAAGAGCCAGAAAAAATAAATAGACAACAACAACAACAACAACAACAATAATAATAATAACAATAATAATAATAATAATAATAATAATAATAATAATCTAATGGAAAATGAAACTAATATGTTTCTCTGTGCGTGCGTGCTTGCAGGTCACGGTGCTGATGTGAAGTGTGTCGACTGGCATCCCACTAAAGGTCTGGTGGTCTCCGGCAGTAAGGACAGCCAGCAGCCAATCAAGTTCTGGGACCCAAAGACCGGGCAGAGTCTGGCGACACTGTGAGTCCATCAGAGATCTGAAACTGAGTCCAGATCAGATCAGTGAGCCTGGAGGTCATCTAAGGCTGAGCTCTTGTTATTTGTCTTTTGAGACTTTGAGCTGGTCTCTGTTCAGCTTGCAGAGTAAATGCACAGAGACGGTCGAGACAGTGTCTCACCTGTGACATGTGGCCTGACTGTAGGGGTGTGGACACACGGAACAGTCAGGTGTGACCGATGTGTGAACAGCTGGTCGTGAGTGCAGGAAGTGACAGTGGTCACACCGTCGCTCCGAGTCGGCTCAGACCTTCTGGTCATGTCCGTTCGTTTGACTGAATGTTTCTCTGCTCAGCCACGCCCATAAGAACACAGTGATGGAGGTGAAGTGGAACCTGAATGGTAATTGGCTGCTGACGGCATCACGTGACCACCTGTGTAAACTGTTCGACATCAGAAACCTGAAGGAGGAGCTGCAGGTGTTCAGAGGACACAAGAAGGAGGCAACAGGTGAGAGGGAGCAGAACTACCTGTCCACAGGTAGAAGTTCACTGTACGATGGTGACGATGATGATGATGACGATGATGATGATGATGATGATGACGATGATGATGATGTAAGCTGAACGTCTCTCTGTCTGTGTGTCCTCAGCTGTGGCCTGGCACCCCGTCCATGAAGGTCTGTTTGCCAGCGGAGGCTCTGATGGCTCTCTGCTCTTCTGGCACACTGGGTAATGATGATGATGATGATGATGATGATGATGATGATGATGATGATGATGATGATGATGATGATGAAGAACCTGAGTGTCTGTGACAGACACTGACCACAGTCAGCTCTTAGAAGTGACTGACAGGGTTCAGGTCAGACTTACAAGGAAGCTGAATGAACCAGACTGAAGCCTGTCTCTGTTATTTTGTCCACCCCACGTCGTTATGAATGTGCTGGTTTGTTAATGGTCTGACTGGTACAGATGTTGACTGCTGTTGTTGTTTGTGTCAGGGTGGAGAAGGAGGTCGGTGGGATGGAGATGGCTCACGAGGGGATGATCTGGAGTCTGGCCTGGCACCCGCTGGGTCACATCCTGTGCTCCGGCTCCAACGACCACACCAGGTACATGAACTGTGTACACATACATGTACTGCATACACAGGACGTGTACAACGTGTACAACGTGCGCTGGCTCCACACATCAGTTAGCATGATAATAATGATAATAAAAAGCACAAGAACTGCAGCTCAAAGTGTTTCACATAGAAGAAAATGGTCCATCCTCCAACACGTGTTCTGAGTTAAGAGAGTGCTGTAATGTCGGAGCAGAGAGCGCACAGCTCACCTGTTCACCTGTTCACCTGCCCAATACGTCACCACGCACCTCATCCTGTCAGAGGTCACCGTCATGAGGTCTGCAGCTCTCCATCCCCCCGTCGGAGCTCTTGAATGCTTCCTGAAGCTCAGACACACGTCGGCCTCTGGACGGACGTGACTGTCAGAGCAGCTGTATTTCAAACAAACTTTTCTCTGCTCTCTTTTCATTTTTTAGTAAATTCTGGACGAGGAATCGACCAGGTGATAAGATGAGAGACCGCTACAACCTGAACCTGCTGCCTGGGATGTCAGAGGACGGCATGGAGTACGGTGAGCCGCAGGAGGACAAACAGCGCGCGAGAGTTTGATTTCGTTTGATCACTGCTGTTTAACGTTCTGTCTCTGTGTGGGTGTCTCAGATGACGTGGACCTGAACAGCGTGGCCTCCATCCCCGGCATGGGGATCCCTGAGCAGCTGAAGGCCGCCATGGAGCAGGAGCAGAGCAGTAAGTGTCCTCCTGGAAGGTTTCCGGGCTTCAGGGAACAGAAGAGAGATTTATTTTCAAGCTCAGGACTTCAGTGTCTGTTTCTGTGCAGGTGATCACCTGTATGTCACAGATCAACTCCTCCTCCGGCGTGATTTGTCCGACAAACCGCCAGAAACTGTGTCCATGTTTTAGGTCTGAAAGGTTTTACTCACTTATCAGGTGTAACTCAGGTGTGCCTGTTGTCTCCAGACAAAGAGGCTGCTCCTGAGGTGGAGATGTCCATTCCAGGTCTAGACTGGGGCATGGACGAGGTCATGGGTAAAGACGCCAAGAAGGTCCCGCAGAAGAAAGTTCCGTATGCCAAACCTATCCCAGCACAGTTCCAACAGGTAACACCTGCCGCTAAGCACTGAGGAACACCTGGACACCTGTTTGTAAAAGTGATGAAGCCCTTAATGTCTTCAACACCACACGGACATAAGTTGTGCTGAAGTTTGAATGATGTCAGCGTTGTTGACCGTGACCTCCGTCGTGTCTCTGCAGGCCTGGGCAGAGAATAAAGTACCCATGATGCCCCCCAGTGGAGATTTGTCCAAAGACCGGAAGGTGGAGCAGAAAGTGGACATGAAGAAGAAAACTCAGGCAGAGATCGAGCAGGAGATGGCAGCTTTGCAGTACACCAACCCCATGCTGCTGGAGGTGGGCGCTCCCTGTCCCCGATGAGGACAAAGCTGCACAGTTTTGTGATTTCAATACGAGTCGACTCGCACTCAGGCCTCATGACGTCCACTCTGTCGCTCACTAAACTCCAAACCCAGACAGGCTGCACGTGTGGTTGGTACTTCATTCAGAACGTCGCTGGATTTGGTGAAATTAGTGAAATTGTCGATCCATTGAAAAGTTTATGACTTATGACAGATTTGGCAACCACACAGCCACCACATACAAGGTCCTAGCAACCACCTAGTAGCCACCTAGCTAACCACCTAGTAGCACCTTTGCAACTCGGTACCAACTTCCGAACTACACCCAAATAACAGTCCAGCCATAAAGGCCTCCGTCAGTGCCTCTGTGTCCTAAAAAGCACCCAGTAGCTCCTCAGGGACCTCATAAAACCATCAGTCATAATCTGGAATAAATGAAGTCTGACCTCCTTTTAAACACGTCTTCTGTCCTTTGTGCAGCAAATGAAGATGGACCGGATGAACCAGATGAACACAGACGGGAACATGGGCCCCCCGCAGGGACAGGGCCCTATGCCGCCCTTCCCTGGTCCTGGAGGTCCCGGAGGTTCTGGGGGCCCGATTCCTCCTGGCCAGCAGGGCTTTCCGCCAAACATGCCTCCTCAGCAGATGCCCAACAACATGGGGCCTCCCATGGGCCCCGGAGGCATGCAGCCTCCTTTCATGCCCCCTGGACAGATGGGACCACCCACTGGACCCCAATCTCACCAGGGCCCCCCTCAGGGTATGATTGGACCACCAGATATGCAAGGGCCGCAAGGTATGCAGAGACACCCAGGCCCTCCCAGAAACATGGGTCCCCAGGGGCCTCATGTCATGGGACCCAGAGGGATGCAGGGCCCCCCTGGTGGGATGATGGGCCCCCCTCCTCGAGGAATGGGTCCAAGGGATCCTCAAGGGCCTCTACCTCAGGGGAGCATGATGCCACCTCAGGGGAACATGATGGGCCCTCAGGGGCCCACACAGGGTGGGATGATGGGGCCCCCACCCAGGACACATGGCAACATGTCAAGCAACTATGGGATGGGCAACATGCAGGGGCCCCCGGGAGGTATGCACGGTCCTCCAGGAAGTATGCAGGGGCCCCCAGGTAACATGCAGGGACCTCATGGAAACATGCAGGGGCCTCCAGGTAACATGCAGGGACCACATGGAAACATGCAGGGCCCCCCAGGAAACATGCAAGGACCCCATGGAAACATGCAGGGACCTCCATACATGCAGCACCAGGTGAGTTCAAGTGTTTGGTCCCAGAAACAGAAGATTTGAGTGTTGTATCGTCACAGAGTTTGACTGGTTCAGAATCAGTTTCAGCATTGATTTGTTCTGTTAAACTGTCAGCCGGACTGGTTTTAACTGTACTGCACGAATAAGTACTTAATAAATCTGATCTGGTCTTCGCAGGGTCAGAACGCAGGGCCTATGATGCATGGGATGGGGCAGCAGGGGCCCACCAGCAAAGGTAAGACCACACAGAAAATGAGAAGCACCTTAAGCCTGTACGTATGCAGAGTCATTTATGAGCAGAGGTTTGATTGGCTTCAGTTGGATCGATATATGTGGTGTTCCCCAGGGTTCCGCTTGAGGCCCTCTTTCATTTGCACTACATGAGCTTCACCTGGGGTCGGTTTGTCTTAACATATCACTGTGTCATCGTGTTACCACGAGGGCTGAGCTCACAGCAGGACTCAGTTTAGCCACGTTAGCATTGCAGCGCGATGGAGGGTGAAGTCAGCTTACCTCTTTGGTTCAAACTGAAATATCTCAGCTGTTGGATGATGATGGTGAAACGTAGTTCCAACGCTCATGTTCCCCTCAGAATGTACTGAAATAACTTCATTGATCCTCTGACTTTTCATCCAGCGCCATCATCAGGTCAACATGCTAATGTGTCCAACACTTTGGATCAAATCTGCAGAACTGAAGACATTCCCATGAGCCTTAGCTGCACTTTGTGTTTTGTGATAATTATTGTCAGCATGCTAACATGCTAAACCAGGATAGTGAACATGGTAAGCATTATAACTGCTAAACATTAGCATGTCGTCATTGTCATTCTTGTCATGTTAGCGTTTAGCTGAAAGCTCCACTGTTTCTGTCACAGCGCTGCTGGAATGACTGCAGACTGTAGACTGTGTCACTTCATGAAATCACTGTTGACTCTTCTCATGTTAGGAGACCCTCGGGGGCCACCACCCAACCACCACATGGGTCCTCCTGACCGGCAGGGTCCCGGAGGACCAGACCAGGGCTCGGGCCCCTACTGGGGAGACAACCAGCAGAGTAGGCGTGGACCGCAGGACTTTGATGGAGGCCAGGACTTCCACGGCAGAGGAGAGGAGGGCTGGAGATCTGGACCTGGAGCAGGATACCAGGGAGGAGGAGGGGGAGGACACAGGGGGGGAGGACACAGAGGAGGAGGGAATGGAGGGAACTGGGGCCCTGATGAGAGGTTCACTGGAGGAGAGTTTAGAGGACGGAGAGACGACAGGTGAGACCTTTTTCTCCTCAGTCTGATACTGTAGTGTTTGAGCCTGAACGGGAGGTGGGAAAGGAGCTAAAACCAAAACCTGCAGACCCTCAGGGGTCTGGACAGATCTGAGCTGGACTCACTGGGTGTTTCAGGTTCAGAGGAGGAGGTGCCGGCCGGCCGGGAGGTCGAGGGTACCAGGATGAGTACGGCGGCCAGGAGGAGGGCTTTGATGGCCCGGAGGAGATGGGTCGGGGCTGGGACAATGGAGGCAGAGGGAGGCCGCTCCGAGGAGGAGGTCCACCCAGAGGAGGAGGTGAGAGGAGCCACAACTGGTCTCTGTTCTGTCCATCCAGTCTTACCACTGCCAACCCCTTCAAACTGAGCTGTGGTTTGCCTGTGAGCTCCTGCTGCACCAGACGTCTGTCAGTTCACTTCACTTCACTTCACTTCAGTTCACTTCAGTTCAGTTCACTTCAGTTCAGTTCACTTCACTTCAGTTCACTTCAGTTCACTTCAGTTCAGTTCACTTCACTTCAGTTCACTTCAGTTCAGTTCACTTCAGTTCAGTTCACTTCAGTTCAGTTCACTTCACTTCACTTCACTTCAGTTCAGTTCACTTCAGTTCAGTTCACTTCACTTCACTTCACTTCAGTTCACTTCAGTTCACTTCACTTCACTTCAGTTCACTTCACTTCAGTTCACTTCACTTCACTTCACTTCACTTCACTTCACTTCACTTCAGTTCACTTCAGTTCAGTTCACTTCACTTCAGTTCACTTCAGTTCAGTTCACTTCACTTCACTTCAGTTCACTTCACTTCAGTTCACTTCACTTCAGTTCACTTCAGTTCACTTCACTTCAGTTCACTTCAGTTCAGTTCACTTCACTTCACTTCACTTCAGTTCACTTCAGTTCACTTCAGTATTCCTTTATTAGTCCCACAAGGGGAAATTCCAGTTTACAGCAGCACCGAAAAAGCGGATAGAGTAAAAACAATGAGTATATACAAAAGAGTGGAATAAAAAATAAACATCATCTTAAGAAGTTATAAATTGGATTTGCAGACTGTTATGTACAGGTCGGACTGTCCTCTAAAGTCAGAGGAGGTCAAAGTGTCCTCTGGTCAGGCTGTCTGTCTGCTGTCGGTGATTCTTCTCATCGGGTCGTCTCAGACTTCCTGACCTGACCTTCACGTCTGATGTGATTCACTTCCCCTTTAATGATGTGCAGTACGTATGAATGGATGAATGTGCGTTACGAATAAACTCCCCCCTTAGTGTTTTGAGTGTTTGCACATCATCAGAAAGATACGATTGAACTGACGAAAAGCATTTCAAGATAGAGTCGCAGCAGTCAAACCGACAGTCAGGCCAACCATTATGAAATCGATGCAGCTCATCGATGAAGTCTCGTCGTAACGTTACGATGGCAAAGGTCCAGATGAGCCAATCCAGAAAAACGCTAAAAATCCTCAGAAATCAAACCTGTGTTTCTCCGCGTCAGCAGCTTTTACACTGATTCTGACTGCTGGGGATTAAAGTTCAGAGTGTTTCCTCTCAGAAGAGACCAAATCCCTGCAGGCACCCAGATGGTTCAGGATCAGGTTCAGGATCAGGTTCAGGATCGGGTTCAGGATCGGGTCCTGGTTTAGGCTTTTTGGCTGACTGCAGGAATGTGGAGGAACGGTAAAGAATAAATGTCATGACTGAACCTTTGCACTGAGGTTTATATTCACAGCAAACAGAAACTGATTTTTGGACGTGAAACCTCAAAGTCTTTCTCACAAACCAGCACACTGAATTATTTCTCTGCAGACTCTTATTGTGGCGGGCGTCTCTCTGTCTTCCTGCCCGTAGGTCACGATGGTTATAGGGACGGTCAGCAGATGCATGATGGGTCATCTCCGGCCGGTCGTGAGCGCTCCTCCTCCCTGCAGGGGATGGACATGGCGTCTCTGCCCCCCCGGAAGCGTCCGTGGCAGGATGGACCAGGAACCGGAGACCCCCGAGAGAGAGAGTCACCGGGAACCGACGGAGGTGAGAACCACACCTGAATCACGATCAGCTGATTTATCATAATGTTTAAACATGTGACCCCCCCCCCC
>JBBMOE010000129.1:189705-234705 GCA_037975065.1 Chaetodon trifasciatus
TCTCTTCTCTAAATCTACTAACGTTTTAAAACATGCGTTCTGTTTTCTTCATTTAATGATGTCACACTTGTTTTATTGTTTACATTATAGTTCATGATGTTTGTTTATTATATTTAACGGATGATTTAGAAACAGAGGGACATACAAGACAAACACGAGACATGAGACATCGGCTCTTTAACGTTTCCACCATTAAAACAAACAAATGGAAGATATTTCTGAGGCAGGAACACGTCGTGGTGAAAGAAGAAGAATCTGAACTAAAGATGAAGAAACTTGATTTTGTGGACTGAACCACTTTGTTGTCCTCACGTCCTTCTCTGCTGCTTCCCTGCAGGTCGTCCTCCTCAGAGGGAGGACGCTTACGGTCTGTCGGGACGAGGTGGACGAGGTGGCTGGGGTTCTGGAGGAGGACCCGGACCGGTTCCCAGGAGAGGAGGACCGGCGCCCAGAGGACCGCCGAGGGGGGGCGGCCGGGGCCGGTAGTCCCGAATAAACTCCCACGATCTTCCTCTGCTCCGGTAGGCTGTCCCTGCTGGTCCCTCCACAGGCCTGAGACCAAGTCCAGATCCTGAAAACCTCCAGACAAACTTTTGGTCATGTGACACATTTGGACCTCTGCTGCCGTGCAGGACGGTGGTTTCTGATTGGTCCAGATGGACTCAGCAGTTTGATGAAACGCCTGAGCTGACAGGTAGACGGACAGTAAACCAATAAAGTGTCTCATTGACAATCTGTCTCCACCTCACTGAAGCACAGAATTATTTTAATGTAAAATATGGTCTTTGTATCTCAGTTTATTTCAGAGTGAACACTGTCTTCAGCCTCATGCTTTTTGTCTTTTTGTAAAAGATTTCTATGTTTTTGTGTTGTCACTGACTCCACTGAAGTGGACAATAAAGATTCACACTTCAGCTCGTCGTGAGCCGAGCCGAGCTTAAATGAGCCGCGTACGTATTTCATGGAGCTGATGTTTGTGACTGTAAGTGATCCGCAGACCCGGACGGCTGCACAGGGCAGCTGGTTTCACTAAGTTCACTGAGCCAGGACAGATGCTGGACCCGATGCTGGACCCGATGCTGGACCCGATGCTGGACTCGGATCATTGAATGATGTCTAAATGTAAACCTGTTCAGAAACCTTTAACGGAGACGCTTCTAGTGAAAGAAGCACAGAGACCATGTGAAATGTCTCTGAGTTTACTTCAATGGACTTGTTGGACCTGGTGCACTTGGTGAGGACCGGGGTCAAAGGTCACAGATGATACATGAAACCAAACAAATGTTTAGGTTTTTATTTCCTGCATCCACCTGAACCTCTCACCCAGATACATGTTATTGATTCAAAGTACATCAGAGTAAAGTCTCACAGCTGGACGTCTTTCACGCTTGATTTGGTCCTCTGGACAGCAGCTATCTGTCCTGCAGGTCAAAGGTCAGGGTTTAGTTAACGTGTCAATTCTCCAATCAGCCAAACGTGACTGAAATCAGTCTGCGAACAGCAGCCGATAATCAATCATCGGGCTGCTCTGAACTGAAGTCGGTTCTTTACAAACAGGGACCTCCTGGAGACTCCTCAGCGGCTCCTGGGGGCCACGGACCTTGTCTCATGGATACGTGACCCCGCCTCGAGCCTGTGACATCTGTCCGCTCAGATCGGCATAGTCTTCCCGGTCACGGTCCTTTTGATGGCAGACGCCGCCATCCCCCCCATGAAGCGGATCCCGGCGCTTCCCCCGGGCAGCAGCGACACCACATACCCGACGATGACGGTGACCTGTAGGGCGGCTCCCAGCGCGGTCAGCACGGTACTGTGGAGGCTCAGCGCCGCGTACAAAGTCCCTCCGAGGGCGCACAAATAGACCGCGGCACCTGGAGAGGTGGGCAGGCCGGCGGCCAGTCTGCTCGGGCCGCGCAGCACCGCCGCCGCAGCGATGGCGAACAGCGAACCGAGTGACCACAGCAGCGCGAACTTGCGCGCGTAGAGCAGCAGCAGCGGCGCGTACAGCGCCGACAGTCCGAAGCACAGCGCGGAAAACGACACGCACACCCCGAAGGCCACCAGCCGCTGCCGGCGGCTCATTCCCGGCAGGCAGGGGTCCGGCTCGGCCGACCACGGCCAAGAAAAGCCGCTGGGACTGTGGCCGGACGGACTACCGCCGCGGCTCCCGGTCCATGGGCTCGACCACCGCCCGAACCAGCTACCAGATACGGGCTCTGGGTCTTCCAGGTCCACCGTGGTGCTGGAGCTGGACTGGGAGATGGTCTTAGCGCCACCACCTTTGGACTGGGCCAAATACTCCTGAAGCTGTCGGTTCAGTTCCGCCATGACAGAGGAAGTTTACTAGTTCACTGTCGGCCGGATGGACTTCTTCGTCACCGCGCCTCTTTCTCTAAACTTCCGGCCGTCCTCCACTGCCCCCAACAGGACGGAAGAAGAAGGAGCGCATGTCTTAATGTCCCGTCGTGTTTATTATTGTGTAATATTTTAGATCATTCTGTGTAGTTCATGATATTTAATAATATAATATGTTCTTACAATGTTCAAATAATAGAAATGAAGGCAGTCGTTTAGTTTATTTACAATAGAGAGAAAAGACTGAGCAGAAACTTTGTACCCAGCTGGGCTTCATTATTATAACATTTCATAATTAAGAAATTATATTTAGTTAATTTAACAAGTAGTTAGAAACAGAAAGAAAACCAATAAGATTCAGCTCCTATCAACATGTAGCCTGTTTATTCATGATAATAATAACAATAATGATAAATAATCACATGTGAACTTCAATAATCAATAAAAATAATCAATAACAGAATCTGTGTGTGTGTAGAAGACGTCACAGTCTGTGTGTGTTTTAGTGGTTTTAGTCGTCGTTAGTCGTTTGGTCTTATTTTGGTAAAAGTCACATGACCTCAGCACCAGTTTTCAGCTGTCACACTAAATTTAACCCTTCAGTTCATTGGCTGGCCGACAGACACACACAGCCTTCTAAGGTATCATCTGTGTGTGTGTGTGTGTGTGTGTGTGTGTGTGTGTGTGTGTGTGTGTGTGTGTTCATTCAGAGCTGTGATCAGAGGAAGAAACAAGCAAAACCAAAGTGAAGGAGCGACCAAGCAGCAGGTAACACACATACAGCCACACACACACTCTCACACACACACACTCACACACACACTCTCACACACACACTCTCACACACACTCTCACACACACACTCACAGTAGCGCAGCAGTGTGGACACTTCGCTGCCTTTAATCATCGCTGTTGATGTCATTTCCTGCCTGAACAAACACACTCCGACTCAACATCACGGACAGACACACGTTTGTGAAACACCTGGCTAACAGTAGCTCTGGCAGGTGCAGAATACGTCACATGACCTCTGACACGGTCTGTCCTCAGGTGTGACTGTGGTGTTCAGTCCTTGTCCACAGCAGCAGGTGGCGCTGTGAGTCCATTTAACAGCTGGATGTTATTCTAAAGGTTATGATGCCTTCAGGCGATCGTTAGCGTCCAGTGTTTGACTGATGTCTGCCTCCATCGGCTCTCATCGTGTCCGGCCGAGAGCTGCTTCTGCTTTCCGCTGTTTGATAACTGTGCGTGTGTGTATGTGTGTGTGCGCATGTGCGCCAGCTTCTGTGAGGGTGTTAATGTTTGTTTGTGATGTTACCTGTGCAGGTGTTAAAGCGTGCAGTGATACCCGTGGTGCATTCAAGTGCGGTTGGGACGTTGAATTGATCACACACGCTGTTATTTCTGCTCCCGGCACTTTAAAAGGTCTCATGGCGCCACCTGCTGTTGTGAGGAAACTCCTCAGTCATGTGAGGAGACTGTCACGTGATCAGATCAGCCTATCAGAGCTGCCGTGTCAGTTTTAGGAACGTGTTGTGTGTTTGATGCGTACCAGTTAGTTAGTCAGTGGATCTAACAAGCGGTGGTCTTTGTGCTAAGCTAGGCTAACAGTCCTGGCCCTCCGTCTGACAGAGACCATGAGGGTCTCGTGTGTGTTTGGGAGGTCGGTGCTGCAGAACCAGCTTCCTGGATTAACACCATAATGTGTTTCCTGACAGGTTGGCCTCATGTCGGTCTCTCGGATCACGCCGACCTTGTTCCTCAGTGGCGCCGATGCGCCGCTCAACGCCGCGCTGGTGTCGCAGATGGGCATCACCCTGATTGTCAACGCCACGCTCAACCACGCCTGCCCCGCCTACCCGGGGGTGGAGTGTGTGCGGGTTCCGGTCTCCGACCTGCCCAGTGCCCGCCTCGGAGACCACTTTGACCGAGTGGCTGAGCGCATCCATGGCAACCGTGCAGGAGGCACATTGGTGCACTGCGCCGCCGGTATGAGCCGCTCACCGGCGCTGGTGATGGCGTACCTGATGCGGTACAGAGAGGTGACGCTCAGCCAGGCGCACCGCTGGGTCCGGGAGAGCCGGCCCTACGTCAGGCTGAATGCCGGCTTCTGGGAACAGCTGCTGGAGTACGAGAGGAGGCTGTATGGGAGGAACACCGTCAGAGTGGCGGCGGTCCAAGAGACGCAACCACCACCACTGACACCGAGGGTGACGAGGTCGGTGCCACCGGCGCCACAGCACACGAACTGGATAACGCAGGTACCCAGGTCACCTGTGATGATGCGGACAGCAGTGACGTCACGGTTACAGGTGATGACGCCAACAAACAAGCGAAGAAGAGGAACCAAATCCAACAGCAGCAAAGTCTGAGGATTGACCGACCGCCGCAAACGGATCTGAACACTCTGAGAGTTCAAAAACAAAATGAAACATGGTGCCTACATTACCCACAATGCAACTCAACCACTGACAGACACCACCCTGACCTCCACATCTCCACGTCACCCCTCTGTACATACAGTGAATCAGGAGGAGTGTAAGCTTCAGCATCACTGACTATTTCCAGTTTAACAGCCCAGTCACACCAGCAGTGAAACCAGCAGGTGTGGCGTCACACTTGTGACAGCAGGTGTGTTCACAGGTGAACCAGAGAAAATGTTAAAAAGGCTGTGAATTCGTATATATTTGTTTATTTACTTATTGAGTTCTGTTTGATGAACTCAGCTCAGCGTTGACCAATGACACGCTGTGTTGACAGAGCTGAGCTCTGAGTGGACAGAAAGTCCATAACAGAGGACGTTGTCTTAGCTCATTAGCTGTGTCACCCTCCGGCTCCACCTGCTTTACAGTCAGTGACAGTTAGCGAACGGCTGCTGCGCCTGACGCCCCCTGCTGGCTGACATGTTAGCCATCGAGCCGCTAGCTCCATTAGCATCACGAAGCCTTGAGCACCGACTCCTCTGACTGGACGCAAACACAAATGGTGCTGAGACCTTTTCTGTTCTTTTGGGACGCTTCAGGTTTTGGGTCCAGTTTCATCTCCTGAAATGCTTCCAGCAGGACTGCTGAGGGTCTGGGACCTTGTTGACGCAGTAAACTTCAGGGACTCTTGACAAAGGGTTTGAGGGTCTTTCATTTCCGTGCTCATCAGAGCAGCAGGTGAGGAGAAGCAGCTGAGATCCTGAGGAACACAAAGATGGATCTGGTTCTTCATCCAGGCTTATTGCCTCTGATTTCTGGGTAAAGGGTAGCCTGATTCATTTCCCCTTCGACTCTTTGTACACCCCCCACCACCCCATACGCCCCCTACTCATCATCTCTCTACCCTCATCCCCTAATCTGCTCATCCCTCATCCGCTCAACACTTCATCCCTCATCCCTTCATACTTCTTCCCTCATCCCTTCATCTCTCATCCCCTCATCCCTTCACCCCCTCACCTGGACCTGGTACATGTCAGGTGATGTAGCCCATTAGCTCGCTCTGTAAGAACGTGGCCTCCTGAGCTCTGATTGGCTCCTCAGTAGGCTTTTAATTTAGGAAGAAAGATTAAAGAGAAACATTGAGCAGCTTCTTCCTGTTTGTGTTGTGAAATAAGAGACAAAAAGATTCAACCTTCAGCCTGGTGAGGAGAAAGAAAGAAAGAAAGAAAGAAAGAAAGACTGAAGGGAGAAAGAAAGAAAGAAAGAAAGAAAGAAAGAAAGAAAGAAGAAGCTTCTGGATGTCAGTGAATCAGAGCTGCTGAGTTTGTTCAATATATTTTCATGAAACTGAGAATCAATTAAACTGAATGTGATGTAAGAACAACACCTGTCATCACTGAGTCTTCCTCCTGTAGTCTTCCTCCCTGAACTCCTCCTCCCTGAAGTCTTCCTTCCTGAAGTCTTCCTCCCTGAAGTCTTCCTCCTGAACTCCTCCTCCCTGTAGTCTTCCTCCCTGAAGTCTTCCTCCCTGAAGTCTTCCTCCCTGTAGTCTTCCTCCTGTAGTCTTCCTCCTGTAGTCTTCCTCCCTGTAGTCTTCCTCCTGTAGTCTTCCTCCTGTAGTCCTCCTCCCTGAAGTCTTCCTCCCTGTAGTCCTCCTCCCTGTAGTCCTCCTCCCTGTAGTCCTCCTCCCTGTAGTCTTCCTCCCTGTAGTCTTCCTCCTGTAGTCTTCCTCCCTGTAGTCTTCCTCCTGTAGTCTTCCTCCCTGTAGTCCTCCTCCCTGTAGTCTTCCTCCCTGTAGTCCTCCTCCCTGTAGTCTTCCTCCCTGTAGTCTTCCTCCCTGTAGTCCTCCTCCCTGTAGTCTTCCTCCTGTAGTCTTCCTCCCTGAAGTCTTCCTCTTGTGTCAAAGTGATTTTTATTGTCCAACAGAAAAAAGGTGCTTTGAGATATTCTCTGAAATGTGTATATTTGATTGACAGCTGAGCTGGAGGGGGCGGGTCCATGTGATGTCATCATGTGGCGAACAGCTCTTGCTCTATTGATCAGTGCGTAAAGGAGGTCACATGACATGAAAACGTTCGTCACCTTTTTACATTTGGCCTTTTTTTTCCTGCGGCTCTCTGACCACACCTGACCACACCTGACCACACCTGAACTCACCTGAACACACCTGAACACACCTGAAGACTTTGTGTTTTTATTAAAACCTCAATCTGAAATAAATATTTACCTGCAGGATTCATTTAGGCCGCCTCAGGTGTTTTTCAGGTGTGTCCTGTGTCAAGAGAGAAAAAAATTAAACCGCCAGTGATGCAGCTTCGCTTTCAAAATAAACCCATAAATTAAAAAGTACATTTAGAATAACACTTGTTATTAAAGTGCTCACGTGACATGAAATCATCTGTGACATCGTGCAGTGATTCATGATGAGTTTCTGAAAGACAACTTGAAAGTGATGAAGATTAAAAATACTCTTGATCACTTAAATATTTGAGTTCAGTTTGTTTTTTATTTTTCATTTTTTTATTTTATTTTATTTATTTTTATTTTTGATTTGACCCTGTCCTGATCAGCTGAGACATCACTGAATGATCTTATAGGTCAGTCTGTAATGGGACATACTGGTTCCCAGTATTCACCAACACACTGGTTTTCTCTTTGACAAACGATTTATTATTTATTATGAAATCCCTCAAAGGAAGTCAACTTGTGGAGCTCGGGCAACTTGACTTCGGATCCGCTCGGAACGGACTCGGCTCCGCTCGGCGTGTTTTCGTCCCGCCCTCCACCGGAGCGGAGCGACATGACGAACGGATCCCGCGGCGTTTGGGTGCTTCGGCGTGGGACAGGCTGGACAGAGCGGAGCGGGGACCAGAGCGGACCGGGAGCACCGACCGGAGCGGGACATCGGCGTTATTCTGCAGAGGCTTCAGAGCAGAAAGGCCCCGCAGAGATACGGAGCGGCTCTCTGCGGCGGAGCCGGGTTGTGCTGTCCTGCAGGCGGCTGCAGCTCCAGCTTTGTTTCTCGCTGAACGGCGGAGGATCTGATCTGAGAGCTGCTGGAGAACCACCGACCCAGAGACATGTACCAGGTCCAGGTGAGCTTTTACCTGCTTTCAGCTCAGCGGTCATTCAGGTCTCACACGAACTGGACTTCATTATTTCTGACTTCTGTATGTGACGTGAACGCGGTCCAGCGTCAGGACGTTTGATCCGGCAGAGACTGGACCGCTTTGTGAGGAGAAACACCTGAGACAAAGACAGTGATCGGTTATCAATGATCAGTGATCAGTGATCAATATGTCTGCCACTNCGGTATCTGGACTCCATGCACAGCTCGAGTCATGACATCACTTCCTGTCCAGCCCCGAGCCTCCAGCTTGTGTAACTCAATGAAATCTCTCATGCAGCATTTGTGTAATTGGTCTTTGTGAAAACATGAACCAGTTCCTGGACTTAGAGACACACACCAGGTCCAGCACCGCTGCTGAGGGACGAAACTGAAACCTTTGAAACTACAGCTCCTGTGAATGGATGAGTGTCCTCTGCAGGCTCCTGTAGTTGTCCTGTACTGTAGTTACAGTGTGACTGAGGCACAAAGAGCTCCAGGGGAAACACTCTCATACAAGATTAATTAGCAGTCAAGCTGGAGGACATAAAAACTCTCCACGGTCAAATATTCTCTTGTCAGCTGACCAGACGGCCGCCGCCGCTGCCGCCGCCGCTGCCGCCGCCGCTGCTACCCTTGGCACAGTTTCACACTGTGGCTTCATTGTACGTTGTTTTATTCCTCAGCATGTCGGCCATTTTTAACCCAAACTTCATGTGAAGGCACTAATAACTTCCTGTTTTCATCAGAAGTAAAAAGACAACAGAAACTCAGCTGGTTGTTTCTCGTCTGTCCTCCCAACTCTTCTTCTGTGGTTTTGTTTGGGTGTCGCTGACCTCTGAATCCTCAGAGAAAAGACATGGAGGGGGGCGGTCAGCAGCCGTTATTACCATGACACACACACACACACACTCACACACACACACATGCAGACACACACTCTCACACACACACACATACACACACACACGCAGACACACACTCTCACACACACACACACACACACACGCAGACACACACTCACACACACACACACACACACACGCAGACACACACACACACACACACACACAGACACACACACACACACACACACACACACACACACACACGCAGACACACACTCACACACAAACACACACACACACACACACACACACACACTTGTGGGTTAGTATGATGTTGAGGATAAACTTGGCGCTCTCTGATTGGCCGCTGCAGAAGCAGCGAGCTCAGCTCAGCTGGGACGCTGCACTGATGGAGGACTGTTTACTCAGCACAACAGCAGGTTATTTATAGTCTGACAGCATCTCCTCCACCAGCACACACACACACACACACACACACACAGAGTCGTCTTTCCATCACTTCTGGGGACATTGCATTGACTTACATTCATTTTCTGGACATTCACTGTAACATAACTGTGACCTGACTTCAGCTTGACTGCTTTCTGCTGCCGGTGTTTAGTGGTCCAGAGTGAGTTTGGAGACAGACAGAATATGTCTTATGAGTCTTATATGTCTTATATATGTCTCACGTAGACATTCTGGTGTAAACAGCAGGTCTCTCAGTCATCTTGATAGATTACCAGCAGGCGCCGTTATTTTCAACAGCTACTCGATGTACAGTGATAACGAGTCGATGAAAACATTTTCCTCAGCAATGAAGTTAAACGTGCTGGAACCAGAAAGACGGATGACGCCGAGTGACGATGGGAAAAGAGAACTTTTGACAACAGAGACAGAGAAGAGACCGG
The DNA here is from genome assembly GCA_037975065.1 of Chaetodon trifasciatus. Taxonomy (NCBI): domain Eukaryota; kingdom Metazoa; phylum Chordata; class Actinopteri; order Chaetodontiformes; family Chaetodontidae; genus Chaetodon; species Chaetodon trifasciatus. The sequence goes on from JBBMOE010000129.1 coordinate 199,349, forward strand.
GATTCAGAGACGTCGTCAGTTTCCTTCAGACAGCTGTGAAATAGATGAAGCTAAGTTAGTGTGGGCAGCAGAACATGCTACAAATACTACAGAAACACAGTGGAAATACTGCTGAAACACGGCAGAAATACTGCAGAAATACAATAAAAATACTGCAGAAATACAGTAAAAATACTGCAGAAATACAGTAAAAATACTGCAGAAATACAGCAGAAATACTACAGAAACAAAGTAAAAATACTGCAGAAACATAGTAAAAAATACTGCAGAAACACAGAAAAATACTGCAGAAACACAGTAGAAATACTGCAGAAACACAGTAAAAATACTGCAGAAACAAAGTAAAAATACTGCAGAAACATAGTAAAAATACTGCAGAAACATAGTAAAAAATACTGCAGAAACACAGTAGAAATACTGCAGAAACACAGTAAAAAATACTGCAGAAACACAGTAAAAATACTGCAGAAACACAGTAGAAATACTGCAGAAACACAGTGTCAGACAGTCGGTCTGAGCACCTGATTCGGCCGTGGATCCGTTTACAGTGAGACAGGTGAAATCCAGGTGCGTCTCGGCGATGCTGAGGCGGAACTCGTGTGTGTGTGTGAGACATGGAGGACGGTCAGGGAGCGTCGGGGTTGGTGGAACCAGAACCAAAAGGAGACCGTGGATCTGTTCTTGATCGGACCAAATCAGCTAAAGCAGGACGACGACGACTGACCGGAAACATCACTTTGACTTTGACGGGTTTGTAAACTGACACATCATTGGAAGACAGGATCAGGTGATGACGGTGGTCTGACTCCAGTGTGAAGACATGAGACACATTCATTCATTCATTCATTAATAATCCCGGTGGTGGAGGAGCACGCCGCTGCCCTCATCCCTCCATCACCATTCATGTGTGCATTCGAGCCGCTCTAATAATAAAACTGCGTGATGTTTTATTGATGAGCTCGTCCTGCCTGCTGGGTTCACTGAGGCAGATCTCACTCCGCCGGCTTGTCTCTCTCTGTCAGGACTCATTAGTCTGTCCTCTGAACTTCAGGAGGCCAGTTCAACCTCACGGCTGCTGAAACCCACCTGCCTCACCTGTGTTTGTGTGGAAAATACAGATTCTGATGTGCTGACTGGAATATTCTGGATGTGGAATGAGGTCGATGTCTGGCAGGAGGCTCTTAGTTGAAATGGATCGTACGGACTGTGGACAGAAGAGAAGAGGACGGAGCTGAGACACACGTCAGAAGCACTTTGGCCCATTTTACAAACACTGCTTTCACGCAGCGTCCGTCCAGACCGGATCCTTGTATCCAGATCCCTGAATGCAGATCTTATTCTTTCATCTAGATCCTTCTGACCATTTTACCAAGAGCAGGTTCTGGATTGTGTCCTGGTGTCTGGAGAACTGTAAGGGTTGGGAGATGCATGTGATGATGTCCATAGTGAGACATGGACATGGACAGAGTTGTAGGAGTCCATATGAATATTCACCCCTCATACAGTTTTCATTATCTATGGAGAGGAAAACCGTTTGTTGTACCAGGCTACAAACATGTTTACTTCCGCTGTATGGGGGTCTATGGGAACTGACTTGCTTTTGGAACCAGCCTCAGTGGCCATTTGAGGAACTGCAGTTTTTGGCACCTCTGCGTTAGCTTCGTTTATCGGCCTGGAGGTTGCTGCTTGGCAGAGCTGAAGGTTAGCTGCGAACTGGTCTTGTGGTAGAAAATGTCCAGTGAGTTCCAGTTTGCCCACAAACAAACGCTGACGATCAGTGATCGACCGAACCGTCTGGACCAAAGACTACCTGTACCTAGATTCTTGTATCTAGATTGTATCGCTGCATCTAGACCCTTACATCCGGACCATGTTCTCATGTCTGTTTAGATACTTGCGTCTAGATTGTAAGCTTGTATCTAGACCGTTATCTGGATCTTATCTGTAGATGCTACCTTTATATCTTGATCCTTGTATTTAGAATTAATCCTTGTATCTAGATTGTCTTCTCGTCTCTAGATCTTATCCTCCTGTCCAGCTCCTTGTAAATAGGTCTTATCTTTGTCTTTACTGTAGATCTTGCTATCTAGATCGGATTCTTTATCCTGGTTCCTGTATCTAGATCACATCATTGGATCTGGTTTGACTCCTTGTAGCCCATCTGTATTGTGTTTTTGTATCTGGATCTTTGTGTCTAGACTGTATCCCTACTTGTATCTAGGTTGTATCCATCTGAGTCCATGAAGGATGTGCTAGCTGTTTGTAGCAGCTTGTAGCTAAACAGCTAACATAGTGTTAGATATGCCAACTATATGTATGTGTATCTGTATGTTGTGTGTGTTCAGTATCAGGCTGAAGGACCATGAAGGTTAAATGACTCTCAGCTTTTCACACAGCAGACTTGGTTTCAGTGCTCAGCTTCTCCTCCGGCTCTCTGTGGGTTTAACAGCTCCAGCTGCTAAGTGCTTACTGCTGTCACAGGACATATACTGTCTGTGTGTGTGTGTGTGTGTTTGTGTGTGTGTGTGTGTGTGTGTGTGTGTTCAAACCTGTGACCCCCTGCACTCTGGAGGTCACAGGTCATGAGTAGATGCAAGTATGCAGCGATTCAGACCAAGAACAGTCACTGCGAACAGGGCATGGAACTGTGTCCAGTTTGAGGAGCAGGGGGTTTGAGGAGCAGGGTGTTTGAGGAGCAGGGGGTTTGAGAGGACCTTCAGTGTGTTAAACTGCTTCTTACTGCATGTAAAACATCTGCAAAGTCACAAAGGTCCACGTCAAACGGAGTTTTCTGTCCAACAGAAAACACTGGTCCTGAACCGCCAGATGTCCCTCGTCATCAGCCCGGACTTTACTTCTGATATTTGCCTGTGTCACTATGTAACACACGTCCTCCATTCAGGTGACCGCCATGCCCACCAAACCCAGTAAACGTATTGTGCTGTCTGCCATTGTTGTTTCCTGGCTAACGTAGCGACACAAGGATGTAGAAGGTGTGAGCAAAGCTTGCAGTTTCTCTGTGGTTGGCAGCAAGAACCAACACAGAAGTCTTTATCTAATTCCACCAGTATGAAGGTGTCCAGACCAAGTGGACTGACCATATTTAAAATGAAATAAATTAAACTGTGTGTGTTTTACTCTGCCGCACTGCTTTCTCAATGAGGGCCGGTAACAGTACAAGCTGAAGGGTGGATCGATACCAGCCGTCAATGAACTGACTTCAAACTTGGAAAGATGCTAATTTTGCCATATTTTAGATTGTTTTACTGTTTATTTTGTTGGTTGGCCTGTTTAACTTGGCATCAGCTGGTTGGTTAATACGGCTGCTCCATGGGCTGGATGGTAAACCAGTTTCATCACCGTCACCAGAAGAAGAAGAATCGGAGGGACAATCCCCTTTATTTATCACACAATTATTCATGCACATGCAATCACACGCCATGCAATTGGTGAAATTTGTCCTCCGCCTTTATCCCGTCCTGGTCGTCCTTCCTCCGCGGCAGACCAGGAGCGGTGAGCTGCCATCCGACAGGCGCCCGGGGACCAGTTCCTGTTTGTCACCACTGGCATGTTCTTGCATGTTTTTTTTAAGGAGGAAACCCCAGGTGAACACGGGGAGAACATGCAAACTCCACACAGAAAGGCCCTTTTTCCTTGAGCAGCATGGTGGAGGACACGCCCCCGACGCCCACAGCGGGATTCGAACCGGGACCTTCTTGCTGTGAGGCGACAGTGTTACCACTTGTGCCACCAGGTAGAGGGCTACACATGTACTCATTGAACTGGAGTTACACAACTAACAACTGCTGTATTTTCTCTCTATAACACTGACTCTGGTAGAAGATATGAAGGTAACATTTTGAGCAACACACGCAAGTTTCTCTGTTGTTGACTGCAAGAACCTGGTTAGCCTGTTGAATTTGTCGTTGGCACGTTTCGTGGCTAGTGGCTAACATGTGGCTAGTAGCATTTACTGCAGCCCCACAGGCTGGAGCAGGAGTCTAATATTGAGAAACAGGTAAGAGAACCTGTGTGAACGTTCAGCCTCATTTGAAGCCATTTTTTGTGTCGTCCCTCGTAGCCAGAGCTAACGTTAGCTCCACACTTAGCTCGTTAGCACGAGCTCCGCTGGTCTGTTGTTACAGGAAAGCCTCCTCTGCTGCGTCAGTATGTGTGTCTGTTGCTGTAACAATGATTACCATGTACCTGCTGTTCAGCACTGATGAAGTGGAAGCTAGTTGTGATGTAGTCTCAATTTGTCCAGCAGTCAGTGGTCAGAGCTAGCTTGACTTTTAGCTCAACCTTCTTCTCCTCAAAGTGTTTTTCATTGTGTTTAGTCACATTAGCTTGACGGCTAACATCCTTGGGCTCGGGGTATTGAACTAACTCGCCCTCCTGGTGATGGCCTCAGACCAGAGCGCATCACACTGCAGGCCAACATGTGTAACCCGTCAAAAATATTCTCAGTGGTTAACCGTTGACACTCCCAGTGCAACATCCAGGCTCTCTGAAGCATCTAAAGAACAGGAGAAGTAGGTTGGATGCCGGTAGGTGTGTGTTTGTGTTTAAACTGCAGTGCTAGCTCAGCTAGCATTAGCTTTGTTGTTATGCAAAGCCTGCAGTGTGTGTGTGTGTGTGTGTGTGTGTGTGTGTGTGTGTGTGTGTTCACAGTATTACAGACTTCAGTCACCTCAGTCTAAAATAAAGCTCAGATCAGCAAATCAAACATACGACAGACTTTGATCAAATGAACGCAACACTCGTCATTCAGTTTCTTTTCGTTAAGAGTTTAAGTTTATTTAAGTTTCATTTCTGGCTTTTCTTATCATCGTTTTGGTGGTTTATGGTCTGTGTGGTCCAGCAGCCACATGCTGCCTTGCTGGAAGGCACTTCGACAGTGTGGCTCCAAAATAGAAAGGATGACCTAAAGACTGATAAATAAATCTAATTAACATTTGTGTTGAAAGGATGTGACTGAGTGAATGTGAACCTCCTGAATGAATGAATGAACCCTGTCCATCTGCCTGTTGTAGGGGACAGGGGACAGGGTCGTTGCCATGGTGCTGAAGGAGCTTCCTGGTAAAAAGGCATCCTCAGAAGGAAACCCCCTCCTCACCGTGACAACCAAGGTTGGCATGACGACCATGTTTGTTTGTTTACCTTCTGCTCAGAATTTTTTTGGTTCTTGTTTTATTTTATTTTTGTTGTTTGCTTGAACCTGAAACCTGCAGCTTCACGTTTCATTTCTGCTCAGAGAGAGTCAGACACACCTGGACAGGCGGCACAGGACAGGTCACATGATCAGTTTTTTTAAAGGAGTCCAGTTTAACCCAGGAACCTGAAGCACACAGAAGACGTGTGTGTGGACCATAGAGACCAGAAGACGTCATGTGTGTCTCTGTTAATGTGTCTTCATGACAGGAGTGTCGTGAACTCGCTGAGAGGGAAACATGTTCTCATGTCGTTTTAGTTATTTTCACGAGCTTTGATGTTAAAACACTTCAGTGATGAAGGTGATCACAGACACATGATGATGACAGAAAAAAGAAATATTCAAAAAGCATTTCTCAGTAAACTGAAGCGTTAAGTAGCAAGAAGCTAAAATGCATCAACTCATTTCATCACCTGCATCAATGAATGTGTTCATAAATATTCATAAATACGTGACAAATGCAACACTGATCAATGAAATAATATCTCCATAAAAGAAGTCCTTAATTCGCGTCCTCATTCACAGTCTGGAGGGAGAGGCTAACAGGCTAACAAGCTAACAGGAAGTGGTTTACACAGCTTCCTGTGCCTGTGAGGCCTGGTCTGACCATGAAGTGTCACAGTGAAATGAACCTGCTCATCTCACAAACATGTTTGCTTCTGCAGTGGAGGTGAACGACTCAGGCAGCGCTAACTACCGTAGCTCATGAGCTAACATGCTAGCAGGCTAGGACATGCTAGTGCTAATCAGTCACGTAACCTCCCCATGTTCTTTTTTCTCTGTGCTGTTCTGTTGACCAGAGTTTGTGGAGAAGGGGAAAAGTTAGCAGCCTGCTAACTGCTAACAGAGTTTGATTCACTCACTAAAGGCCACGAAAGTGTTCAAATCGTCCAGATGTTACTGAGTGTTCACAGCAACGAAGCTTTACCACCGTGCGCCCGTGGGCTGCAGATGGTCCCCCCCCGTGCAGGTTGTTGTTGTTGTTGTTGTTGTTGCTGTTGTTGTTGAGCTGAGTGCACCTTGTGAGGAAGATCTGCAGACACTGCTCAGATCATTTTCCTGAAAAGAAGTTGGAGCCGGTTATCAGTCAAAGATACAACACTAGCAAACCAGTTTAACAACCAGTTTAATCATTTAGTAATTTACTGGAAGTTGTCTCGTTGGTTAGTTCATTAGCTTGTTAGCTTGTTGGCTAACAGTACAGCGAGTGCTGACTCACAGCTGGTTGGCTGCCTCCTCGCCGCCTCCGGTTTGAACTCGACGCGGTCAGGACAGTTTGTTTGGGCTCAGCTGATCCTCTGGAGTGAATCAGCTGATCTGAGGCTTCAGTCTGTCTCACACTCGTCACCGTGATGTCAGTCAGTATTAAATACAGTAAGAGGTGAATATTGACGAGTGATCGCAGAGCAGTGTTGTTGTGACATTCGTGGTGATGCATCAGTAGAGTTATGAGGTGTTGTGTGAGGTCACAGGTCAAAGGTGAACACAGGTGAACTCTCTTCTGTCCGTCTGTCTTCTTTTCTTTCCCATGAATCAGTTTGTCTTGTTTTCTAACCCCCAGCTGAACTCTGACCTCTGGAAGTGAACAGACGTTTTCTGGATGTCGTCTGAAGCGTGAGGAGGGATTTGATCGGTGTTACGAGCGGATGTTCCTCACTGGACGTGGAGCTGTTGTGCTCTTTCACAGGATTAAATACGAGCATATTCCCGTTGACATGTGGACGTACAGGGCTGTGTGGATTAGGATTAGGAAGGCACACACACACACACACACACACACACACACACACACACACACAGATCTGTGGTCAGGTTAAATCAGGCCTCGGACTGAACTGGTGAATTAAACGTTGTACTTCGTCCTATGTTTCCCAGAATGCCTTTCAGTAACCCCGAGCTGGCAGCGGTGCGAGGACTCGGACAGGAAATGAACAGAGCAGAAAACGTTCCTGTCTGCTGGAAGCAAACTCTGTCTTTCTGTCTTCATCTGCTTCCCTGATCCCTGTCCAACAGTCTGCGTCTCTGTCGTCTCAACAGCCAATCAGAGGCGGACATAGAGCAGACTGTCCTGGAGGACGTTGACGGTGCTGCAGCTGGTTGTTCACATGTAAAGTGAGAGTGTGGGAAGGAGGACAGAAGTGTTGTCCTGCGTCACACTGGAAGCTCTTTCACACCTGCAGTTTGACATGTCTCGCATGTGACGCATCTCATGAGGACAGCACGAAGCTTCATGTTCAAACGTGTTTAATAAACTGTGAGATGAAGGTTGAAGATCCTCCTCATATCAGCTGATACAACACAGAAGCAACACGACTGACGGCCGACGGCACTGATCAACAAACGATCCATCCGAAGTCTTTACGTCCAACAGGACAGCAGAGTGTTTGAATGTCTCTGCATGACGTCCTGCTGTGTGGTGATTGTGTATGTTGGATGTTAAACAGGCAGCAGAATTATCTCTAAAAATGTCAAATGAGTAAGGTTTTACTGAGACTGACGAGCCTCCGTCGTTCTTACGGTGCTCGTTAACGAAGACGTGCAGCCTGAGGTCCACCTGAAGACCAGGCAGCATCGATGAAAGGCTGCGGCTCGGCCTGATTGGCTGTTCTGAAGGAGGTCTGATCATCTGAGTCTGTCTAACTCCTTCAGGCTGGCTTCAGTCCTCCTCTGCACCTCCTCTGCTCCTCCTCACTCTGTCCTGTCAGCAGCAGCTCTGATGAATTAAACATGTAAAGAGGCTGAACAGTGAAATCAGCAGCTGCTCAGTTCATGAATGGAGTCCATGAAGGACTGAACGTGTCTCACTGCTGTCTGAAAGCTCTGCAGGCGTCCCTCCAACACAAAATGATTCATTAAGGTTTAAAAAGGCACAAAGAGCTTCAAACCTTTGGAGGACCATGTTTGGGAGCGTTTCATCATGTTTGGAGCAGTTGTCCTCCTGCACTGTGACTTGTGCCTCGCTGTCCTTCACTTCTTCTCTGCGGTCGTCCTTCAGTGAGCAGCACTGATGGACGACCGCGCTGCGCGAGTATTTCCAGCCTGCTTAGACGTGTTTGTCTGTTATTCTTTCACCACATCGAACCAAAGCACATTGAAGTGAATGAGCAGCCACGAGGTCTCCACTGGGACAGAGGAAATCTGTCCTAACGGGCCAAACGTCCGGGCTGCAGGCAGCGATGCTCCCGATAACTGCAGGACGTCCCTGAGAGTCATCGTGTTTCATTTTCCTTCAGTATGAGCAGTGATACTTGTCAGTACGTCCAGAGTACTCTGATAACAGGAGCTGCTAACAGGAGCCGCTAACAGCTAATTCAGCCAACTGCTAATGGAGATAACTTGACAAAATAGAAACAAAGATGGACTTAAAAAAATCAAGCTCACTGCAAAGTCACCGTCAACATCATTATTTACTCATTAGAACTAGATAGACGCAGTAGAGTGCAGTAGAGACACAGTAGAGTGCAGTAGAGACACAGTAGAGCACAGTAAAGAGACGCAGTAGAGTGCAGTAGAGACGCAGTAGAGTGCAGTAAAGAGACGCAGTAGAATGCAGTAGAGACACAGTAGAGTGCAGTAGAGACACAGTAGAGTGCAGTACAGAGACGCAGTAGAGTGCAGTAAAGAGACGCAGTAGAGTGCAGTAGAGACGCAGTAGAGTGCAGTAAAGAGACACAGTAGAGTGCAGTAGAGACACAGTAGAGTGCAGTAAAGAGATGCAGTAGAGTGCAGTAAAGAGACGCAGTAGAGTGCAGTAGAGACACAGTAGAGTGCAGTAAAGAGACGCAGTAGAATGCAGTAGAGTGCAGTAGAGACACAGTAGAGTGCAGTAGAGACACAGTAGAGTGCAGTAAAGAGACGCAGTAGAGTGCAGTAGAGACACAGTAGAGTGCAGTAGAGACACAGTAGAGTGCAGTAGAGACGCAGTAGAGTGCAGTAAAGAGACGCAGTAGAGCGCAGTAAAGAGACGCAGTAGAGTGCAGTAAAGAGATGCAGTAGAGTGCAGTAAAGAGATGCAGTAGAGTGCAGTAAAGAGACGCAGTAGAATGCAGTAGAGTGCAGTTATCGTCCTCCATCACACTCCTTGAAGCCGTCCCTCCTCCTCCTCCTCTCTGGCCTCTAACTTTGCTGTTTTCGGTCTCCAGCTGGTTCGGGAGCAGCAGGAGAGTCGACCCCTGCTGAGTCCCTCCATCGACGACTTCCTGTCTGAGAGCCGGAGCGACGCCTCCTCCGCCCGACCCCTCACCTCCAACACAGCAGGTAAACTCCCGCTAATTATCACCCCCTCACCCCCCTCTGTCTCCCCCGTCCTCCACAGCTCAGCGGGGATCCTCTGCTGCTCATCAGCACCTCCTCTTCATCCGTCCTTTCACGGCTCCACCCTCCCTCCTCTCAGGTGGTGTCAGGGTGATGCCGGGTCGATGCTCCGGGTTGCTCCTCTCCCCTCACAGCACTGCTGACTCTGACCTCCTTCTTCTGTCTGCACTTCTCTCTTCTTCATCTGTTTCTTCTTCCTGTCTGCTGCTCCTTCGTGATTCTCCCAAAGCTCTTAGCTCAGCTCCTCCTCTGACCTCCTCTCCTCTTCGCCTCTCTGATGAATGTCTTTGCTGTCCTCTCTCCTCCTGTGTTCCTCTAACTTTTTGTCCTTCCTGTCCTCCTTCCTCCTCTGTGGCCATCTGTCACCTCCCACTCAGCAGGTACACCAGCCATTAATTAACACCTCTGACCTGCTTCATCCTCTTGTCTGCTCCCTCCTCCTCCTCCTCCTCCTCCTCCTCCTCACATTCATTATGAGTCTCTTACAGACTCTCTGCTCTGTTTCTGTATTTTCATTAAAAAAAATTTTCACATCTCAGAAACTGAACAGCTGAAATTTCATCTGTTCTGCTTCAAACTGCCGATCAAACGGTGGCGTCCTGTGTCAGAGCGCGATGAGACATTTAAAGGTCAATGTGAACAAGCTCAGTTTGGATCAGTGCACACTGTTTATTCTCTGAGCACAGAAAGGGGACATGGACTGTAACGTTCAGGGGACATGGACTGTAACGTTCAGGGGACATGTACTGTAACGTTCAGGGGACATGGACTGTAACGTTCAGGGGACATGTACTGTAACGTTCAGGGGACATGTACTGTAACTGTACTGTGAGATCATTTAATCCCAAAACTTAAATGATCTTTTCTCAGATTTAGAAATCTGGATTTTCTTGGTTAAGTCAGACTTCATTTCAGTTTGACTTGCGGTTGACTAGTTGTCATCAGACACCCTGTCTGTCCCCCCTGTCCTGCAGTTCTGTCCACAACTCTGGACCTGGTGGACCTCAGTGAGCCGGGGGAGAGCAGCGGGAGCAGTAGCGCTGGTAGTAGTGGCAGCAGCAGTAATAAGGACCAGAAGAGGAGCCCTCTGAGGAGGATGGGCAGTTCGAGGAGCTCGAGGAGCTCGAGGAGCTCGAGGAGCCCTCGGCGCCGGACGAGACCTGAGGAAACGGAGCTGATCCAGGTTGAGGTGGAACACCTGCCTGCCACTCCCAGAACACCTGAGAGGATCTCGCTGGACTCAGGTACTGCAGACTAAACCAACACACAGGAAGCAACAGACAACGAACGTTTTCTTTTTTATTATGTTCAAGACAACTTCTTCTTAAGATGATAAAGGACCGTGGTCGGAGCCCTGAGGAACTCCACAAGAAATGATTCACACTCTCACACTTTCTTCTCAGATCATAACTCAAATATATACATTTTAATAAACCTGTGAGGTGGTGGTCCAGCCCTTTGAGGTGGTGGTCCAGCCCTGTGTACCTCAGGGCCTGTATGGTACTGAAGGAGCTATAGAAATCAAAGAAGGTGATTCTCACCGTGCTTCAGTCGTTTCCAGCTGAGAAGAATAAGAAACGACTGGTAACAGAAACACTGACCCATCAACATGACGGAAACAGACTCCAGATCAGCTTCAGGTTGTTTTTAGCTGCTTGTCCTCATGTTGTTCATTTTGTTGAAAGCTTTGAGCTCAGTCAGCTGTGAGCAACAACCAGTGGATGCTGACTTTAATCTGAGCTTTTACTGTGATGAGAACTGAACTTCCTGTTTCACCTCCGTGTCCTCAGAAGGTTTTAAGGACTTTTATAGATCGACGTGATCATGACACAAATATTTAGTATGCAGATTGACATGAACTTCAATTAAGCTTCTGAACGTTTGTGACAGTATGTAGTATGTAGTCAGTTTGTTCCAGCAGTGGGAGCCTGATCAGATCCGATGCACCATGATGTTGTTGTTGTTGTGTTGACAGTCAGTCTGTCGTCTCCTCTGGACAAATGGGATGAGGTGAACCTGGATGTGGAAGATGGAGGACGCAGGAGATACGAGAAGAGATGCACCTCCCATCACTCCTCCAGTGAACTACTGTGGTACTGTCTGTCTGTCTGTCTGTCCGCTAACAGTGGCTTTAGCGCTAACAGCGGCTTTAATGCTAACAGAGCTTTAACGCTAACAGCAGTTGTAATGCTAACAGAGCTTTAACGCTAACAGCGGCTTTAATGCCAACAGAGCTTTAACGCTAACAGCGGCTTTAATGCTAACGGAGCTTTAACGCTAACAGCGGCTTTAATGCTAACGGAGCTTTAACGCTAACAGCGGCTTTAATGCTAACGGAGCTTTAACGCTAACAGCGGCTTTGTGTTTCGCTCTTCAGGTCTGCTGAGTTTAAAACTGATCCTCAAACAAAGACCTCCTTTGACATCCACAGCTTCGATGATCTCGACTTCATCTCTTCGACTCAGGTGAGCTGCTGTCTCACACCACTGCAGTACTGCTCATATTTACACTGCAGTAGTTCATCCTCAATAAAGTACTGTGGATCCAGTGTGCAGTTCAGGGAGCCTGGGAAAGTGGAACGTCCCCTGCAGACTTTCAGGGTCAGGGGTTCCCACAGTCATAGACAACTAGGGAAATTCATGGAATTTCAAAGTCTTGTTTTCCAGACCTTCATTCAGCCTGTTCATGATCACACACTGACAGCAGTGAGCTCAGCGTCCACAGCGTCCACAGCGTCCACAGAGCCTCGTCCTCACTGATAGAAGTGCCTCAGAGGACAATGTGTGGACTGAAGTGAATATAAGCACAGTGTACTGTACAGGCTGGCAGACCTGTACAAAACAGTTTGAGTGATTATTAGTGCTGAAGGGTCATGGAACTTTCATTATGGATCCTTGAAAAGTCATGGAAAAGTTTTGAATGCTGGGTGTCCTTAAATACAACTTTGACTTTGTTCTCAGGATTTTTGTGTCTGTTGGTTTGTCTGTGCTGTCTCACTGACAGCTGCTGGCTGACCTTCCTGTGTGTGTGTGTGTGTGTGTGTGTGTGTGTGTGTGTGTGTGTGTGTGTTTCCAGGACTGTGGGGTGTCCAGGCAGCGCAGACGGACTCGTTCCTTGTTGGCTAGAAAGGAGTCTCTGGAGGATGAGTTTGTCAGAGCGAAGGCTGCTGTTGAGGTATGAACACACACACACACACACACACACACACACACACACAGAAAATGTCCATGAATGTCCTCACTGACTCTCTATTTTCTAAACTTTCCAAACGTGTCATTGCTGTGAAAATCGTCCACTTGGTTGTCATGACGACAGTCTCATCCAGCCGCTCTCGGTGTTGAAGATCAGATGTTGCTGATGTCATCAGAAAGCTGCTGATCACAGATCCGCTCGGTGCTTCCTGTCACCTGAGAATCCAGCAGGCAGTCAGATTAATGACTGCGCTCAGATCAGCCTCCGTCAGGACGGACCGGCAGACTCAGGATCAGGTTTCATGTGAGACTCTGATATCGTCCGAGTCCTCAGCAGAAAACCAAAAACAGGTCAGACGCTTTGTTTTCCTGTTCGTGACGCTGAGGTCAGGTTGAATCTTCAACGACCTCCGAATGTGTTTATGAATCTTCCTCGTGTTGCTCAGACGGCCCGCAGCCTGAGTGATACTCACATCGCTGTTATCTCTCCAGAGCGATGGAAACAGCCTGTCTGATGAAACACAGCGTTCATCAGAACCACTTTAATCACTGGTCTGACGTCATTTCACCGTCAGCACCATTAAACGCTCTCTGATGAGAAAAAGATTGAGAGACAAGGACGACGACTTCATGCATGAAACATTTGTTCCGGTCAGACGAAGAAAAGACGGCACTCAACCAATAACAGACGCTCGACAGAGGGAGGAGGAGCCAATCGTGATGTCACAGTTCACCCAGTTAGCAGACAGGAAGTGTACTCGGTCACCCGCCTGTCGGTAAACCGCCGTGTGGCGCCGTCGCCAGCGGGGAGGCGGTGTCTGTGCTGCAGGAGGGCGGAGGTGAGGGTGTGCTGGTTGAAGCTGGTTTGAATGCAGACAGAAATGGATCTTTGCACCGTAACAGAAGAATCCACCGTCACCTTCCGGCGTCGGTCAGGACATTCAGGAAATCACCTGACCCATCAAAGGGCGAGTCAGCCCTCAGGGAGGCGTCAAGGTCTCACTTCTTACGGTACCTTGTTCCTTTACAGGTGGAGACGTCAACGCAGTGAAGGTGCGTCTCTCTTTCGATAAGCGAGCCTCTCGATCGTCAGCTGACCGAAGTCGTGTCTCACCATGGAGCGTCTTCTGCTCGACGGTGTTTTCGGACGTTCAGACTTTTTGTCCTTCAGTAACTCATTCGCCTCTAAAAGCTGTAAAGAAATCAGCTCCTGCTCGTCAGACTGGTCAGTTAACGGTAACGAGTGCAGTGATTCAATCCTCCAGTGGTCATAATGTCATAATCCCACACAGACACCCCCCCCCCATGTACGTTATGTAATCCCTGCTGGTGTGGTTCTGCTGCCTGACCGACCCCCCCACTGCTGATGAAGGTGAGGATGAGCAGGACAGGGGTTTGGTGGTTTGATGAAGGACTGACTCTCCCCTCTTAAGTCCTGCAGTCATGATCGAACAGCTGCTTTGATGATCGTGGCCACTAGATGTCACTGATACACAGCCAGGCTAGCTGTTTCCCCCCGTTTCCAGTCTTTATGCTAAGCTAAGCTAACCAGTCTGTCTTATTTCATGAAAATGTCAAACTTTTTCTTTAAGGTCTGATGTTTCCACCAATGAATCAAACATAGTTTTTATTTTTCTACAAATCAAATGCTGCATCTCCTGTTTTTATGAGCAGCACTTTGATCCAGACCGTTCCAGACTGGTCCAGACTGGTCCAGACTGGTTCAGGACGGGGGATGATGGTGGTTTATATAACGGTTTGAGGAAATGAAGTGAACTAACAGCTCTGTGATTAAAGTGCAGATTTTCTCTGTCAGATATTTAATTTGAGCTCTCGTGTCGATGAGGTCGTGTCCTTCTGCTCTCCAGTGGCGTCATCTCGGCTCAGTGAACCAATCACAGCGTCTCCTCTGATTGATGAGCCCCTGATGAAAAGCTCTTCTTCATCACGGCTGACAGTTTCTGAATTTAGCTGCAGGTGTTTTAATCCACAGAGACTCGAGGTCGGCTCTGACCGACGGTGTTAAACATGAAATGTACCTGTAGATGAGATGGTTGTTTGTTTTGCATTGTGCAGCAGCAGAGCTCTTTCTTTATCTTCATCCTGAAGATCCCTGTGGCCGTCTGGAGCCTGCAGAGCTCACAGTGCCGACGTTATGTTTCTGTAAACATTTTTATTCGAGGAACAAATGTGTGAAAGTCAGACGTTCGATTCTGGTTGCTGTGTCTCAGAGAATATTTCAGGATTTGTCTGAGTCACTGTAGTCTGCACAGCTGGATTAACCTGTTAGAGGTCTTCCTTTGAGTCCTTGGTGACCCCCCACCTGCCACTCCAACCTGCCCCCCTCTGTGCATCATGTTTGACCTGCAGGCCTCCCGTCAGGTACAGAAACCAAACCATCAGATCCTCTGGGTCAGTTTGAGGTTGACCTGCTTTGGGAGCGTGAGCACAGAATAATTCTTCAAACTAGACGTGAACACGAGGACACTGGAGGCCGGGTCAGACTGGGTGGAGGTCCGGTCTGGTGTGCACAGTGCAGAAGAAACTGGCCTGTTCTCCTTGTTCCTCCTTCAGGTGTGTTTGAGTCGTTCAGCTCTCCGTCCTGGATGTTCTCACAGCACAGACCGGCTCTGACTGCCTGTGTGTCAGTGCTCTGGTCCAAAAGGCAGCAGTGTGGATTTTAGAGCAACGGCTTTTATATTCAGAACAGGAAGTACAAACAGCAGGAGGACGTGACTGTGAGCCGAGAGCCTGACCGCTGTGTTTGGAGGAGGTCGGTCAGGGTGAGGAGTACTGAGTGTTTGAGGAGGGACTCAGAGTCCTGATCCAGTATTTATACGTTCCTACATTATACAGCAGCACTCTGAGCTCAGTGTGACGTGGACCTGCTGGCAGCTGCAGGAGTGAACAGGCCTCCTGGTTCCTGCAGGAGCGCTTCATGTTCCTCGTGTGTGATTGACAGGGAGCAGAACTGTGGTAGAGAAGATGCTTTGATGAGAAAAAGTCAAAGCTGCAAGAAGCCTGTGGGCATAAAAACTGAAGGGGAGAAGTCACCTGCACTGCGCTCCCAGGATGCATTTCACTGACAGCCAGCCAATCACAGAGACAGAAACATTCAGCTCTTTAAATGACGAAACGAACGACTGAAAGACGCGGCTGTTTCCAGGCAGGGAGGCTCTAATGAAAAGACACTGCCCTGCTGCATTGTGGGAAATGTAGGATCCAGGGTTCTTGGACCGACAGTCAGGTTCTGTCCACCCGTGCTGTCTGTGACTCAGCGTCTGTGCTTGTGTTTCAGTCGGACACAGAGTTCTGGGACAAGATGCAGGCTGAGTGGGAGGAACTCGCTCGGAGGAACTGGCTGGAGGAGTCTGAGGATCAGGGTCCGATCCCACCCACCGCCTCACCTGCTGAGAAGGTAAGTTCAAAACCTGGTCCCACAAACCTTACACCCCTCCACCCTTCCAACAGGTCCATATTTCTATTCTCCCAAGATGCTTTTTGGGAGCTGACTTGTGTGGATTTGGAGTAGACAAGTATCCCAGCATGCATTTCACATCAATCAGTGACTATGCTGGAGGTTTTGAACCAGGCTCAAATCTGACTGAGACGTCAACCTGCCTGGTCCTGCTGCTCTCAGACCCGACTGGGCCGAAGCTGCCTGCTTCTGTCAAACTTGAGACTCAAATGCAACTCTTGCTGATAGAAGTGATGCTACAGCAGCAGCTACGCTAACCTCTTCAGGAGCCGCCATGTTCGTCTCGCTGTCGTCACGTCTGAACCACGCCTGCAGCTGTTCCTCACGGGGCTCCGATTGGTCCAAACCACCGTGGTTCAGACCTTAAAGCCTGGAAAGATTTTCACGTCGCGTGAGCAGTTTTCCCATCATGCATTTCTCCCTTGTAGAAGCCTTTTTTTTCCAAAGAAAGGAATCAGCTGATGCAGACTAGAGGCAGTTATTAAAAATGACAGATTATCACTGAGATGGATGTTTGTCAGCATTAATCTGTCATTTTAATCCTCTGACCTGAGATCAGCTCTGAGCTGATGTGAAGCATCGGTAATCCCTCCTCCTCCTCCTCCTCCTCTGCTCAGGTGTTACATCACCGCGGTCACGGAGGTGAGGCCGCGCTGATGTCCACGTGTTATCAAACATCTGTTCACATGTGTCGAACACGTCATGCGTCGGTCGTCTTCTTCTTCTTCGCGTGTTTTATTGGTGCTCAGTTCTTCTTTTGTTCATGTATTTTTGGTTTTCAGATCAAATCTTTTGGGGTTTCAACACGATTGAAAGTGTTTTTGGGTTATTTTTGCCTCCAGTGATGGTGGTGAGAGGATCACTCTATCAGTCAGTCCTCGTCATCAAACCCGACAAGCTTTAACGTCCATCAACACCGATGATGTGACTCGCTGATGAGCTCATCGCTGACCAGAAGACGTGTCTGTTTCAGAAAACTCCAGACTAAAGAAAAGGACTGTAGCCGTGAGACATTAAGCTGCTTGACACTTCCTGCAGCTGTTTCACATTAAAAGCCTGCCAGATGTGGTAGCTTCTGACCTGCTGAGAGGCTTTTAATGTGAAACACGTAGAGGAAGTGTTGACCTTGACCGATTGAAAAAACGACAAAGAGAAGTGAGTCAACAGTGTCGGTGTTAGAGTGCTGAGCATGTGGCCAGAAGTCTGTGGACGGTCCCTTCATGTGATCACCGCCTTCATTAGCAGCCTGCTGTGGTCTCAGTCTTTAACATGGCTGCAGGTTTCAGACCCCGGGGCATGATGGGAAATGCCCGGCTGTCGTCTGACCTGGGACCCGATTGGTTTAGATGGTGGATAAACAATGTGATGTATTGTATGAAGCTTTAAGTTTTGGTTTTTGGAGATTTTGGATTTTACTGGTCAGATGTTTCTCTTTGAACGAGCCTTGGAGAACTCCTGTTGGTCCTTGATGAAACGTGTCGCAGGCAGCGTGCTCTGACGTCTGTTCGCACTGAAGAGCTGCTGTTTGTCTCCTGCAGGGTTACTTCTTCAACACCAACAACCCGTACAGAGACTGGCCCAACGCCTTCGCTGAGGGTCAGGAGAAAGCTCGTGAGGGAGACCTGAACACTGCCGTCCTGCTGCTGGAGGCCGCCATCTTACAGGACCCGCAGGACTCTGAGGTGACTCTGAACCTTTGTACAGCTTCCTGAGTGTCCTCCAGGTCAGAGCTGCTTCAGCTGCAGGGTCTTCTCTCCAGACAGTCTCTGAATAATGTGTAAATCAGTCCGCTAACATGCTGCAGCTTTGCAGTCAAAAGTTCAGGAAAATGACGACATTCACCAAAACGTCCTGAAAATAACAGCTTATCCTGGAAAGTTTGGGAAAGTTTGGGACTGTTACGACCAGGCTGTCAAAAGTAGAACCCCAGATTTGATTTTATGTGACAGAAGCTTTGGTTTTTGTGCCTGCTGGCTCCTCGTAGCTTTGACTTTTGATCACTTTGTGTTTCCAACACTGAGGATGAGGAAGATGAAATGTTACCGCAGGAAGCTGAGAGCACGACTCCGAAGCCGCTGTGACCGACTCTTCTTCATGTGTTTTCAGGCCTGGCAGGTTTTAGGAATGACTCAGGCTGAAAACGAGAACGAACAGGCCGCCATCGTGTCCCTGCAGAGGTCAGACTGAGTGTCACTCATTCATTCATTCAGTCATTCATTCATTTAACTGAGGTGCATTTTAATGACTTGGGGATCACACTCACGTATTTTACCTGTTAAAGTGAATCATGTCTGTAATTCTGACTCTTTATTCCACAAATGTAAGAAAAAAAGAACGAATCAGCGAAACAGGAAGTGGACAACACCTGACGCCCTGTACCTGAAAGAAAACACGGGTCCAATAGTTTGTTTGCAGACGACGTCACGTGGCTCTTTTGTTGTGGCGCACACTGCAGATGGAGGGCAGGAAGCTCTTTAACACACTCAAAATGCTGATGTTTTTTACGGTGGCTCAGACCAATCAAACCAAGTCGGCTAATGGTGGAAATGGCGTAACATTAGCTATTGTTTTGAATCTGTGGTGACAGATTTAAAGTAACAGCTTCAAGCAACACGACAAACACTTAACGTAAGACACGTAAGACAGATGAATGTAAATAATGTATTCTGTCTCGTTTCATGACGATCCAGCGGCGTTTCACCGGACCGTTGCGAGTGGTTAGCCGAGCAAACAACCATAACGTAAACATCTGGATCAAACCGCTAACACACCGCTAAAGGTGTTCGCCTCCAAACTTTTGTCCGTTTTCATTCGTTTTCTCGAGCAGAACGACGTCTGACTGAGCAGCTGGTTGTTTTATCTGCTGACTCAACAACAGCAAATCTTTCCATTCAGTCGAAAAATGGCTCCTCTTCATCACATAAGACTCACATCCAACATATGATCTGGTCTTCTGTTTGTACCTTTCTCTCATTAGTTCATATAAACCAGCTGAGTAAGAACGTTCCTTCATCTCGTCCTTCACAGTTTTCACTTCCTGCCCTCCGTCTGAATTTAACCTCACGTGACTGATGAGACAATACAGAAACAAGCAGTTAAATTTACTTCACGATCGTTCCTTCTATCATCTATTATAACATACTCTTTGACGTTCTTCCTATTGAAATGCGTTTTGATCCAGACCCTCCAGTCTGCTAACCTGCATCACCTGCTGCAGGTGTCTGGAGCTCCACCCCAACAACCTGCAGGCTCTCATGGCGCTCGCCGTCAGCTTCACCAACAGCAGCATGCAGCTGGAAGCCTGCGACGCTCTGCGCCGCTGGATCTGCCACAACCCCCGATACAAACACCTGGTTCTGGACTGCAGGAGCCCCCTACAGGGCTCCCCGGCCACGCCTCGCAGGGGCCCGCACACGCCAGCCAGGTACGAAGCATACAAACCTGTGGGCATCAGTTCGGTCGAAGTGCTACAGTACCCACGAGTCTCAGCTGCCCTGTGAAGCTCTCTGATTGGATGGTTGTCATAGCAGTGATCTCTGGGAGTTGTAGTCGACTTCTCTGAAGAGTTTCAGCTTGTTTGTTCTGATTCAGTGTGTGTGTGTGTGTGTGTGTGTTTGTGTGTGTGTGTGTTTGTGTGTGTGTGCGTGCATGCGCGCAGGTGTGAGCTACAGGATGTGCTGCTTCTCTTCCAGGATGCGGCTGTGCTGAACCTGGACTGTGTGGATCCAGACCTGCAGACCGGTCTGGGGGTCCTCTTCAACCTCAGCTCTGACTTTAACAAGGCTGTCGAGGCTTTTACTGCAGCGCTGTCTGTTAGACCACAGGTAACACACACAGGTGCCACAGGTGCATGGATCCCTCACCTGGCTGTGATGTGATGATGTCATGACTGTGTGATGATGTCATGACTGTGAAAGAACTTCCTGTGCGTTCAGGACTACCTGCTGTGGAACCGTCTGGGTGCGACGTTGGCGAACGGAGACCGCAGCGAGGAGGCGGTGGAGGCGTACACCAGAGCTCTGGAGCTGCAGCCCGGATTCATCCGGTCCAGATACAACCTGGGAATCAGCTGCATCAACCTGGGAGCCCACAGGTAACGCGGCCAACGGTGTTGTCACACAAGTCGCTTCATCCGGAGAACAAAAGGGCATCGGCTGGTTTGTGTCCAGATTAAACAGGGAGCGGAAAAATGAAGTGAAAAGATGTGTTCTTTAAACCAGTGGTTCTCAACTGGTCTGGCTTCGGGACCCACCATCAGCCCTTAATGTCAAACCGCGACCCACCAGTTGAGAATCACTGCTTCAAACCACAGAGTCAGAAGTGATCAGTGAACATGTCAGCTCCAGATTAATCAGCCTGTGATCAGAGACTTTGACCAATCACAGGTCAGTTCAGAGAGAGGGCGTTCCTATTGGCTGTTGTACAAACAAATTTTCATCAGTCTCCATGGACACTGGGTCTCCATGGACACTGGGTCTTCAGAGACACTGGGTCTCCATGGACACTGGGTCTCCATGGACACTGGGTCTTCAGGGACACTGGGTCTCCATGGACACTGGGTCTTCAGAGACACTGGGTCTTCAGAGACACTGGGTCTTCAGGGAAACTCCAGTGATCAAAACTCACTCACAAACTCATGAATTCAGTTGGATTCTGCTAACAGTAGATTTTATGTGTTCCCGGTCTGACCTGGTCCTGGTTTGGTCCTGCAGGGAGGCGGTCAGTAACTTCTTGACGGCTTTGAACCAGCAGAGGCGGAGTCAGCGCTGCAGCCACCAGCAGATGTCGGCTAACATCTGGGCCGCCCTGCGAATCGCCATCTCCATGATGGACCGACCTGAGCTCTTCCAGGCCGCCAACGTCATGGACCTGGACCTGCTGATGAGGGCCTTCGATGTGGGCGATGTCTGACGGTGGATGGGCTGTCCTGGTTGGACTCAAGGTTGTCTGATGGAGTTTAGTTCAGAGGAAATGTGAGTGTTGTCTCCCAGGAATGGTGGACCAGAGGCTGAGACAGGTTTGGTTTGAAACCAAAGAGACCACGATGGCTGCAGGAAGGTCCTTTGCAACATAACAGCACAACCCTTTAGCTTCCTGTAAGAACACTTTGTAACTGTTGTCCCAGCGCTGGCGACGCTTCCTTTGTTCAGGACGTCTGTAGGTCTTCAAACCCTCCTCACATGTTTCCAGTTCACGCTGAAATATTAGGCCCAAAAAGCTCTCCAGTGTTTTGTGATTGCTTACACACTTGTTGTGGACTTTGGCTCACTGCGTCCAACACAACACGTTGAGATTAACTCACTCTCACTGCCTCCGTGTTTGTTCGCACAGGACAGGTGAGCTGACCTGAGGTCGGTACATTTGGTTCCTTTGTTCAAGGCGTGCTTAAAAATGTTTTGATGCTTTTGTCTGAGCGTTCACCTTCAGTGTGTAAGCAATCAACAAAAACTGTAAGAATGATTAAAGAGCCACTCAACAGCAGGCTGAACAGCACTGTGACCACGCCCAGCAGTGATGTCACAGCGTACTGACACACCTGGAGTACATTCCAACATCACTGCAACAATGCTGCAGTTTTTCTTAAGATTTCTGTGTGTGTTTTCCACTTCCCACTTCATATCTCATCATATTTTAGGACAAAAACTCAGTTTTCTGTTTCAGTTTGCTGCTGATACAAAGCAAACTTTCCTCCTTGTTTAGCTTTTTTCTTCCTCAAGAACAGAGTCATGTGACGGAGTGAAAAACACATCTTCTGATAGAAATGTCGACGCTCTGTTTACAGTTAAGCTCCCGCCAGTGAAACTCAGCACGTCCTGCATCAGTGTTTCTCACTAAAAGCCTTGAGAAACTCCTTCCTGGAAGGCCTTTACTGTGAAAGGTGCGGGTGACGTAGCAGTAAGTGAACTGTCGTTGCCGTCGTTCAGATGGAGCAGCCGCTGTGGAGAACAGACGTTAGGCTGAACGTGAACCTTTTCCAGATGACTTCACTGGGTTCAGTTTTCTGTTCAAACTGCTGCCTCTCTTCACTCTGACCTCTAACGCACTGCTGACGCTCAGCAGCTGTTCAGCCTCCTTCAGTCTGACCTGCAGAGAAAACAGAAACTGTCCTGCATGTGAAACGTCTTCATGTTCTGAGAAACGTGGAGCTGATCACTGATTGATCACTGATTGATCACTGATTGATCACTGACCAACATATGAAACACTTCACCTGTTGACACCATGTTTGATTCAAAGGATCAGCATCACTGATGAATCAATAACTTCAAAACATAGTTTAGTGTTCCAACAGATTGATAAAATATGTTATTCCACAGCTACTGAATGAACCAGAGGGTGAGATCATTGATCCGCTCAATGAACTTCGAACCTCAATATTATATCACATGACATGACGTCACATGATATCACATGACATGACGTCACATGATATCACATGACATGACGTCACATGATATCACATGACATGACCGCTTTAAACCTTTACAGCACGCGAGCGTTAACAACAGCTGACACTTTGAGAATAAATGTTCTGGATGAGAAACAAACTGAGGGGGGTCAGTGAGGAGGAGGAGGAGGAAGAAGAAGAAGAAATGCAGAGTTGTCACTTCCATGACATCACATTTTATTACATGACATCACATATGACATCAGATCACATGATATTGCATGTTATTACATAACATCACAGGGTATTTCATAATATTACATGACATCACAAATTACATGTTATCACATGACATCACATGACAGGATATTACATGTTATCACATGACATCAGGACATCACACAGACTGAAGGAGTTTTTTCAAACACTTTTAAATCTCTTCTTTTAACCTTTACAGCATGTGAGGTTAACAACAGCTGATACTTTGAGAATAAATGTTTTGGTTCTGGATGAGAAACGAGCTCAGGGAGGTCAGTGAGGAGGGTGAGGAGGAGGAGGCGGAGGAGGAAGATGATGCAGAGTTCTCACTGCTCTGACTGTTGAAATAAAAACAGACTCAACAGATTCTGACGAGATAAAAACCTGCAGTTTGTCACCTGCACATGAAGTACAGTGCAGTACAGTGAAGTACATTATTGTATTCCGAAGTAGTCATGTACTCTGAAGTACAATGAAATACAGTAAAGTACTCTAAAGTACAGTGAAGTACAATGAAATACTACAAACTACAGTAAACTACCTGAAGGACAGTGAATACTGAAGTACTGTAAACTGCAGTGAGTTGCAGTGAAGTACTGTAAAGTGCAGTGAGTTGCACTGAAGTACTATAAACTGCAGTGAGTTGCAGTGAAGTACTGTAAAGTGCAGTGAGTACTCTGATCTGACAGAAATGATCTTCTTCATCTTTTTCTGTCTCTTTGTTCCCTCCAAATGTTAAAAGCCATATTTGGTCGCCGCTGATGATCATGTGACCAGACTGTGAAAGTGTCTGCGTGTCGTTTCAGGAACAGGAAACAGTCAGAGCTCACCTGTTGTTGCTCTCAGGTGTTTGACAAACTGAACGTGTCTGAATCTCTCAGCTCCTCTTTCTATCGACCCTTTCCGTTTCACTTCCTTGTTTTATTTTGACGGTCCTTTGTCTCACTTCCTTCCTGTCGTTGGCTCTCAGGTGAATCTTCTGGCTTCAGGTCGATCCAACAACAATTCACACCTGCAGCATTTTCTCTGCTTCGAGCACAAAACACAGATTTAGTGGAGTGAAATGTATTTATACAGCAGATCACATTTTAACCTTAATATCCAAACAGCTAAACACATAATCAATCCCTCAGTCCAGTTAATCAATATTTATTCAGCATTTGTAACAAACAGTACAGGTTGTTGCAGGTGTGTTTTCTAACCAAAGTTTGTTTAAAAACCAGTGAGCTCGCTGAGAGCTCGACATGCTGCAGAAACAGGAAACGCAGACTCAGATCAAACAGCCTCGTCCTGTGATTCCTTTGTTACTGCAGGTGTTAGCGCGTAGCACTTAGCATGAATCCCCTCAAATTCCTAAATAATGCTGACGTCGTTTGCGTCGCACGGCGCCTGTCCTGCAGGGAGAGGCGAGTTTGAACTCAGCAGGTGAGTTAAGTGTTCTCAGGCGTTCAGGTGAGGGACACACCTGCTGGATCAGAGCCGAGCGTGTTGTCTGAAGCTGCTGCACGTTGAGCCCTCAGTCTGTTTAGGTCTTCACCTGCTGCTGCTGAAGAAGGGAAGATTCACAAACGCTCATGAGTTTCAGGTCAGAGGAAACGTCGTCTGAGACAAACGTTTAGAAGATGATGATGTGAAGGAAAACTGAGGTCTGCTTCATCTCTCCGATCGAACCTTTGAATCTTTAAGTTCTTGATGTGATCTCACATGTTCAGTCTTAAAGTTTCCACATCATCTATTTAAATAGCTAAAATAGATAATAACATAAGTAATAATAACAGTCAGTTTTCCCTCGAGCGATGTGATTGGTTGATGAGTAAGCTGTGAATCTTCCCTCTGCAGCTTCTGATGAATTCAGATGAAGCGACTGTACAGACAATAATCACATGTAAACTGCTGATATTTTAGAAATAAACGGCTGATACAGAACCTGAAGAACTCTCAGAGCTTCATTTGTGAAACTTTTGTTCTGAAACTTATTTCACAAATTGTGACAAATTGAAATAATATTGATAATAATAAACAGGGTAACAGTTTGCTTGTTCTTTGTAGCAAAGTAACAACATTAAATCTGAGATTTGGTTCAAATCAACTGAATTTCAAATACGCAGCGACGGGTTTCAGCCACTGGGGGGCGCTGCTGTCAGATCAAACGTCAAGTCTCTTATTCTTTTCTATAAGATCCATTTCTGAGGAGGGAATCTATCCATCCATCTACCTGCTCACCTGTCCGTCCGCCTGCTCACCTGTCTGCAGTTATCGTCTCACAGTTAGTCATGAGGCAGCCGCTGAGACGCTAACAGTCTGAGAGACGTTAACGCAGTTAGTTCAAACAGAAGACGCTGCAGCTGCATCTCAACATTCAGATTCAGAAGACAGAAAATACTCTGAGATGAGTCCGAGGTGGACTGTGGAGGCAGGTGTTCACCTGTCAGCCATGTTTTAATGATCCATAGATCCAGCTGCTGATGAAGACTGTGATCCAGCTGCTGATGAAGACTGTGATCCAGCTGCTGATGAAGACGGATGAAGACATTGATCCAGCTGAAAACATCGAGCAGATGCTAAAACAAGTTTGTGCTTTGATGTTTGACAGTTTTTAAGCTCATTTATTGATCACTGATGATCGTTATTGACAGCTAAAATGTGAGTATCATCATTACGGTTCAGCTCCTGAACTCTGTCCATCAGCACTAAACGCTGCTAAAACTGACAGCTGGAGGACGACCATGTGTCCCGTTTTCGTCACTCCGCTTTAAATGTCCGTGAGCCGAGCGGACCAGCGGGAGGCGCCGCTCACCACCGAACCACAGTCCGGTCCGTGTTCAGTTTCCCTGCAGGTACTGAACAGAAAAGGCCTCCAGCTGAGTCTCCAACTCTGTGGCTCTGTTCCTGAAACACCAAGAAAACTGGATTCAGTCTCCTGTTTAACCTGCATCCAGAGGAGAAGAAGAAACACAGGAAGGTGAAAAGGTAAAGGTACAAAGTCGTGCTGTCCCATTAATTATCATTTAATGCTCTTATCAACATGGAAAGTGGACAGGTTTGCTTTGTGCTAATGTTTTATTGAAAACAACAACGTGTAGTGTTTTATTTCACACTAACATTCTCACTTTGAGCAGTCGTTCACATCTGAAGCAAAATCTCTCAGTTTAACACTCAATAAACAGATGACAACAATAAATACCTGGTTAGAAAAAGCCCTTCAACAACCCTTTCTAAGGATCAAAACAGGCTGATCAAGATGAAGTGACACAGCGCTCATCATTGTAAACTAGGACTCAGCCTGTAGTGCAGTTAAACCAGGCTTAAACTCTCCTTTCTTAAGTGTCTTTGAACGTACGAGCAGTCAGACTGTACTGCTCTTCTGTTTGTTCACCAGAGGCTGATCAGCCAGCCTCTTATTTCTCTGCACAGAGAATGAACATTACTGGGCTGTGGCTGCAGTCGGCTCGTTCTTATTGTGGTGTCCACGTGTCTCTGTGGAAAGACGTCCACTGTCGCCGTGTGTTTGTCCATCAGGTGGTATTTCAGACTGGATGTGCTGGTGATAACTCAGTTCACACCAACAACACACACAGATAACTTTGGTCTCGTCAGTCGACCCATCAGGTAACTTTCTCAAACTAAACTTTCCATTCAGAATCTTGTTCGCGTCCATTTCGGCGTTTGGCGCTCGACATCCACACAAACCGGCGGCCGACTCTTTGACAGCGAGCGAGCAGGCGTGTCTGTTGTTTTGTTTACTGTTTACAATCAGATCCTGTAGTTTTCCTAACGTTACTAGCAGTGGCCACAGCTTATAAAACACTACAAGTTCACCAGGTCACACAGAGCGTTAATCTCTGATAGAAAAAATGACGCCGTTAAAACTGATTTGCGTTAATAACGCGATATTTTTGTCAGCAGTAGTAAAAAGTACAGGAAGGTCAAACGTTCCTTTTCCAACAACAAACACTCGCTGAGTGCAGCCTGCTGGTGTTCGTACCGCACACTGACAGTCTGTGCTGGACGAGCAGCACAGACTGTCAGTGTGCGGCGTTCTGCCCTCTGAAGGTAACTGATCCACCAGACTCCTCTGGAACCAGGTCTTTCTCTGCAGGACAGATTACACTACGCTCTGTTTTGGTTGTGGTGAACTAAACCAGCTCAGTGTGAGCAGGCCCGGTTCTTAGAGGAGATCCTCCTCGTCCCTGATGGAGGTCTGGTTTCTGCTGTCAGTGGACAGAAGTGAGATTTACATCCCAGTGACTCAAACCCGTCTTTAATGTCAGCTCTGACTGACACCCACCCGGCTGGTGTCCTGGCAGTCTAACCCCGACCCCCATCGGTGACCGTGACCTCTGACCTGAAGGCCTTGGACCTCCTCTGGATGTTCTCCAGTCTCTGGATCCTGAAGCTCAGCTGTCGGATGTTTCCCTCCAGCTCAGCTTCACTCAGGTCCACTCGCTGAGTCAGACGGCTGAACGTGGACGACAGCTCCCTCAAACGCAAACACAACAGGTGAGTTTAAGAGTCCTGTCGGGTGTTTGCTCAGGGACTGTGAGCGGAGGAGGGAGGCGGGATCTTACTTGTACACCTGCTGGCTGCAGGCGGAGCTGCAGACGGGGATGACGGCCCTCAGGCGGTGGGCGGCGTGCTCCACGAACTGCTGCTTCAGTGCACGCTCTCTGCTGGCGTTGGTCCAGGTGAGCTTCTCATACAGGTAGAGCAGACCGTACAGAGAGACGGAGAGCGCGATGACACGCCAGCCCACCGAACGCCACACCTGCAGCACACAGACACACCTGAGACACCGGTTTACAGGCCTGCAGGTCTTCCTCTCTGTCACAACAAGATCGAATCCATTTCTTTTTCTCGTGGATTCACTGAACTGTGCTGCGCGTTTCCTCTCATCACACCTGGTGTCACCTGAGCCACTGATCTACAGGTGGAGGTAACGCAGAGAAGAAGACTGCAGCGGGTGAACGGATGGAAACAATGCAAACAAACTTTCAACATGTTTGATTGGTCAGTGATTCTCCACCGAGAGCTCTGACTGACGTGGGTGGAGCTCCTCTGTGACGAAGAACGTGAGCTGCACCTTAGAGCTCAGTCAAGATTATTAACGACCGCTGAGGACTCAATGACGACAGGACGTACCACTCCACCAATCACCAGCACCGTCATGGACGCCCGGGAGGTGACGGAGACCAGACCTGTCGCTATGGAAACCACCAGCTCATCCTTAAAGGTGGAGGTCTCCTGCAGAGAGAGAAGTGGAAGGATGTTTCTGCGGTCGCGCTCGTCGCGTTTACAGACCAGAAAAACACACGAGCACATTTTTAAAGGAGCCTTGACGTGAACACCTGCAGCCGCGGGTCGGCGCCGCTCAGCGCTCGCTTGGCGTTGGCGGCTCCGATGAAGCGGGAGACGAGGGCGGTCCAGCCCAGAGAAAACTGGAACTCGATGTTTTCACGGAAATCTGCGCAGAGGGCGACGAGGCCGAGGTCATAGGTCAACTCGAAGGAGGCGGAGGGAGCGGAGAGCTGCTCCTGGACGGACAGAGACAGCAGAGGACGGACGCTGTCTGAGGACAGAGGAGACAATGAGCGTCACGCCGCCTGCTTGTGATGACACACGTGAGCAAAGTGAGACCTCGTACCGATCATGTGTCTCTGAGCGTCTCTGATGTCTCTGAGGACGCTGACGGAGCAGCGATGAGCCAAACAGCCGACCAGCCGCTCGTCCACGTGCTGCAGCAGCTTCTGAGGAGAGAACACAGCCACAGCTCCTCCTCATCATCATCATCATCATCATCTTCATCATCATCATCATCTTCATCATCATCATCACATACCATCATACCACAGCCACAGCTCCTCCTCATCATCTTCATCATCATCATCATCATCATCATCATCATCATCACATACCATCATACCACAGCTACAGCTCCTCCTCATCATCTTCATCATCATCATCATCTTCATCATCATCATCATCATCATCATCTTCATCATCATCATCATCATCATCATCACATACCATCATACCACAGCCACAGCTCCTCCTCATCATCTTCATCATCATCATCATCACATACCATCATACCACAGCCACAGCTCCTCCTCCTCATCATCATCATCATCATCATCATCATCATCATCATCTTCATCATCATCATCTTCATCTTCATCAGCTTCAGCGTGGCTTAGAATCAGAAATGACTATTCATGGACTAAAACTAATAAACTCAGTGAGTTTAATATTAACAAGTATTAAGTTAACCTTTGACCTTACTGAACGCTGTCAATCAAACTTTGACAGACAGCTGTCAAAGCGTGTGTCTCTAAGCCCTGAGTGGTGTCTGCAGGTCCTCCTCTCAGGCTCTGTACAGCTAACAAGATCCACCAATCAGAGTAAGAACGGCCTGTCTGAGAGGCAGCACTCAGGGCAAAATACTCCACACACACACACACACACACACACACACACACACACACACACACTCAGTGTTTGTGATGTAAAGTGGATTGGAAGTAAAGCAGCTTAATGTGTTATCAGTTCCTCTAAAGGAACATTTTGGTTAAGTGTGTGTGTGTGTGTGTGTGTGTGTGTGTGTGTGTGTGAGTGGTTGTGTGTGAGTGTGTGTGTGTTGTGTAAGGTGTAGTCAGGTGTGTTCAGGTGCAGTGAGGTGAGTGAAGGAGAGTTCAAAGGAACAGTCCAACATTTGATGTTTCAGGTGGATCAGACAGATGTAGATGGAGTTAGGCGAGCTAGACTTTGTGCTAAGCTAAGCTAAGCTAAGCTAAGCTAAGCTAAGCATGTCCTTTGTACCCTGCAGTCAGCAGAGGTTGAGTACTTGCATCAGAGTAGTTTTACTGCAGTACTCACAGTTTTGTAGAGCTCCAGAGTTTCTTGTGTCGGGCTGAAATCCGCTCTGAACTCGTCCACCAGAACAGGAAGTGACCGGATCTGATCCGACAGAGCCGCCGCAACCTGACGACGACAACACGAAGCTGCTGTGATGCACGTCCACCCGCCTACAGACGCACTCTGTGAGGTCTTCACTCGGGTTATAAAGAACTGTGACAGATTTGGGCCATTTACAGAGTAAACCTGTCAGTGCCCCCCGGTGGACAAACAGTGTAATGGAGCCTCTGCCCAAACACATCTTTGATATTTCTCTGCTGTGATTTACTGATGCTGAGAGGTCAGCCTGATACATGATGACGTAAAGACTGAACAAACAGCTGATGTGTGTGAACCTTCACCTTGGCAGCGACATCGTCGCTCAGAGTCCTGATCCTCTCTTTGACGTTGTCCGTCAGACGGTTAATCTGCCCTCGAACAAAGTCCAGCCGGTCCCTCTGATCCTCCCGCTCCTCCAGGCACAAGATCCTGTCAGAGGTGAAAGTCAGACACTCAGCGACTCGAGGAAACCGCTTCTGGAAATGAGCTGATTCTTCTGTTAAAGAGGAAGTGAGAGCGTTAGTTTTCCGACTTCCTGTCTGCAGAGGCGATGTTGATGGCGTCCATCACGGCTTTGATGGCCTCGGTGATCTGCCACGCTCTCACTGTGTGCTGCTCGAACTTCGCCTTCACGGCAGACTGAGAGATGAACTCCTGCGGGGTCAAAGGTCATCATCCAGGGTTATCATCCGGCTTAACAGTTTCTGTCCGCGCTGAAATGTGACTTTTCCGTACCTCAAACGTCCTCTCAAACGTCTGGAACTCTCTCAGTCTGTCGTGGAAACCTTCAGCCAGAGCGCCACCTGCAGGAGGAAGCACGTCAGAGTCTGTAGGATCGTCAACAAAGACCAGACCAGAACAGACCAGAGTCCAGAGTCAGCGACTGAGACCAGGTCCCCACACCGCCTGCGGTCCTTCAGGGCAGAATCTGGATCAGTTCAGTTGTCGTTCATCAGACGGCGACGCGTTTAACGCGCCGTGTTTCCATCAACGGCTTCGTGCAAACTTCAGAAAGGTTTTTACGCTGGTTTGAGGTGATTTTTGCCCTTTTCAGAAAAAGAGTTAATGCACTTAACGAAGATGGAAACACATTTTCTGAAGAAGTGCTGACCAGCTCCTCACACTCATGGCAGGGTCAGGGTCAGGGTCAGGGTCAGGGTCAGGGTCAGAGTCAGAGTCAGGGTCAGGGTCAGAGTCAGAGTCAGAGTCAGGGTCAGGGTCAGGGTCAGAGTCAGAGTCAGGGTCAGGGTCAGAGTCAGAGTCAGAGTCAGAGTCAGGGTCAGGGTCAGAGTCAGAGTCAGGGTCAGGGTCAGAGTCAGGGTCAGAGTCAGGGTCAGGGTCAGGGTCAGAGTCAGAGTCAGGGTCAGGGTCAGAGTCAGAGTCAGAGTCAGAGTCAGGGTCAGGGTCAGAGTCAGAGTCAGGGTCAGGGTCAGAGTCAGGGTCAGGGTCAGAGTCAGAGTCAGGGTCAGGGTCAGGGTCAGGGTCAGAGTCAGAGTCAGGGTCAGGGTCAGAGTCAGGGTCAGAGTCAGAGTCAGGGTCAGGGTCAGAGTCAGAGTCAGGGTCAGGGTCAGGGTCAGGGTCAGAGTCAGAGTCAGGGTCAGGGTCAGAGTCAGGGTCAGAGTCAGAGTCAGGGTCAGGGTCAGAGTCAGGGTCAGGGTCAGGGTCAGAGTCAGGGTCAGGGTCAGGGTCAGGGTCAGGTTAGCTGTCAGTCGCCTCCTCTGAGACATGAAGGGAGGCTCCTCCTCCTGCTGTCCCTCACCTGGCTCACCTGACTCAGGCATGCCCTGCGCTCGCTGCATCCTGGAGCTCAGAACCTCTTTGGCCGCGACAAAGAAGATCCTCCCCGGAGCCTCGTCCAGGCCGACCACCTTCAGCTCCTCGGCCAGGAAACTCACGCAGCGGTCCAGGTGCTGCTTCCTCACCTGGGCAGCAGAAGGACACAGAGGGTTCATCCCAGTTCCCATTACCACATCCATGTTTCCTTCACCTGCATCCTTTCCTCATTTATTAGTCTGATGTAAGAGACCAGGAAACTGTTCGTCAGGGTTTGAGCCTCTGATTGGCTCAAACCACGACGTTGTTTTCTAACCCGAACCAATGAACAGCAGTCAGTCGGCGGCTCTTCACACACGTGAAGCATTGATTGATAATCTGTTTGTAAATTCATCATTTAATGATCCAGATTATGAATAGAAAGTCTTCAAAGTTGTAGAAATGTTTTATCAACGATTTTTAAAATAATCCTAATCAATAAAGAGAGAACCAATCAGAACCGTCAACACAGATTCATATTTCTAACTGGTCCAGATCAGCTCGATCGGCTGCAGCGATCAATCACCAACAGATTTCAGAGAGGAGTCTGATGACGGACTTCAGTGAAGGAGGAGCGCAGGAAGACGAGTGTGTCCTTCATGACGAAGGACGGGAAAGAGACATGATTGTCTCCTTATTGTCCAGAGTTTCTATTTTCTATCGGACATCCCATAGCAGGATCAATACAGCTAATCAGCAGAGGAAAGCTGAGGCTAGTCCAGTTTAAACTGGAGTTAGACTGGGGTCAGGCTGGTCTGAACACACACACACACACACACACACACACCTCCTCGATGTATTCAGGCTCGCTCACTGAAGCGTCCCATCTGTTGTGGAGGATGAAGATATTCGGTTTTGAGATTCTCTCGCTGACTTTGTGGAAGAAAAGTTTCTCCTGCAGGAAGAAAAATGAAGCTCTTGAAACGATGAGGCCATCAATATGAAATATAAATCAATCAATAAATACAGAAACACACAAAGCTCATCCGATCTGAACGATCAATAAGTTCACTCACGGTGTTCATCAACGTCGACTCTGCGTTTCCCACCAGGACGAAGACGTCGGCGTCCAGACAGAACTTATCGATCCAGCTGTCCAACTCCAGAGTGACATCAGTGCCGGGGCTGGGTCAGAGGTCAGAGGTCAGAGGTCAGAGGTCAGGGGTCAGGGGTCACAGGTCAGGGGTCAGAGGTCAGGGGTCAGGGGTCACAGGTCAGGGGTCAGAGATGATTGTTAGTTAATGAGTCAGAATCTTCCTGCTGGACTTGACTCTCATGTTTTTAGTTACATGTGCAGATGCAGGTTCTGACGTCCAGCAGGGTTTGTCTTTGTGCTTCTGAAAGGATTCTGATTGGCTGACAGGGCCCTCCAATCACAAATGAGCCAACAAAAGAAAGGAGACGACAGCGTTTAACCTGAAGGTTACGCTGGCCAAAACAAAACGTGTCTGAGCTTCTTTCTGTGTTTGACGAGCTGTGACTGAATGAATGAATGAATGAATGAATGACTGAATGACTGAATGAATGAATGACTGAATGACTGAATGAATGAATGAATGAATGGATGAATGAATGACTGAATGAATGAATGGATGAATGAATGGATGGATGAATGAATGGATGAATGACTGAATGAATGAATGAATGACTGAATGAATGAATGGATGAATGACTGAATGAATGAATGAATGAATGAATGACTGAATGAATGGATGAATGACTGAATGAATGAATGGATGAATGACTGAATGAATGAATGGATGAATGAATGGATGAATGAATGACTGAATGACTGAATGAATGAATGAATGGATGGATGAATGAATGAATGGATGAATGACTGAATGAATGAATGAATGACTGAATGAATGAATAAATGAATGAATGACTGAATGAATGAATGAATGAATGGATGGATGGATGAATGAATGAATGAATGGATGGATGAATGAATGAATGGATGAATGACTGACTGAATGAATGAATGAATGAATGAATGAATGAATGACTGAATGAATGAATGAATGGATGAATGACTGAATGAATAAATGAATGAATGAATGGATGGATGAATGACTGAATGAATGAATGAATGAATGGATGGATGAATGACTGAATGACTGAATGACTGAATGAATGAATGAATGAATGGATGAATGACTGAATGACTGAATGAATGAATGGATGAATGACTGAATGAATGAATGAATGAATGAATGGATGGATGAATGAATGAATGAATGAATGGATGAATGAATGAATGAATGACTGAATGAATGACTGAATGACTGAATGAATGAATGGATGAATGACTGAATGAATGAATGACTGAATGACTGAATGAATGACTGAATGAATGAATGAATGGATGAATGAATGAATGAATGAATGAATGGATGGATGAATGACTGAATGACTGAATGACTGAATGAATGAATGAATGAATGGATGAATGACTGAATGAATGAATGAATGAATGAATGAATGGATGGATGAATGAATGAATGAATGAATGGATGAATGAATGAATGAATGGCTGAATGGATGAATGGATGGATGAATGAATGAATGAATGAATGAATGGATGAATGACTGAATGAATGAATGACTGAATGAATGAATGAATGAATGGATGAATGACTGAATGAATGAATGAATGAATGAATGGATGGATGGATGGATGAATGAATGAATGAATGAATGGATGAATGACTGAATGAATGAATGAATGAATGGATGGATGAATGAATGGATGAATGAATGGATGGATGGATGAATGGATGAATGAATGGATGAATGAATGAATGGATGGATGGATGAATGGATGAATGAATGAATGAATGAATGGATGGATGGATGAATGAATGAATGACTGAATGAATGACTGAATGAATGAATGAATGAATGAATGAATGAATGAATGGATGAATGAGTCTCCTGCATCTTTACATCAAAGACTGAAACGAGTCTTCAGTGTGACTGAAAGTCTCATCAAGTCAAACAAACCCAAATAAAATGAATTTACTGACTGATGGGAAACCAACATGTGCCACCAAAGAAGAAGATCAATAAACACTGATGGGTAATCTGGACAGGAAGCAGGATGAGACGTTCATGGACTGAGAGTGGAAACACCTGTACAGGTGAAGACAGTGTGTCACCTGTCCATGAGCACCAGGTCGTCTCTCAGCAGAGCGCAGCGACTTTTGGGCCAGAACACTTTGACCAGACTGCCAGAGTCCAGAGTTGGATCCATGTGGAGAGCATGAGCCAGCTGGTTCACCGTCTGAGGAGGAGGAGGAGGAGGAAGGTGGAGTTATCGCTGAGACAGAACCGTAATCACTCTGAAGGAAACAGTCTGACATTTTAAAACCCTCGGATCAGTTTCATCTGATCGTGGACTTTCCAAAATGTCGGCCTGTTCCTTTAAGGCCTCTCTGTTTGTCGTACGCTGACGCTCCTCCTCTCATTGGACGCCTCAGCAGTGAGGTAAGCCTCGCCTTCGTCGGTCCCTTCAACCCTCAGGAAGCAGTTGGTGGTGTGACCGATGCCGGTGGGCAGCACTCGGTCTCTCAGCATGGCGTTGATCACGGTGCTCTTCCCATTGCTGGTCCTGGATCAGACAGACATCACTTACATGTAGACTTCTCATCCTTCACATCTTTAATAATCTGTACGACATAAATGGATATATAAGACAAGTCCACGGAGCAGAAGCCTCTCAGTGCTGAGGAAGATCATGTGACACTACTG
>JBBMOE010000129.1:238946-243946 GCA_037975065.1 Chaetodon trifasciatus
AGGAGGAGGAGGAGGAGGAGGAGGAGGAGGAGGAAGAGGAGGAGGAGAAAAACAAAGTCTGGAGGTAAAGAAAGACACATGATGGTAGAGGAGATAAAACTGAGACAGACGGACGCTCAGGAGACATTAAGAAAAAGACTGCAGACAGATGAAGAGACAGCTTCAGATCCAGAAACAGATAGAGACAGACAGAGGGACAGACAGACAGACTGACGGAGAGGGAGCAGGAGGAGGAGGAGGAGCTGGGGAAGAGGAGGAGGAGTCACGAGGAGGGAATAAATAACAGACTGAGCAGAGCAGACGTCCAAAGCGAAGAGGATCAGAGAAGAAAAACGCGTCAGTCCTCTGAACGAGGAGGAGGAAGGACTCTGCTGAAAGACAGGAGGAGGAG
Organism: Chaetodon trifasciatus; assembly: GCA_037975065.1. Classification (NCBI taxonomy): domain Eukaryota; kingdom Metazoa; phylum Chordata; class Actinopteri; order Chaetodontiformes; family Chaetodontidae; genus Chaetodon; species Chaetodon trifasciatus. Next base: position 239,338 of record JBBMOE010000129.1, read on the forward strand.
GAGGAGGAGGAGGAGGAGGAGAGCACACCACCCACAGAGAGAAAGTCTCCTCACAGAGACTCACTGTTTGAAACCTCGCACACTGACAGCAGCTGAGGAGAAGCTGCACAGCGACAGATGAGAGCTGAGAGCGTTAACGTTCCATCACGTGACCTTCAGCAGGAGACGAGGAAGAAAAACACGTTCATCAAATCTAAAGAAGCTGGTCAGAGAGGAGCACGCTCACAGAAGTGCATCATGGGAACGTCTTGAGTCCATAACGACACGAGCCGAACGCCTTCGCTCTCTAGTTCCACCTCCAACGCACCCACCCAGCATGCTGGCCAGGTTATCCCAGGGAAGGGGCTCTCCGAGGGGGCCAGGAGGGCTGCTGCTGCTCCCTCTGCTCCTGGGACTGATGATGATGATGATGATGATGATGATGATGGAGGCAGCGAGTGTTGAAGAGGTGGACAGTGAGGAGAGTCAGGAGATCCTGGAGGAGGATGAGTCTGTCAGCTCCGAGATCCTGGTAAGAACTGACCTGAACCCACAGACGTTCCTGCATGTGTCCACGTGGCGTCACAGGAAGTGATCCATGTGATCGTGAAGGTGATCCACAGAGTCGTGGACCGTCTCTGAGCTGAAACCGCTGACGAGTGTTTGACGTGGACGCGACTTTGAATGACAGACGTTCAACATTCAACACGTGAACCTACTTTGTTGTGGTTTGTGTCCCACAGGAGCCGCTGTCCTCTGATCTGTCCAGAGTGTCTCCTCTCAGCTCCTGGTTGATCTTCAGAAGAAACTCCAACAAGGGGGACAACCGCAGAACCAAAGCATCCAGGAGAACCTCCAAGGTCAGATAGATCTCTACCTGCTCAGGGTGAAAACAAAAGATCAAATGTCAGGAAGTACTGAGCACGCCATAAACACGTCCACACACCAAAACGTCCAACAGGTCGACTCCCAGAACGACACACATGACCACTGGAGCGTCTCAGGGACAGGTGCACCAGGCCTCAGGGGCACCACCAAGTAGGGGCTGGGGGGTCACGGCCACCTTGATGCAACTGCTGGGTGGCCCCCCAAGGTTTTCGGTGGCCTGCCCATTGAAAATTACTGGGGCTGCGGCTGCCGGACCTTCGTTGTGGTTAACATCGTGACGCGGTCAAACCGAAACTACTTGGTCGGGTTTAGGAAAAGCTGACGGTTTGGTTAAAAATAAGAGCGTTACTGTTACGTTTGTGATGCAACAGAAGGATGAGGTAACATAAAAAGGGCATAAACACGGGCTTTAAGCTTCACCTGGGACAACAATGGTCTCCTGGGTGAAGGTCCTGTCTTTGTTTGACCATCCATCCACCACTACATCACCTGACTTCCTCCTTTGCTCCCGTCATGATTACTATGGCCACTAGAGGTCGCTGCCTAAGAATAAACTACATAAGTAACTACTAAAATACATTTCAAACAATTGGACTGTAGATGTTTAGTTGTTACATACAAACCAAAGCAGCCATGTTCACGTCTTAACTTCCCCTCACACCTTAGCACATCCTTATTGTCCAGTTTATTAGGAACGCCTGCTGCAGTGTAGACCAGCAGTCCTGCATGAAATCCTCCATTAGTGTTGAAACGGCTTCAGCTGTAGGATTTTACTGGCTGCAGTCTATACTGCTGCTGAGCTGCGTCGTCTTCCTGTTCTTCATCTCAACGAGGGTCAGCTGAGTAACATGAAGACGTCTCCGAGGGGACGATTTATTATAGCACCAATGATAAAAGTCATAAACTGAACACTGAGACTCGAGCAGAACACTCAGATCTCAAACAGAACCTGAGAAGTCAAAGGTCACAGTACACTTCTCTAAATGTTTGCATGTCTTTGCAGCATGGCCTTCCAGGCCCTCCGGGCCCTCCAGGACCTCAGGGGCCTCCGGGGCCCCCCGCCCCCCTCCAGCCCCAACAGCAGCAGCTCATCCAGGAGCTGCAGCTAAAACTGAGAGGTGAGAACTCACCGAACACACAGATGAACACATGAATCACGCAGTCCTCTTTTAACTGAGCTAGGCTAACAGTTTCCCCCTGCCCCCAGTCTTTGTGCTAAGCTAGGCTAACCATGTCCTGCATCTGTACACAGAGATGAAACTGATCTCAGTCACAAACATCCGACTGAGAACAGGAGACGAGTTATCAGCACACTGTTTTCAGACAGGACGGAAAAGATGATGAAATCTGGACGTCCTCACAGCAGGACACGTGTTGAGTTACAAGTTACTAAACAGAGTTACTACGACTTACTGCAACAAGGTACTACAACCAGTTACTACATGGAGCTACCACAAACATTACTCAGTAACTGGATCCAGACAGCAGACTCAGTGACTTCTGTATGTAGGTTATATAAACACAGTGCCTGTGTGTGTGTGTGTGTGTGTGTGTGTGTGTGTGTGTGTGTTTTATTCATGTTGTGGGGTCTTGTGTTAGGACAAAAGACAAGTCCCGTTGATGTAAATCATTACGTTAGGGTGAAGGGTGATGGTTCAGGTAAGTCTCCAGGAAAAGTAAGTCAATGCAAAGTCCTCAAAAGTGATGGAAACATGTGTGTGTGTGTGTGTGTGTGTGTGTGTGTGTGTGTGTGGAGGCAGGCTGTCTGAGTCCTTAATAGGGGTAATTTGTGCGGTGTGGATGTGACTTGGCTCAGCAGCAGGATTCCTGACATTCCTGCTGACTGATGGTGTGTCTTTGTTACTTTCTGCATGTTTGTGTGTGTGAGAGTGAATTTGCTCGTTCATGCTTGTTTTCCTTCCTCGGGTTGCTTCTATGTGAGTTTTCATATTTTGCAGTTGTGTGTGTGTGTGTGTGTGTGTGTGTGAATATGTTTAGTTTGGGCCAATAAGTCTGTTTATTGAGCTGAAGACAGAAAAAACAGACTGTTTACCACACGGAGCGTTTCTGTCCCACAGGATGAATCTCACCGTGATTAAGACTTGTCAGCATCATACTGATGATATTGTGCTGTGTTGACATATTTACGTCATGGTTGCGTGCAGCAGCGACACACAGACACAGACAGTTTCTCTCTCTCAGCTTTTTGACTCGATTTAGCTGTAAAAGTTCTGAGTCGTCCACAGACGTCGGTCAAAGACGCACGCAGTCCGTTCGTTGATAGAACTGTAATGAGCTGACAGAGATATAGAGCTGGGTATCGTCTGCATAATGATGGAAAATGATGTTATAAGATCGCCTGGAACCTCTGGCTGCTGTGAGCTGCAGGCCTAAAATGGACAGGTGTTGCTGCAGCTTCCTCAGCACCTCAAACCTGTTGGACAGACTTCAGAGTTCGGGGGAGTTATGAAGGAGCAGGTGTGGAACAGATCCGAGCCTACTCCTGGATCAGGCTCTGGCTCTGCGGTTTCAGAGTGACCAAGTCAGGGAAGTGTGGTGTTACTGTTGGGAAAGTGGGAGGCGACAGCCGCCGGCGAGTGCAGGAGGTGTTCATCTTCTTGGACCCGGTCGTGCTCGGAGAGCCGTCCTTCAAGTTTGGTGACTTCTTGACTTTTCTGACCATTGAGAGCAGTGAGTGCTGACATTGAGAAGAAATGTGCCTCCTCAGTGGAGACCACGACGTGGTTGTACCCAACATGGGTCTGCTTCCTCACCTGCAAACGTTTTGGAAGTTCATGACTCGTGAGCTTAGGCCTGAGAACGAGGCTCTTTTTACTGGTATACTGGAGCGATGATGGGAACAAGGTCAGCAGCAGAGCGTTGATGTCAAGGCCCCGCACGCATGATAAAAGTGACATGCAGGTTCATGTCATGTGACGCTGACATGGCTTGTCATTGGTGGATGGTCGGTGGGTGGAGCATCAGTAGTCTTGTGGCTGCCTTTAGAGACAGGTTGTCCTCTGTTGGACAGACTGAGACATCCATCAGTCAGATCAGGCTGTCAGAGTGAAACTGAGGGACTCAGCCGGCTGAAAAATGACCAAATTTACCCAGAATTCATAGCAAATTAGTCCAACTGAGGAGGATTGTACAACTGATGGATTCAGAAGTTTGGAGTACGGCCGCAGTCTGTGTGTGTGTGTGTGTGTGTGTGTGTGTGTGTGTGTGTGTGTGTGTGTTTCTGACTAGTGCAGCAGGAGTGTTGACGCCACACACACACACACACACACACACACACGCACACAGTCTCTAAATGTTGGTGTGTGTTTACGTCTGGGCAGCCTGCCAACAAACACAAACAGCCATTTTTTCCTTCATGACATCACTTTTGAAAAAACTTTATCCAAACAGTCCACGCATCTCAGTTCTCCTTTTCCCTCCTCCTACTCCTCCTCTTTCATTCTTCCCCTTCACACCTTTGTCCTCCTCCTCCTCCTTCTCTCAGACATGGCCGCAGGAGTGTGTTTTCTGTGCGATCGTCCTCCTCGTGTTTCCACCTCCTTCCTCAGCCGCCTCCTGCAGGCCGTCACCGTCCCACGACGCAGCCTGCTGGAGCTGCAGCCCTACAGCCAGGTGACACACACACACACACACACACACACACACACACACAGGTGAGACTACAGATGACAGTCTAACTCTTGTGTTTGACCTTTGACCCCTGCAGCCCTCAGACTCAGAG
>JBBMOE010000129.1:248946-270006 GCA_037975065.1 Chaetodon trifasciatus
TCACAAGAGTAAAATTAGAAGAGAAAAAGAAATATATATATATATATACACAAAAAAACAAAATATATATACTGAGAACAATAAGTATACACATACACAAAGCAAGAAATAGATAGTAAAAAGAGTATTTACAAAGAGTATATACAGAAGGATGTGCTTTGTACACTGAATGAGGTCAACAGTGAACTGCAGTATAAATATGTGATCTAAAAAAAAAAGTCCATTCAGNTCATATCATGTCACATCATATCATATCTGTATCTAAACCTTTTGATCCTCCACAGTCACTTTTGTTTTGGCAGTTTTTTTGATTGATGGTTGAGTTTTTTGTTTGTTCTGTGTTGTCTGGTTCAAACCTCTTTATATATTTAGGGTTTTATATCTATAATATTATTTATATTTAGGGTTTTATATCTATAATATTATTTATATTTAGGGTTTTATATCTATAATATTATTTATATTCAGAGTTTTAGGAGTTCAGACTCGCCAACAAACTGCCGTTACCCTTCAGAAATACTGAGCTGATAACTAAAGACATCATGAAGAGTTTTATTTTACGGTGAAAGCTGCGTTGATGCTGCTGGTGTGTTCTTTTTACAGTCAGTCGGGGCGACTCGAGTCGAACTGAGTCAAGTTAGCTGGTTTGGTCAGACTGAGGCACATCAGGTTGAACGGAGTCAAAGCTGGTTGAGCTGAGTCAGACTGAGTTCACCTGAGTCGAGTCGAGTCGAGTCGAGTCGAGTCGAGTCAGGGTCAGACAAATCAGGTTGAGTCGAGCTGGGATGAATCAGACTGAATCATATCAGATCAAGTCAAGTCGGGTTGAGTCAGGTTGAATCCTGTCAGCTCGAACTGACCTTATTGGGTCGAGTTAAGTTGAGTCGAATCAGGTTGAGTCCGCTCAAGACGAGAGACCCTTCACATCGTTTCATAGATTTCTGTCACGCTCATCTGTATTTTGGCCACTCGTCTGAGTGGACATGGATCTGGCAGATGAGACACATTCGTCCTGCTTAGACCGCACGCAGTCTATAGCTGAAGCGTACGTCTTTGGTGGGAGAAAGGATGCCGAGTCCGGCTCTGCTGGAGTCCACGGTGGCTCTGGCCTGGCCTTCCTCCAGCTGCAGCTCGAAGTAGAGCAGCAGGACACACAGGAACTGTTTGATCTCGTTGATGGCGAAGTGTCGGCCGGGACACATGGAGGACCCGGAGCCGAACGGCATGAGGTAATACTTCAGCTTCTGACCGTCCTTGTAGAAGTCCGTCTTCTCTCTGCCGTCCTGGATGTAGCGGTCGTACCGGAACATCTGACGGTACAGAAACAACCACAATGGAGGCTTGTTCATCAGCTGCACTAAACTCAACCTGGACCCACTGGGTCTCGGCCGTGGACGGATCGTACGAATACCAGACTCAAAGACGGAGCAGCAGACCGACAGCTGCCCGAAGGGCCCAACAGTGTTCTCTAGCTTCCAGGCTCGTCGTGTGAGCCGCTGCACATGCTCAGTGACGCTCACCCGCTGGACCGGCTGCAGACCGGGACGAGGTCAGGCTCAGGCTCGAAAAACAGCCCGTCGAGACTCTGAATCTAAAATATCTTCATCAAAAATCTAAATACAGAGAATAATAAGTGACTTTATTTTCTTCCTGTCAACACTTTTCATGATGGAGGTCTATGGGGAAAATGATGAGTCAGTGTCTTCACCTCATTCAGAGGCCAAAGACCTGCAGCTGCACAACTACATCTCTTTTATTTGGCTGTTTGAGGTTACTGCTGTGATGGTGTCTCATGTCCTCTCGTATGTTGTCTTCACATGTCCCCTCGAGGGACCATAAAGATCTGAACTACATGAAGCAGTGCAGAGACTCGCTGTTAGAGCTGCTGATTAAACACATCAAAGATTGACTGATCAGATTCATTCATATGATCTAACAGTTCAACACAAAGAAGTGTTAAACTCCTTTAAACTCCCCTGAAAACACAAACACTTCCATCTGAGTCAGTGTGTTTGCAGCCACAGATGCTTTAATTTGAAAAAAGCTAAACACCTTAATGTGAAAAGCCTTTAGGGGACTTTAAGGGTTTCATGATGTCCCCCTTAGATGGAGGTTTAATGTTTGACCTGCAGTCTAACAGCTTTTAAAGGCCATAAAGCTCTTCACATCTCTGACTTGTCCCCTTAATAGAAAATGATCCTCTGCACCTGTATGTTACCTACAGGTTATAAGCTCAAATTCAAACCTTAAAAGGTCCTTAAACCTACCTGTGCAGGTAGCTGATCAAAAACCCTTTACATACAGTCCTTCAGTCACTAAGTGTCCCCTTTACGTCCCACTGAAACATCTCTACTTGAGCATGTTTAAAGAGAACATCAGTTGGACTTTAAGGTAGAAAGAAGCGTTAACTGATCGATCTGTCGTACCTGTGGCTCCTCGTAGATCTCGGGGTCCATGTGCAAACTCTGAGGGTAGAGGACGATGATGTCTCCTTCCCTGATGGCCACCGAGCGCTCGCCGTCCAGCCGCAGACTGAAGTCCTCCTGAGCGACACGCATGTTCATGGAGGCCGAGGACAGACGGAGGCTCTCGTTGACGGTGCTCTCTGCGGGCAAAGGTCAGGGTCCTTATTCATCAACAGGAAGTCAGTCCTGTCACACGTTCCAAAGTGTATTTCAGTCCTGCAGAACATCTGTGGACGTATGAGACTTAACAGAGACGATACTGAGAGGAGTCAAAGAAAACTGAGGTACCCAGAAACAGAAGCTTGTCCAGCTGTTCTCTGCCGAGCATCACCTCTTCGTCGGCGCTGAACTCGATCCCGCTGACCTTCAGGATGTCAAGTATTTCCTGGCGGACGACCTCCAGGGCCTCGGGGTGACTCATCAGGTGGTACATGGCCCAGAAGGTAGCAGGGACGGTGTTCGCCACAGACGCCCAAAGGATGGCGAAGTGATGAGCTGGAGTCAGGAGGACGCGGGAGGGACAAAGAGTCATTCATGCTGCTGAGACACAAACTGTCTGTGACCATACAGGATGTCACACCTGAACAAACCCAGCTGTCCACGAGCAGCACCTGAAGTCCACAATCAAATGGATCAATCAAAAACTACACGGGGCCGCCTGCTTAAAGCCAATGTATGATCTCTGCCAGCCATCACATGGCTCATCATCGTCATCATCATCGTCATCATCATCGTCATCATCGTCATGACCAAAGTCAACGATCTCTTCCTTGACCTCATGTACTTCATCTACTTGGAAATCACAGCTTTCACCTCATCTGCTGTCCTCCTTTCTGCTGCTGAGTGTTTCCGTCACGTTACCTCTGCAGCTTCACACAACACAGACTTTCCACCTGGCAGGCCTCTGTGGGTCACTGCACCGTCCCTGTGAGGACAAACGTCTACCTGAGCTTCTGTTGGGCATAAACACTGACATGCTGAGCGACTTGAATAATGTTAATGTTAAAGCAGAAAAGTTCATCTTGACTGCTGATGATCACATCTCTGATTTGGGATCAGATTCACACTCAGACATGTGCAGTGTGAAGCTTTTAGTTTAGACGCCTTATTGGTGTGACGTTCAATGTAAAAGTGCAGCTAAACTGCTCAATGTTCCCAACAATACACTTCATATTGACAACGTCATTAGCTAGCAAGCTATGCTAGCGCTAAACTGGAATAAGGAATACAACTGGATTTGAACCAGAAGAGAAAATTGGGTGCTTTCATCCACAGTTCATCTAAATCTGAGCGTGCAGCAGCAGAAAACAGCACAGTGACACTGAACGCAGTATATCACAGAGAGCTTTAACAGAGAACAGCGACACAAACTGAAGCAGGAGAAACAACAGACGTCTGCTGGAAGTCATTAATCCACTGAGGAGCTGTGCCGGGGGCTCCGTGGTGACCCCACAGTGAACCGGGCTCAGGTTTCATGGGTTGCACAACATGCTCGTCCAAACTGTTCTGTGAGGTTCACAGCAAACAGTGAGGAGACCACACGAAGAACAGACAGACGACTGACGAAACATCACTTCAAACAGCAAAGGTTCCAGTTTAGGAACTGATTCAAAGGACGAACGTCCCGTTCAAAAGACAATGTCCTCAGATATTTACATGAACTAAGACACCACACGTCTTTCCTAACGGTTTATGCACGCTAGTTGTTCTATTTGAGGAGCTTTTTGAAATACTGTCATGTTGTATGTTCAAATGAGAAAAGTCAGCTAAAATCGTGATGACTGTGAGGTATTTTCAGTCTTTGTAGGACAGAGTTTCAGTACTGTTGAGAGGTGCTGTATTTGTTTCTGCGCATGGTTCGATAACCTGATGTTTGACAGTGTTTGTTGTTGGTTCTTGATGGTGTTTCATGCTCGTAAAACATCTTTAGCTCGTTAAGTTTTGGCAGGAAAGAATCTTGACGCTGTTCCCTCTGAGCTCAGCACAAAGCTCTGGGACCTGGGGCTGCACTGCTCCATCTGCAGATGGTTAAAGACCTCCTGACCACCAGACACTGTCCTCAATCACCTCTGTCCTCAGAACCCAACTGAACTCCCTCTACACCAGCTCCAGCAGGCTGGTGAAGTTTGCTGATGACACGGTGGTGGCGGGCCTGACGGGGGGCCTCGGCCTGGAGGAGGTGGAGAGTCTGACCTCATGGTGTCAGGCCAACAACCTCTCCATGAATGCTGGAAAAACAGAGGAGCGGTCCACTGTGCAGGACTGCAAGTCATCTGAACATTACACATTAGAGCAGTCCTGAGGCAACAGGGCAGATCTGGACCATTTTAAGACAAAACCAATTTTAAGACAAAGAAAACGTGGGACCTTTAGTGAATTAAACCTTTACACTCTGCTGTTGTTATTCATTCAGGCCTGAAACGCACACACCTGTAGACAGCCATTAGCTCTCACAGTTGTTGGAGGCTTCCAAGCAATTAGGGCAGCTAGCACCTCAGCAGTGCCCAGGAGGTGAACCGCCACCTCCCCAGCTACCAGTCCGCACTCCGCACTGTGGTCTGAGCTAGACTGGAACCAGTCACCCTGGTTCCGGTCAGTCATAGGCTGGGCTACTGCCGTCCACATGGATCGGTACCAGCTAAAATAGAGCTAACTGAGAGTGTTTCTGTACTTCCAAAAAAAATCTAACGGAGTGAGACGTACTCGTAGCAGACGTCGACCCGCCGGTTTCAGGATTAGGAATGCGTCCAAAAAAACTGACGTCCCTACTCTGAATACTTTGAGAGTCAGTGTTAGTTTCTTTCAACCATGACTAACATCCTTCCTAAACTTTAACCAATAGTTTTGGTTGACTTTCCAAACCAGATCTGGACCACAGAGGTGGCAGAACAGAAACTCTTACCCCAGCTGTTCAGAGGGAATTCACATATGATCTATGTCAGTGTGCCGACTGTCAGGGAGCAACACAGCAACCTTCTGACAACTGGTAACCATTAACTGGAAACTCCTGGAGGCCTTTTGTTCAACGGTGACAAAATCAAACTCGTCTTGTCTACCTGCTTTATCGACGTCCCTCAGTGTGTTGTACTGGTCCAGCAGCTCCAGGCGTCTCTTGATGAACACTGAAGTGTTGGACCAACACGACATCCTGTGCGGCAGGAAGAAGTTGATCAGCTTGTCGCGGATCGCCTTGGTCTCTCTCAGGAACCTGATAGGGACCTTAGCAATGAGCAGTGGAAACATGGTGTCGAACCTCAGAAAGTCCTCCCTCAGCACACCAATCCCGCTGTGGCGTCTGGCCAAAGCCGGCTTGCCGTAGATGGTGAGGAAGGTGGCCTCGAACATGACCGAGCTACAGAACTCGTACAGGCTGCCCCTCTTCCAGCCGCCCTCCTCCCCCGGCCTCTCATCCATGTGGTCCTGACGAAACAGCAGCATGAGGTTACCCATCATGCTCTCTGTCAGGGGCGTGAGGTTGCTTCCCTGGAGTAGCTGGAAGGAGCGGATAACCTCATCATGGAGGCCGGGCGAGTTCCTGTTCATGACGGGGGGGTAACCGAAGACGATGGGCGCCAACGTGTCTGACAACTTGTGGAAGTCCAGCTGCCGGCCATGTTTGATGATGCTTGGATACATCAAAGGGTCCATGACGAAAGTCATGTATTTACCTGCAGAGGAAGGAACACCTGAGTGAGGACGGTGTCTGATAACAACCTTCACGATTCGTTCGTGACGTGTAGAAGAGAGAGTGTGTGTCTGCTGCTGGTGCTGGTTTAAGCTGGTGGGTTCATGCTTTTATTCAGGCCTCAGTCAGGAAAGGTGCTAAACTGGGAATTTACTGTCTGTTGTCTGAATTATTCTTTTCTATGTTTTTATGTTGGAACAGAATCTCATGTCGTTTCATTTAATGACTACTTCTTTCCGGTGTTCAGCACAAAGGTCTTGGCTGATACGGATGAGAGCTCTGTGATGTTCTTGATCTTCTGGGTTCAGACTGGACACTGAACCTTTGAGCTTGCTCATCGAGCTCAGATTTGGTGAATTTGTGTTGTTGACCTCTGAGAACTGAGGAGCTGGAGAGTCCAAACGAAAGCTATCATCTTATCTGTGTCACTGTCCAGTAACTCTGCTGGTCTGCAGTCAGTTTGAGTCAACGGTACAACCAACTGAATCAACTGTGTGAGCGTTGTCTTCACTTGGCGACTGAGTAGCTTGCTAGCTAACTGACAGTTCGGCAGTGATATCCAGTAACTTTACTTTTACTCAAGTATTTGTGTCCAGCTGTCTACCTTTAATTCCTCTGCGTTTGCCGCTGATACCTTCATCCCAGCCGTGCGGCTTTCTGTTGATGGCATTCAGTCTGTTTCTCTGGTTGCTCTTTGACGCCTGACGGTGAATTCATTAAACTGAACGTTGTCTGTGGAACTGAGCTCGGCTGTGACTTGACAGGCTACCAGCTGTTATTCATTTGTTCATTTTGGAGAAGCATAGAGTAAACCCAGGAGGCTGAAATCCTTCTTTTCACTGCGAACATGATGTCCACAGACGCTTCAGGTAGAATCTTACTGCATTGATTGACTGCGCGATGGGAGAAGATGGTATGACTCATCAAAGCAACTGGTTTGTCTGGAAACACGTGCGCATCAAGATGACCACAGACATGCTAGAAAGCTAGCAGGTCTAACACTTATGTATAAGTTATCTTATGGATACCTTCATGTCGATGAAAAAATAAGTAAAACTGTATTAACAGAGAGAGCAAAGTGCATTCATTAGAAATAAGAAGTTGCTCGTTTCAAAGACTTGAAAGTTGACTTTCAGGAAACGACTCGAGGACATCTCTGACCTGCGCACACTGAACGTATTAGAACGCAGCCTAACTCGTACCTGGAGTCCCTGATGGACCGTGTACTTTTCTACTTCTGCTTGAGTAAATGTTTCCAGGACTCTGCCCTCCCTGCAGTCTGGACTCCAGCTCAGCCGCCTTGCTGTTCTTGATCAGGGCAGAACTGAAGAACCTACCTGCTATGTGCACCGTAAAGATGTCTCCAAACTTCTTCTTCTGTTCTTCGAGGAACGTGCGAGCATCTCGTCCAAACTCCAGAGCTTTTCCAATGAAAGGAATCCAGCCTGTTATCAGCGGAGGCTCGCCATCTCTTCTGCAAAACAGAAAAAAGACAAATCAGGGCCATGAACTGTTTCGTAGAGCCGACGTCTTCTTCGCTGTTTTATTTCAGCCTGTTCATTTCCTGAAGTCCGAACTCTCATCTTTAAATGTTGATGAAAGTGTAGCACTGACCTCTGCTCCTGCATCATTTTCATTCATTTACCAAACTTTCAACACATGCCAATGATCTCCTGGCATTAATGGACCACATCATGGGTTCTGGACTTCAGCTGATCCGTTTCTGTAAGGTGAACCACGACAAACTGGAGGACAGCTCACCCATGGACAGCCTGCCTCTGCTCTGTGTTACACAGTCCGTTAGAAAACACTATTTTCTACCTGATGTTTGGGTTAAAAAGGGGTTAAAAAACCCCGTCAGCGGTTTTCAGTTGGGCTTCCTGCCAGCGTTCTGACGGCGTAGAGAGGGCGAGTTTGAGGGGAAAAAACAGCAGAGCAGACTGCCGCCGTGTCACCTGACCACACACCTGGGCGGCATCTGTTCTCTCTGCTGTTCTCTAACAATGGACCGGGTCGGGTTCAACCTTTAACGGACGTCATGCTGTTTCGGCAGACGTCTGCGGGCTAATGTTAGCTGACCTGTGGCTAATGCTAGCCAGCCGCTAAGTCTGACACCTGTGACGGCCGTTGTTCTTGTAAACATCGAGCAGCTCACAGGTCGAGCACCGCTTCAGGTCGAGGAAGGCGTCGCTGAAGAGGAGACAGATCGCGGACTCGTGACTGACACATATCAAAATTTGTTTGCCTTTAATGTCTTCAGCTGCATTCAGCAGCACCTCTGAGGCTCCGGCGGCTCCTCATAGCGACAGCTGATGAAGCTCTAATTCACTTTGTTAGTGGAAAGTTTCAGCTTCTGTCTTTCAGAGCACTGATCTTAAATCAAATCCAAATAAGACTTTAGTTTACTGTCCATGTTGACTGAAGTTTGAGCTCTGTGTTTGGTCTCCTCCAGCTCCTGAGGGAAACATCTGCTCTTTAGCTGCTAATGCTAAATGTCCACCAGCTGGTCTCAGACTCTGTCTGCTGTTTCTATTTCAAAGCTTTCAGACACACAACAAGAGAAGAAGAAACCTCAATGAAGTGAAACAGAAACCTCAAGTCTGTAAGTTCAGCTCTGACGAGCAGCTGGAACACATTCAGAGTGGAAAAACCCAGCAGGACACGGGGGAGCTCAGCCGATCTGAAGGCAGCAAAAGCTCCAAACTGGTGATAAAGAAACTGTCCAACAGAAGGACAAAGTGAGTTTTCCTTCTCACATGTTAACACGGCGCTTCCCAACCTTAACAGGCAGCGTAAGATGTACTGCATTCAGACCGTGTCATGTAAAATCAGTGTGTAGATGTGTGTCTCATGTCGTCTCAGATCTCAGAATTATCAGCAAAATGTTGAAGTACTGAAAGTAAAAGTACTCAGTAAGCAGTAAAATGGCCCATCAGAGTTTTACTGTTCGAAACTGGAGAGAAAACTTCTGGTTTGATGAAATACACTTTAACCTTTTACCTGTCGTCTGTAAGTAAACCTGTCGGTGTCACAAACGCTCAGGTGATCCATCCCCAGGGGGGCAAGGAGAGGGTCTACCTGGGGACGATGTGACCGGACTCAACGACGAGCTGATACTAGTTAGCTGCACTGATTAGTTCACTGACACACCTGTGGAGGTGAGCAGCGAGTCCTGTCTCTGGACGTCATGCTGTCTTCTGACGTCAAACATCACGAACAGCATTTTTAGATCTTTATTAACAGAGGTTTGGTACCTGTGAACAGCAGGTAACAGAGACAGACAGGTGTTTGTTACCTGGCTGAGACGTTGGAGGTGTGCAGCCTGAAGCTCTTCATCTAACTCTTTGATGAACAGGAGCACTCAACTCAACTTGTGCTTTGCCACTTTGATGATTTAAACTGAAGGTGCGGCAGCAGGAAATGTTCAGTCTGTGTTTGCAGTAACTTGACACTTCTGGGAATAAATGAGTACTGTAATACTTCAGCGTGGGCAGCGGGGGTCAGTGTTACCGCGTTCAGCAGACAATAACGTCTCGTTCAAGTGATGATGATGATGATGAGGAGGAGGAGGAGGAGGAGGGGAATTGTCTCAGCCCAAAAACGAAATCTTCATCCTTCACTTTCTCACAAACAGGCAGCGTCAACACGTCGAGATACGTGGTTTCCACTGGACAGGAAGGCCCCGAAATACACTGAAGAGTAACGAGTAACTAAAGCTCAGACAAGTGGGATGGAGTAAAGAGTACATTTACCTCTGAGATGTAGAAAATACTCAAGTACAGGTACCTCAAATGTATAATGAGTACTTTTACTGTACATGAAGCTGACAGTCCTTCTCTGCCTTTTCCTTGTAACGCAGTATTTTACCACTGCTGTACGGGTACTTGTACTTCTTTCACCGCTGCTGATCAATGAGAGTGAACACTTGAGATGAATAACTGACCAAACTCTTTCCGGACCCGTGAGACCCGGTCCCGGAGGCGGACTCGGACTGAACTGACCTGTTCCGGCGGCGGAGGACGCACAGGATGAGGGACAGCAGGCCGAGCAGGACCAGCAGCAGCGGGGACATGTTCCTGTTTGAGTCCGGACCCGCAGCCCTGCACCGATGCGATCCCAGCACTCCCACGATGCTCAATGAGCCACACGGTGCTTCCGGTCACCGCCTTCAAAATAAAGTCACCGTGGTTTTTCCGCCGCTGGATGAAATCTGCTCTGCTGAGCTTTTCCTGTCAATGATTTGGTTCTGTGCATTTTTATTCATCCAACCATTTGAATATTTATCTCAATCGAACCGTAAAGTCCTGTGTCTGCTTACACGTGTTGATGTATTGATTAGTTAACAGAGCTGATGGCTGTAAAGTGAAGAGGTGTGAGCTGCAGTGATCACGTGGTTTGTCATCGGCCTGAATCGATACTCCTCATTGATGACAAACAACAGAAACGTTTGCTCCTCTTCAGGAGCTGCTTTCTCCTCCATGCTAACACAGAGCAGCTGCAGTCATCACCTGTCACTGATCAAACCCGATCAATAAATGAAACCACACGGCTGATCGATTTAATTCAGCTCCAGAGGAAGATGAACTCATCATGTTTGTTTCACCACGTGTCCTCATCACGTTTTCTCTAAATATGATTTACAACATTTGAAATGTTCTGTTAACGCTGTTCAATTTAGTCTCTTCCATAAAGTTTAGGATTCAAACACAGACGGGCTTTGAGCTACATGCTAACAGGCTAATGTTCAGCAGGTACACCCTCCAAGTTTGACTTGTGACTCCGTTTTACACGGTCTTAAGTTCTCTTTGTTGTTTTCGTGGGCAGCTGGAAAAACTGCAACATCAAAGCCACATTGCAATGCACTGTGGGTAATCAAAGCAGTGCATTCTGGACCCTGGACATCTGCAGAAAGTCCACTCAGGGCGCCGTGATGACTGGATGAATTGTGGGTTTGGATTCAACCTTAAAAATGAATGAGGTCTGTCTGCGACATTACTGTCTCCACTGGCTCCGCCCACCTAATTTGCATACAGAGCTCACGTGGCCACAGTGGAGATAATCAGAACACTCATTCATACGAGGTGCAGACACAAAGAGCCACAGATCAGATGTCATCACCCAGATCACAGCTCAACACCAGAGGCTGATGACATCACAATGACATCATCAGGCCACAGGAGACACCTCACAGGGCCAACGAGGACCAGTGTCCAATCAGTGGAGCGCCTCCAGGGACGGTCTCAGCAGAGACGGAGCTGTCAGGACTCGCTGTGTAACACAAACATTCCATGTTTGTCTGAACATGAACGCAGATCCTCGTGAACAGGAAGTCATTCCAGCAGCATCATCACGGCTCCGCGGCGTGACGAAGGCTCCCTGCTGAGACCTGCACGGGTTCATCTGTCTGAGGCCGATGACTCAGCTCCGACTGGAACGCCGCATCAGACAAAAACACGTTTCCACGAGTTCAGTCTGAAGTTACAGCTCAGACAGAAACGTCTCCGCACGCCACACCTCACCGCTTCCTCTGCAGGCCGGGAACCAGGACGAGTCCGGGGGGGGGGGGGGGGCTCTGCCCTGCATCCGGCTCTGTGACGACCCCCTCCACAAAGATCTGCTGCTTCCACAACAACAAACTGAGATTAAACATCAGATATTTCTAAAGCAAAAAACACCAAAAGCATCATCACGACAGATAATCGTTCATCTTCTGATGAATCGATCGATCGATCGATCGTTTCAGCTCGTTTCACTCGTTCAAACTGAAAAAGAGTTAATTTATAATAAAACTTCTGAATTTGTTTTGTGTAAAAATGTGAATTTGTAAAGTGACTAAAGCTGTCGGACAAATGCAGCACAGAAGCCAATGAAGTAAAAGTCCTCCGGCTCCAGGTGAGGAGTGAACAGCTGACACATCCAGCAGCGACCTGTCAGAGCTACAGGTACCTGGTGCACACAAGAGCTGTGATTGGCTGAAGTTTGTGATGCCGGCAGAGAAGAACAGGTGAGTTTACCTGCAGTAACAAACAGAGACCGAAGGGGACGTGGACACAGACGGACCACCAGGACGCCGAGACGGCACAGACTCCTGGTCTCTGCGTTCATGACCGAGGAACCGGATTTGAACCGGACCTGGTCCCAGTCCACTGACACCTGGACGGGTTCGCCTCGGTGAGCTGCTGACCAAAACCAATCAGCCACAGCACTGAACCGCCGACAGGTGAAGCTCACGGTGCCGACCTTCACTGTTGATGCTGATTGGTGGAAATGACTCAGGCAGAGTTTCATGGCTGATCCAAAGTGACAGGAGACCAGTTCAGATCTGAAGAGGTCAAGGCTTCAATCCAACATTGAGTCCAGACAGAGATCGGACTGTTTCTAAAGAGCGTCTGTGTGCTGATGAGGCGTTCACTGCCTCCTTGTTTTCTCCAGCGTCGTGTGAATGAACTGCAGTAACCTCTCAGCATTCAAACAACACGCCAGCTTTTCCGTCCCGAGCTCAGCGCTTTGTCCGTCAGCCGGCTCGGCTTTCGGCCCCGGACAAAAGCCTCGTTCATCTTGTGTTTGGTTCAGGAGTCGCAGCGACGCTCGCTGCTCAAAGAGCCTCATTCAGCCCCCGCGGCCCCCCCGAGCCCGATCCCAGCGGACAGACGGACGGACCGACGCTCTCACGCTTCCTGTCCAAACGGAACCAGGAGCAGCAGCAGAGACTGAAGAAGCTGCTTCAGGTCCTGCAGATCTGACAGCAGATCAGTCCAAACGGTCTCCGTCTGACTGAGACGTCACACAAATATCGACCCTGAAAACACATTTTTAGAAAACTCCGTCATAATATTTAAAGTGTGATTCTGTTGTTTTTAATCAGTCTGAATCGGAGAACGTCTCTTTACTGTCCTGCTCGTCTTCGTCTCTTTAAAGGTCACATTTCATATTGATTGCTGCCTCTGTTACAGCTCAGGCTCTACTGATCCTGAGCTCCATCGTGTCCTCTTGGACTTACTGTCTGTCCATTTACGTTCAGTGTCATTGCTGCACTTTTACTTAATGGCTACACAACTGTAGATACTCAGTGACTGACTGTGATTTGTTGACGTGGACAGAGCGGACGTCCTCTGTCCATCAGCTCCCGGACGGAGAAAAGACGACAGGAGCGGCGTGTCAGCGAGCAGCAGACGGTGGACATTCAGGACAGCTTTTATTCTCTGAACAAACTTTTAGGAATCATCATCACAGAACAGACAGTTTGTACAGCAGCACACGGCGATGAGGACGAGGACGAGGATGAAGAACAGTCGAGTTGGCAGGTTTCAGGGAAAAACTCCAAAATCAGGATTTCAACAGAAATCACATGAAGAAAGAAGAAACGAGTAATCTGGAGCTGAACGAATCCAGCTGAGTGTCACCTGAGCAGAGGGAGAGTTCAGTTCATGCAGGTACGAGAGCTCACTGTGACCACAAACATGGACGACTGCAGACCTGACGGAGTAACACCACCTTCACGGCAGCTCGACGACACCTGGAGGACACACACCTCTCACACGTCCACGAACGTAAGACGACGGCGCCGAACTTTGGCTGGTTTAACATTCGAAGAGAGTGTTTGAGTGGAAAGCATCACCTGACAGAGCCACAGGTAGATGCTTTGGTTAGTTTTCTTTAACCAATCAGAAGCTGGTTCACTTTGAGCCGAGGACGTGTCCTGAGACACTTCAATGTCCCGCACAAACTGAGCGTCGTCTTACGTTCGGGCTAACACTGTATTCAGATTCAAGCGTCATGCAGGCTTCTCACAATGTGATTGGACAGTGTGTGGTGTGGGCGGAGCTATGAACACAAACAGTCATCAGGACAGCATGAATTTGTACAAGGTCATGAAAGGTCATGAGAGGTCATGAGAGGTCATGAGAGGTCATGAGAGGTTTGCGATCGGCTGCAGTTCAAACGCTCGTCCTCAAACAGCTGACTTCTGTCAATCATTTCTAAAAATCCTCCTCGGATTAAACTGATTCTCCTTCTGACTGTCGGACGTCCAACCAGAGGCAGAACGAGAGGAAACTGGGTAACGTCGCTCCATAAAACACCACGGCGGCTGAGGGGCAGCAGGCGTTGGGCGTCTGGCGCTCAGACTGACCTGAAAGGCGTTCGCGGCTCATGCCGGAGTTCGTCCTCAGGCCTTTCCGACACGCCGCTAACGGTGGAAACGCTCGCTGAAGGCTGAGGTCATGAGTCAGCGCTGACCTTTGGTTTCATGTGGGACACGAGCAGCAAAGTCCCGTGTTTGACCCACCCACCCTGACAGTCACATGACCTCCTGAAGGCTTCCCGGCAGAAAGGCCTGAAGACAAACTTCTTCTATGGACCTTTAGGAATGAGAGTGTAAACACAACGATCAGGTCTGGACGCCTCACGACCTTTGACCTCTGAGAAAATAAAGTCTGAAACAGGAAGTGAAGCACCGCTCGCTCGTCGATCTGAACCGATCAGCCTGTTCTCAGAGTGAGGGGGAATCGAACCGGCGACCTTTCAGTGACGAGTCGGTGTCTGACCTCTGGTCTGTTCAAAGGTGGGCCGAGTCATTCTGGGTCTGGATTCTGGATGTTGGTTTCACCTTCTCTCCCTCTGCACATGATTCCACGTCAGCGTTCCAGGTGTGCCGTCCCCCAGCCTGTTGCTGATTGGCTGGAGCAGTGGCGTCTCGGCCTGAGACATTTTGTCTTTACACTAACTGGAGAGGAGATATTCACAACATCAACAACCTTAGTCCAGAATGACTCGTCCACCTTGACCACAGTAACAGGGACTGAAGACAGGAAGACATCCAGGTGACAAGGAGGCTCTGCACACCTGGACGATGAGACGTGTCCACCTGACAGGTGCAGCAGAGCGGACAGGACAGTGAGCAGGGCGTCTGTCTCACCTGAATCATTCACATCTTCAATCGGTTCATCACAAACAGTTCAGACGTGCAGAAGAAGAAGAGCTTCCTGTCTGAGCTGAAAACATCAGCTGTGTGGAGCGATGGCGATCCTGTGACCTTTGACCTTTGACTGCAGCTCGCTGCGTCTCTTCTTCTGTGGTGGTGAAATGGCACCGACTGGAGGACCAGCTCCTGATCAGCTGCTAACAAACAGTCAGTGATGTTTCCTCCTCATGATCCAGGTGGAGCTCCGTTTGGACGGCGCTGAACACGAGAACACAGGGAGACGCTTCGGGAGCATTTGTGATCGACGTATTGATCGACGTGTTGATCAGCTGTGAGTCGTCAACGTCAAGCCTCACGCCTCACGCTGCAGAAGAAGAGCTCTCACCATCAGTCAGCGATGACGGTCAGTGTGATCACACACACCTTCAACAGGTGGACATGAGGAACCTACAAGCCTGATTCCAGAACAGCTGAGACGCTGCAGGAAACCTCAACCAATCAGAAAGTGATCACCAGATCAAACAGGAAGTGATCAGCTGATCTGATCCTCTCTGACACAGACTGACCTGAGAACAGCTCAGAGTCAACATATTTCATGTTCTTCACTGATCTCTGTAAATATCTCTGACTGTGAATCTGATGAGCGACACGTTTCAGACTGAAAGGTGTGGAACGCTCCACAAACACCTGTTTGATCATTCCACAGGTAAACAGGCTGACTGGTGACAGGTGAGAGGATCATGGTTGGGTCTGAAAGACTCAGTCGTTCACAGAGGATGGAGCGAGTTCACCACTTTGTGAACACATGAAGCTGCTGTCAGTGAACAGTTTGATAACTGATGATTGATTATTGATGATCGGTTGTGGGCTGTCTGGAATCAGGTTTGTATGGAGACAAACTGAACCTACAGCAGGGGTTTCTGATTGGTCCAGAACGATTCTTTATGAGTGGATGAGGGACTCTGAGGTTTTCTTCTTTCTTTTCACAAACCCCTCGCTCTACAGCCTGTTGGACATTTGTCCTCATCTCTGGTACTTTCTGTCTGGACCTCGCCGGGGACAGAAGCAGCACAGCTGACTGACCTCTGCTTGTCTGTCAAACACGTCAAACTGCAGCAAGAGAATTCAAATAAATAATAAAAAGGTGAAAGGAAGAGACGGACGTCCTGCTCATGTTGCTGCCGGACACTTCCTGTCCGTTAAGACAATCTGGTTTGGAGCAGATGGACCCGTCTGCGGACAGAACGTTGTCACACTTGGTCTCAGACATTTGGACCTGACGCCGCCGTCCTGCCGTCCTGTCGGTCGTTGTTCGGAAGGATCGGCTCGTCCTGCCGGGAAGAGTTCGTGGCAGCATGGAAGTGGCGGACGCTGCCTGTTTGTGCGCTCACTGTTGGAAGTTCTGTCTCAGTGTCTGTCTCTCCAGCTCAGACAGACAGCGGTGAGATTTGGCAGCTGGTAGATTTTGGTTCTGAGAGGAGGCGGGGTTTAACGGAGGGGGCGGCGGCCTGCAGGGTCACCAGTAGAAGGAGCGGGACAGGAAGTTGGTGGCAGCACCCAGCCAGCTGGTCCCGTCCTGCCCGGATCCCACCCGGCTCACCGCCTTGTCGGGCTCCTGAGACGGACTCTCGTCCTCCGGCAGGTAGTCTGGCAGGTCCACGTTCTGCTCCACCACCACCGACCCGTCCTCGGCAAGCGGGACCAAAACCTGGAGACGACAACTTTGGTTGGACTTGTAGAAACAATGTGATGCTGTGAATGATGGACAGCAGAGACCCTGGAGGCCCACAGGGGTCCAGGTCCTGTGTCCTCGCTGAACAGTGACGACTTGAGGACAGTCTGACTTACTGACGTCCTCCACTAGTGTCTCATAAAGACACAACAGTCATCAGTGTTTGTAATGCAGGCGCAGCCTTTTGTTTCAGCAGGTTCATCTTAAACTGTTGGGTTTGGATCATTTTAACTGTCAGCTTTTATTTACCTGATTTCCCCTGAAGTCTGTTATTCCAGGTTTACTCACCATTCTTATAAATGATTATTATTCTTATCACTACCTTGGCAGGAAAAACAGAAGCTCAGAGTTTTAGTTCTCAGTCTGAAGGTCTGAAGGTCTGAAGGTCTGAGGTCTAAGGTCTGAGGTCTGAGGTCTGAAGGTCTGAGGTCTGAGGTCTGAGGTCTGAGGTCTGAAGGTCTGAGGTCTGAGGTCTGAGGTCTGAAGGTCTGAAGGTCTGAGGTCTGAGGTCTGAAGGTCTGAAGGTCTGAAGGTCTGAGCTCTAAGGTCTGAAGGTCTGAGGTCTGAGGTCTGAGGTCTGAAGGTCTGAAGGTCTGAAGGTCTAAGCTCTAAGGTCTGAAGGTCTGAAGGTCTGAAGGTCTGAGGGTCTGAGGTCTGAAGGTCTGAAGGTCTGAGGTCTGAAGGTCTGAAGGTCTGAAGGTCTGAGGTCTGAAGGTCTGAAGGTCTGAGCTCTAAGGTCTGAAGGTCTGAAGGTCTGAGGTCTGAGGTCTGAAGGTCTGAAGGTCTGAAGGTCTGAGGTCTGAAGGTCTGAAGGTCTGAGGTCTGAGGTCTGAAGGTCTGAGGTCTGAGGTCTGAAGTCTGAGGTCTGAGGTTAATCTGTTCCGACTGTTAACTTCCTCGGCCGTGAACTCGACATCGCTAACCTTTAAGTGTTTGTCAAAGACAAACCAAACGATAAATGTTTGGCTAAGAAAACCTCGTTGTTGACCATTTCAACTCCTTTTAAAAGTGATCCCAAAGGATCCAACAAATGTCCACAAACACGTTGAGTCAAAGTGTTTCAGGCGTGGAGGACGACAGCCAAAGGACACTCAAAGTGTCCTGATGGACGGTAAACTGGTCACAAATGGTTTCTAACTACGACGAGGCTGCAGGCTGCACTTCAAACAGGCGATGAAGGACGGTCCAGTAAAACACGTCTTCAGGGGAGAAGCTCGAACAAAGAGTGTCAAACTGTCCCCTCTGTCTGTCTTCATTACAGTCTGCTCAATGTTTGATGACAGCTGATCATAAGCTGACTTCAAGTGTTGTTAGCTTACTCCCTCAAGCTTCTTTTCACTCAGCCAATCACTCGTCATCCCTCATCATTCTAACCAATGAATGAGCAGAGAAATCAAACCAGCGGACAGAAACTGACCTCGTCTCCGTTCTCTCCTTTCACCACCTGCTGAGCCGTCATCACCTGCGTGGACGCGATGGCCGACGCCAGAGCCTGAAACAGGACAGCACGTCATGCATGTACAGGGTTGAACATACGTGAAGATCTTTAAAAGCACGTGTTCATGTTGAAACAACAGAAAACAGTTTGTCCCTGTCCCACGTGGACGTGACATTGACCAGTGGACACCCGAGAGACCTGACGTCTGACAGCGGCTCATCAGATGGAGGTGTGTCATCAAAATGTCCGTCCCCCGAAATAACGGATTGACAATGAAGGACGTTTGCTGCTCAGAGGTAGAGGAGGAAGAGGAGGAAGAGGAGGTAGAGGAGGAAGAGGAGGTAGAGGAGGAAGAGGAAGAGGAGGAAGAGGAGGAAGAGGAGGAAGAGGAGGAAGATGAGGAAGAGGAGGTAGAGGAGGAAGGGGAGGCAGAGGAGGAAGAGGAGGTAGAGGAGGAAGAGGAGGGAGAGGAAGAGGAGGAAGAGGAAGTAGAGGAAGAGGAAGTAGAGGAGGTAGAGCAGAAAGAGGAGGAAGAGGAGGCAGAGGAGGAAGATGAGGTAGAGGAGAAAGAGGAGGAAGAGGAGGTAGAGGAGAAAGAGGAGGTAGAGGAGGTAGAGGAAGAGGAGGAAGAGGAAGTAGGGGAGGAAGAGGAGGAAGAGGAGGAGGAGGAAGAAGAAGCAGAGGAGGTAGAGGAGGAAGAGGAGGCAGAGGAGGAAGAGGAGGAAGAGGAGAAAGAGGAGGAAGAGGAGGCAGAGGAGGAAGAGGAGGTAGAGGAAGAGGAGTAAGAGGAAGTAGAGGAGGAAGAGGAGGCAGAGGAGGAAGAGGAGGAGGAGGAAGAAGAAGCAGAGGAGGTAGAGGAGGAAGAGGAGGCAGAGGAGGAAGAGGAGGAAGAGGAGGAAGAGGAGGAAGAGGAGAAAGAGGAAGAAGATGAGGAAGTAGAGGAGAAAGAGGGGGAAGAGGAGGAAGAAGAGGAGAGTCACCTCAGCCTTCAGGTCTGACCGGATTCGGACGATGCATCTCTTCAGGGTCATCTGGAAGGTGAAGCTGATCACTCCTCGGATCTTCAGCAGAGCCTCCTCACACAGACTCCTCCGACTCTGAGCGGGAGGAGGAGCAAACCAGTTTAATCCAGTTTAACCCAGTTTAATGTCACGTTTCTTTCTAATGCAGATCAGTCAGCTGGTAAACTGGAATCAATGCAGAGATGAACCAAATGTCCTCGTGTGACGTGTCATGAGATGTTCTTAAAGCTGAGGAGCACTGAGGGGCAATGAGGAGCACTGAGGGGCAATGAGGGGCACTGAGGGGCACTGAGGGGCTCTGAGGGGCACTGAGGGGCTCTGAGGGGCACTGAGGGGCACTGAGGAGCTCTGAGGAGCACTGAGGGGCTCTGAGGAGCACTGAGGAGCACTGAGGAGCACTGAGGAGCACTGAGGGGCAATGAGGGGCTCTGCTCGTCCAAACGAGCTCATGTACCCCCAAAATTCATGGTACTATAAAGAACATTAAATATAAATGGCAAGCAGAAACAATCAGCTGATAAAGACAGAGAGCAGAAACACAAACGATGGATGAAGAACTGAAAAAGTGAGAAGGTGGAGCAGAAAAAGTTCAGAAGAAAAAGAAAAAGAATCTTTTTTAACCCATTTTTCCTTCAAACAAACATCAAACTAAACCCTGCAGCGCTAATGAGACGAGTCCAGGGGAGGGACGAGGACTCCGGACAGCAGAGGACAAGGCTGCAGCTGAGCAGCAGCGACACCACGAGCTGTTACAGAGCTAGCCCGTTAGCAGCTAGCCCGTTAGCAGCTAGCCCGTTAGCAGCCTCCTTACTGCTGGGTGAGGAGGAGAAGCCTCCTCTCCTCTGTCCAGGACTAAAAATGAACTGATGACCAAACTGACGGAGAAGAAGAGGCTATTTAACAATTAATTCAAGCTTCTGACGGTTAAACTCCTGCGTATGGATGGATCCCACACAGGCTGCTGGCAGAGCTTTGTGTCTGAGCTGGCTTTAGCTCGTCTCTTCCTCGTTTAAGACACAACGATTCGTTATTCGTCTCCCAGCAGGAGGTTTACAGAGCATCTCATCACGAGCAGCATGCCGCCAACAGGTGCACAAACACCTGAGGTGATCGACCAGCTCTCCTCTCTTTGCTTCTTTTGTGTCTCAGCCGGTAACTTTGACAGAGTGACACACTGATGAGTGAATGAGTGAATGAATGAGTGATGTCGTCCTTCAGGGCTTCCTGCTCACCGAGTCGTCCAGTCCGTCGATGTGGAGGATGACGGTCTTGGCTCTCTTGTTGCTGGAGCCCAGGAAGAACTGGGCTTTGCGGCGGCCGCTCACGGCCTCCTCGGCTGGCTCGGACTCGGCGCCGCTGGACGCCTGCAGGAGCTCGTAGATCTCAGACGCCAGCAGCTTCGTCTCTCCGGGCGTGGTCGATCTGGACGACAGGATGAAAGTCAGAATGTGGAGCAGCTGCGAACAGATCCTCTCTGCTGAGAGCTTCACTGAAACACACGACCGCATGCGCACAAAGCTCTAGACCACAGGTCTGCACACCTGAGCGTCTGCACACCTGAGCGTCTGCACACCTGAGGGTCTGCACACCTGAGCGTCTGCACACCTGAGCGTCTGCACACCTGAGCGTCTGCACACCGTCACTGCAGTGCGACCATCGTGAGCACTTTTAAGTCTTTGTATCGTCAGTGTGAGCAGTTTCATGTCACATGAACTGAAAGAAATGAAATGAGACACATCTTAAATCTAAAAAACGACACAAACACAGTTCGACTGTGAGATTGGAGAAAAACTTC
>JBBMOE010000130.1:0-25000 GCA_037975065.1 Chaetodon trifasciatus
AATACACATTAACAAACATAAAACATGGTTTATACTTACCTTTAATACCAGTTATGTATGGGTGAGTGGATGTATATCTTTATATGTATATATATGCCATATTATGTTATGGGGATGAAATTGGGGGATATATGGGTGGTGTCTGGGACTGATCCATGTCTGGGGTGATTGGACGGAGCGTGCACGTGCGCGTGTTGTCCCCTGTGGGGACAACACGCTCCAAAAACCCTTTGTCCTAACCCGGGGACAGCACACTCCAAAAACCGTTTGTCCTAACCTTAACCCTTGACCTTTGCCTAACCCCAACCATCCTTCATTTGTTTAACCCTATCCCTTTCCTAAACCTAACCCTAACCAATAGGAATAAATAAAATAAAATAAAAAAATCTATATATATACATATATCACATACTAATTATGTGTTAAAAATCTATATTTCATGGGATTTGTTAATTATATGGTTAAAAATGTAAAGGGTGGATATTTCATATTTGACTAAAATTCATGGGACATTGGCAAAGTAAAAATTATTAATAATACTAAATTCATTACAAAGTGTTGGTTAAAATACATTTTAGTTAATGTGGCATTTACTGGGTAAAATCTAGGGGGGCGGAGTTAAACAAGCCTATAAATTTGGGGCAGTCACAGACAGAGCTCATTTTCGCGCTGACAGCCAAGGAGAAAACATCTCTCCAATTGATTATAGCCAGCCAGTTTATTCTTTCAGTGTGCCCGACCTGACGAAGACCGATTTACGGTTGAAACGTTGTCTTTGTGGCACACTTTTTTCTTTGTTGTTTATTTATCTAAAAACAATTTTATTTTTTATTTTCTCATTTAAAAACAATTTAAAAAAAACAACTGAAATTGTTATTTGATCGTATTTCTTTCCTTTTTTGGGAAAGCAACTTTAGTTCATTAGTTTTTATAAGAACAATTATTTCTTTTTATTGAACAAATTGTTCATTTATTCTTCCCTAATTTTGGGACAGCACTTTAAGTTAATTTTAACAAGTTTTTAGTTCATTTGAAAAACAAAAGAAATTTTTTTTACGTTTATTGACATTAATCCATTCCTTTAGGGAAAGCGACCTTAGTTGTTTGATTTTGGATTTATAAAAAACAAATGGGTGACTATAACTTGGATGGGGGTTGGACCGAGGTGCGCTATGGCAGGAGGCGTGAGCGCACCCGCCAACCCCAATACACACGAGACCAGAGGTACGGGAGGTCTTATGGGTGGAAGGACAGCGCACCTTCCATCTCCTTTCGGAGAAGGGATTTTGTCCCCTACCCTAGGCTAAAGAAATGATTCTGCTGAAACTGCACAAAGAAGATGGACACACGAGCGGGGAAGAGAAAGGAAAGAAGATTTATGGGGACTTTTATGATTAAAAAACTGCCTAGTATATTCTCCTCAGCGGGTAATAACAAACGGAGAGCTGCTGATGACATGCCCCGGACAGTGCATTGCCTTTGTCTGCCCGTTTCAACTGCCCAGTCCTCGGGCGAGGAGCAGGGACTCATAGAGATACTATCAGCTAACCTTACCTAGGCTGTACCATCGGACAACTGGACTCTCCCTGCACCTTATTTAATGTTACTCTCCCACTTCGTTCCTCTTTTTCTTTCTCACAAGTATTTACCATGTCACAACTAATGGTTCTTACCGAGATCCAGTGTGTCACTGGAGCATTTGCTCAACGCATAAAGGCCTGCCACTGCCACATGTGAACTGCTTACCAAACTCTTAAACACCCACACAGCTATGTGGTTCATTCCAATGTCAGTCAAAAGTAATAAAAAATGTAGCTGACTTTCATTTCTCCTTCTCACAGTGTGTGTATTCTCCTCTGTTATCACGTCGTCATTTATGGGAAACAAAGTCCACTGAACAGACTCATATCTGTGGTCATGGTTCAACGGTAATTGCAGGCTAAAGAAATGATTCTGCTGAAACTGCACAAAGAAGATGGACACACGAGCGGGGAAGAGAAAGGAAAGAAGATTTACGGGGACTTTTATGATTAAAAAACTGCCTAGTATATTTTCCTCAGCGGGTAATAACAAATGGAGGCGGAGACAGGAAAGAGTATTTAAAGAATCATGACATGGAAACAGGACAAAACATTTCACAAGTAAAGTGAGAGAAAAACTTACTGAAGGTGATTGAAGGAGTCACAAATCTTTTGCGAAAGTGGCTGATGATTCAAGCAACGGACTGAATATTCAAAAAAAATGCTGGATGATTTAATAAAAAACTAACTGTGAGTTTAATAATGTGATTCCCCACACACTTCAACAGAACAAATTGATCTGTTTTAACAATGTGAGAGTGATGCTTTTTGATGTTGACTTTTAACCAGCAGGCACAAACACTGCTGATGATGAAGGTGTCTGGAGATCACTGACAGAACACCTGGCCCTGCTATCTTCCTGCCGAAACACGCAAGGTAAAACCTGCTGCTTTTTTTGTTTGTTTGTTTGTTTTAAACGCTGACTGGAGGTTTATTATGCCATTTGTATTAACAAATACCTGTTCCTTGTTTCTTTAAACCATGATTTTGTCAATTATTACGACTGTAATTCTTAAGAAAACAATATAGATTCAAATTCACATGTGACAGTTTGAACTTCGGAGTTTCTGAAGTATTCACTTCTTCCATGTGGGACGACACATGACAACAGTATTGATAGTGAACCAAACTTCTGTCAATGTGGTGACAGCAGACAGAGCATTCAGGGACACACAGGCATCAGCTGTTTGAGAATCAGCACCGGAGTTCTTTTGTTTTAAAAAGTCTCTGGCTGAAGTCACATGTGTTTTATATTTTGAAGTGTGGTAATATTACAGTAGTAGTAGTAGTAATAGAAGTCGTCATAAGTAGTAGTTGTTGTAGTAGGGACGCGGTAGCATACTAGTAGTATAGTAGTAGTACTAGTATAGAAATAGAATAGTTACAGTAGCAATATAGTAAATGTACATTACTAGTATAATCCTAGCAGCATTATACAATAGTACTAGCAGTTTAGTTATAGTGGCAGTCTTTTTTGTGGCTTTTTCAAATCACATTGAGAGTGGTTTACAACAGCTGATACTTGTTCTTATTAATGTGCATTCATTTATCATAATCTTAGAAACAAATGAGAGCAATTAAATACGTGTTTGCACATCTGCATATTTTCACAGTCATATCTGTTTATGGTAAATAGACTGTATTTGTATAGTTTTTTTTAGTCTGAAAACCACTCAAAGCATTTTTACAACTCAAGTCTGCATTCACCCGTTCGCGCACACAACTAAGCCACCTGCTCATTACAAGTGTTATCCACTCACACACTGATCACAGCATCAGGGTAGTTTTGGGGTTCAGTGTCTTGCCCAAGGATACTTTGGCAAGTGGACTGCCAAGGCCAGGGATCGAACCACTGATCTTTTGATAAGTGGACAATCACTCTACCTCATGAGTCACAGCCACCCTGTGAACCCAACTTCTCTGCTGAGCAACCTGTTGCTTTCCCCTGAACTAGCTGTCACCCTAAACAAGAGCCCCATCCACTGAAGGCATTTCATAATCAGAATTGCTTTATTTGCTAAATACAAATTGTCCACTGGAATTTGACTTGATGATACAGTACAGTGAAAATAGGATGTTAAAAACTAAAAGGTTAAGTTAAAAAGTTTGAGAATTAGTCATGCTGATTACAGTACTTTTTGGCATTTGTATGCAGGCTAGTGAATATCCGAATTGGACCTTGAATTGAATGAATTGGCTTTATTGGCTAAGTATGTGCGCACAGACTGTGTTCCAGGAAAAAAAAACAGACTTGTGTATATATATTTATATTGTTATTTTTTTTTACTACTTTAATAGCTTATTTTTTACTAGATGTGTCATGCACCAACTTCACCAAAACAAATTTCTCTTCTGATACAAGGAATTTGACTATGGTTTAAATTCTGAACTCAGTGTAATTGCATAGAAAAAAGGACATACAGCTCAATAAGGACAAAAAAAAAGACCAACATAGATATAGAAATAGAATAAACACTATATATAAAGAATGATGAGCCAGTAAACAATATATACAATGAAATTTACAACATGCAGATATTTATGTTGACAGTGACAATGAGTAATTATATGATGGAGAGAAATTACACCGACGACATGGTGTAGCAGAAGCAGCCAGAATAAGACTTTGTCAATGAGCTCATACATACAGATGTTCAACAGCCAAGTCCTGTCT
The DNA here is from genome assembly GCA_037975065.1 of Chaetodon trifasciatus. NCBI lineage: Eukaryota > Metazoa > Chordata > Actinopteri > Chaetodontiformes > Chaetodontidae > Chaetodon > Chaetodon trifasciatus. The sequence continues at coordinate 4,255 of JBBMOE010000130.1, forward strand.
TGTTTACATTTGTTTATATACTTTTGCAGACATGCATACACCCACACAGGACTTCTGTGCAGACATGACCGACAACTACTCATTTAGGGAAGATGTCCAGCTAGAAGACATTCCATCATTCTGCAGCCAAAATGATATCTCAACATTACAATGGCTTACATTAGGTTCGAATTAGCTTATATTCTTTACATAGTGTTATCATTGCATATGTATCAGGTCACCATGACTTAAGCATTCTTGTTCATCTGATCCGAACATTCACATATCTTCGATTAAGTTTCCTGCTATTCTCTGTTAAGTAGCGTGTCTAAATACTTCCAAGAATTAGCAGTGTATGTTGCATGAACAAGTTCTACCTCATAGTCACTCCTGTGAGAGTGTAAACCCTCACACACAAGGAAATTAATTGGTGTACAGGTACAGGTGTACAGTACAAAGTCCTGATCTAACCATTTTGCTAAAGTATAGCTACATAATATCAAACAATGACAACTATACATATCACATTCATATTACTGATAATAATGATTAAAAATTAGCTTGGTACTACTGTAGTGGCCATTTGTTCACAAGAAATAAATTAAACTTTAAACCCAACATAATTAAACGGCCACTGATGCACCATGGGGATGTGATTTAACGCAGGCAAAAAAAAAAAAAAAAAGAAAAAAGAAAAAAAAAGGATAAATGTCCAAGCCGGATTCTTGCTTTTGTGATGATTTATTTCAAAATAATAAAACAAACAAAAGAACAATGAAAATCATGGCTACTGGTGCCTCCTTTGCACTGGTAAAAAACCATAGGCCCACCCCGGTGCATGCTGGTACTCAAGGTGCCTACGTACACAAATAACTTCAGGTGCCCAGTGTTACCCAATTACCAAAAAATCAACCAAAATACTAACTATTCAAATCTAAATATCCTAGACCAAATAACTAATAAGACATGCAATTCTCAGCATATATGAAATAGATGTGTATCTATTACAACTGGTTAAAAGTTATACAAAATGCAAGTATTGTAGTATGTAGTGTAAGAGGCACTTTCAGTCTCTGAATCATCCTTGATGTGATTTGTCTTGTCTGGGATAACAGTTTGGGAAAATTGAAAATTTGGGATAATGGTCCAGATAGTCATGATTCTTTTGAGGTCGATACAAAGTCTACATTGGATTCCACACATAGGAAGTCTAAAAATTCATGTTGAGTCCTGTTCAGGGATAAATCTGCCTTCCTTACACTGGTCTTGGTAGATTCTTCAAATGTCTCTTTCTCTGTAACAACTGTGAGTAATGTTATTGGAGCTTCTGCACACATTACGCATTTGCTACACTGTAAGACATTTCAAGATGGTTCAACTTGCAAATGAAAGTTCATCTACTGCCTTTAAAACGCAAGGTAACTCAACTTGAAGATAATCTTTGTTTCAACTCAAAAGTTGAAGTTCATCAAGTTAATATGACTATAATGTTCTAGTACTCTCAACGTTATTTTTTAAGTTGTCCAAGTTGATCTATCTTTTAACCACTAGTTGTTTCAACTTTTTATTGTAAATTAAAACAAAGAATTATTTCACATTATCAGTGCATGAAAACTTAATTTACCTAGTCTCTCCCTAACCCTAACTCATATTTCTGCATTGTTATAGCTAATAGTTCAAAGTTAAAATAACTTATCGACATTTATACAACTTGCCATTTCGAATCAAGAGGATTTAACTTGTAATTTAATTTGTTGCAACTTAGATGTATAAGTTATCTTGAATGATAATTCCAAGTTTGCTTATTTTAGTAACAATCACTGAATTCTTGCAGCTTCTCTGTTCAGAAACATAACATTTATTTGAAAAACAATGTTATACAGTTTAAACATTAGATTTTGATCTCAAACATCAGAATCAGAATCAGAAATCAGAATCAGAAAAGCCTTTATTGCCAAGTATGATTTTACACATACGAGGAATTTGCTTTAGTGAACTTGGTGCATGACACATCTACTAAAAAACAAGCTATTAAAGTAGTAAAAAATACAACAATATATATATATATATATACACAAGTCTGTTTGTTTGTTTGTTTGTTTGTTTGTTTTTCCAGAAACACAGTCTGTTTTTTCAGAAAGTAGTCCGAGCTGAGCGTTAATGTAACGCATAGGGTTATGGCAAGTGTGACAAAATGGGGCAGAGGTGAAGTGTGAAGAGTGTCGGGGGGGTTCCGTGCCCGTGCCACACAAATAGGTGGGTTGATGCTAAACTATCAGGCTCATGCAAGACAATCAATGGGTTTATAAAATCCTGAGATGAACAAGAACAATGTTGCATGTTGGTAAGTCTTAACCATTCTATTACAAAACAGCTGACTTTTAAGACATTAGTCTCAGTTATGATAACTACCAGTGCTGGGGTCAAGAGAGACAGTAAACAGTTTTATAAAATCCAAATATAAACAAGAACAATATGATACAATGTATCATGATACAATCCCCCAAAACAAAAGTTTAACAAATCTGCTGGTTCCCACTTTCTTCCAAAACTTGAAATGAGAATAAGAAAGATGAAAAAAGAGAAACAGAGAGTTTGAGGTATTGTGGGGTTCTGCTGAGGCAAATTAAGGGATATTGGGAGCTTTCTAAAACCATACAACAAACTTCCATCTCCAGATAGCAGATCCCTTTAAAACAATACTCAAGAAAAAATCTTCTTTTGTTAACATAGTTAGGACCCCACCAAAGGTTCTTACACATTTTAACAAACCTACAGTTCAGAACAGAGCAGTGTGCAAGGTCTTCACCTTTTAATTTATGCTCTTTTCTTGACTTGCTTGGTCCATAACTGACTTCTGTTGTACAAACTACACTTTAAAAACATAAGCAATTTGTAAGAACAATGCAAAAGTCCCCCAAAACAGATTCTTCTCAGGATGAGCTTGAGATGTGCATTATTTTGTTTACAGGCGATATCTGACCAGCTTATTTCTGAGACCATGTACTCTTGCTGAGCCCCCCTACTACTCCGTTTGTAAGGCTATGCTCTACACAAAGCTCTGGTCTTAAACTATTTAGGGTAGAAAACTTAGGTAGCGACTTCTATGTGCAGTAAATGTTGACAGTGTACTAGACTTGAAAGAGCAATCTGCAAATGGACATTTAACCGTTTCCCTGTTCCTTAAATGTGTCTTCAAGTGAGCATAATATTTGTTAATGTAACTAGGCTCTGAGAGTGTACGCAAATCACAGCACAACTTACAATTTTTTTAATCTCCTTTCATATTTTCTTTCAAATGATTTTAGTGTTCAGCTTAAGTTTGAAATGTTCTCAAGCAGTCCTCATAAATACAGACAAGGCCTGAGCTCCTCCGAAGATGTCCGTGATGCTCTTTGTAATGCTGAATTATTCTCCTCCTTGCCCATTGGTGGTGAATACACAAAACTTACATTTCCACTTGCTTGTTGACACCTGTAAACTGAAAATAAAAATGAATTGCACGTTTAGGTAAAAGACAATGTGTTCCAAAAATAACACCCAAATACTTATGTATTTATTTTTCAAGTGTTTGAATTATTACTCTTTCAAAATGCATAATATTACCTGTTTGTAAAAACCTGCTACAACAATATTTACTGCCAGACCCTTCCTAACCTATGACTTTGAAAGTCTTATGACTAGGACATTGTAGCTGCTACAGGAGATGTTGCCAAACAGAATTGTCATTGTACCCCTTGCAATGACAATAAAGTTTCTTAATATTAAGTCTAAATGTTTAAATAAATAACTATAAATAATGACATGCTGATTGAGCTACAAGACCCGTCTTCTTCTTTTAAATCTTGTAATGGTGAGGCTTCTCTAAACTTTCCAAAGTGCGTGGATTAAACTCTGTTAGTGTAACTAGTCATTTCACAGAGGTTGCGTGACACTCAAAACAATGATTCCACCATTTAAGGTGCAAAAAGGACAGGCTAGCTCGATCAAGTTATACACAGGAAGTCACAGACCCAGCAGCGAATCTGGTCAGTTTTCAAAATAAATACACCTTGTGCAAAAAGTTTGGTTTCACGAAATCACCTATGATGCATGGACGTTTGCACGTGTCACCATTGTTTTATAATGATGGGAAAGAGGATCATGCTATGATGAAATTTCTGTACCAAACTCATGCCAAAATGTGAGGTCTAAACTGAGGTAAACTGAACTGTGACGTTTGTGTACTGTTACACCTCTACTTTTGTAACTTTGCTAATTAGGTTTAACTATTTTTACCTAATGCTGTAATTAACATTGGTTTACTTAGTTCAGCAATTTGCAAGCACATTTCCAATATTGCATATAATGTCCAGTTGGGTGAAAATAGTACCCAGCTACCCCCCACCCCATAGATTAGGCTATATTATAGACTACACAGTGAATGAGTAATTCTGAGTGCATTTCCAAATGTTTCTAAATCAACTTAATAATATCTCACTGGAAACAAATCTAAAATCAAATCAATACATGAAATCATATTCCTGAAATCAAAATACTATGTAAGGTTACATAAAACATCCCAGAGGGGCAACAAGTTGACTGTGGAGGGTGTGGTCAAAAGACACCACAACTTGTTCAACAGGTGTTTTAAAAATTCCTCATAGCCTTCTTTCTCTACTGGAGGACTGTTGTAATTCTATAATTAATCATTTGAATCTACTAGGGCTGGGTATGTCAAGAACCTCACAATTCAATTTGATTCTTTGGGTCACCATTCTTTTTAATATTGACCAATATGCTTTGATATCAATTCAATAATACAGATAAATGACAGAAATACCCAGATAATTCATAACAGTACGTTCTGGTATTTGTTAAATAATAATGCGTGTATTATCTGTATTTGTTAATGACAAAGTGACCTCAAAATGTATTTTACCATTTCATTATTCTTTCATGAACTAAGAATAAAACATTAATAGAACCCTAACCCTACAGTGCAGACGAAACAGCTAAGAGCTTGTTTGTTGGGTGGAGAAATAAAATTACATAAATCAATAAACAGCTTACAAACACTGTTGATTTCTTCACATTTAGCTGACATTAAAACTAATAAGGTTCAGAAAATTTGAGGATACACTTGCAGGGGTTTGTTGGCCTATAGGCTATATATGCAAATGAGCCATGTGCTTTTTATGCAAAATAGCCATGCAAGCTGCCTCAGAGCCTGCACCTTGTTTCAGTTTCATTTTCATTCATTGTAACAGTAGCAGGTGTTTATATCTCTTCCCAAAATTAATTTAATGTTACATCCTCCCTGATCCTATTTTTTAATCGGCCGGGACAATGGCAGGTCCTTAAGCTGGAGCCTGTGTTCCACAATGGAATTTTTTGTGGATCGATTTCAGGATTTTCTGAATTGTTATTCACTAGGGGAAAAATTAATTGCAATGCACTATTGAATCATCTTGTCTGCACCACACACACACACACACACACAGAGTGGAGCAAAGGCGATGAGAAAATGTCCACTCTCTGAGTTGTAACTTATCTCTGCAGCATGCTCAGAATGATAGGTCACATGTAATTTTTGTCATATAAATAATTATTAAACAACATTAATAAATTAACTTCTCTACTTACTTGTCATATAAATGCAAGGAGCGAGCAAAGCCATTCAATGTCAGTCTTCCAGCCACAGTATTGCTTATTTTGCCCTGGATTTAGCTGTCTAACCAGCTAGTTTTACTAAGCTAATGTTAATGGCCGCTAGCAAACCAATGTAATTAGTTCAGTGGCCCACAAATGAAAAACAAATTTTGTGGACACGTTTAAAACTAACCCTAAGTGCTTGTATTTTCACAATTTTTTGCATCTATCAAAAGCATGACTGATTAACATTAAGTCAGTCCACCATGAGTCATGTACAAATTTTTTAAGATAACATCAAGGCCAAGTATTTAGTCTTTCCAGCTATTAATACACACAATCTCAGGTTAACGTACATTGTTAACTCTTTTGAAGTTACAGCATCCAAACTTAAGGAAGACAAGCTAACATTTTAATATAACGTTAATTTAAACTCACCTCCTGGCACTGCCTCACAGCAGAAATAAAATCCACACCGTCACGTTACCCTGCTCCTCCTTGCAAACAGTCAGTTACCCTGTATTGCTCCGCCTCATTTGGAAGGCCGTTACACAGATGCAGACTCTCTCCACCGTGGCAGTCCTCTCTCATTCACCTCAAAGTGACCCTGTTTTATTAGGAATTCAAATATGTATGCTGATGCATGGAGATAATTATTGTTACCATCACTTTGAAGGGGAATTTATTTCAAATTCAAATATGGCCACATCCTTTTTTTTCTCTAGCTCCAAACCCCCTTCTTCCGCCGTTTTTCTTGTCTCCCTTTTTTCTGCTGACTTACAAAAACAAGTTAAGTCAAGTTGGACAGAGCTTACAAAAATTTGAAATAGTCAAGACAATGAATTAATGTAAGTTTAACTTCTGAAAACTAGAACAGCCGAGTTCAAAATCCAAAACTTGGCAGAGCTCTTTGAGTTAAAGAGAAACAGTAAGTGAACATAACTAAATGGGGCTGCAATGATTTGAAGTGTACACATCATTTCTTTTACAGTAACCATACCTATTTATACCACCCATTTTGTTTCGTGCTTCTACATTGTCAGCTGAACTGTCTTGTCCCCCCGTTCACCATAATAATCATAATAATCATCAACTGTCTCACTGAAAAAAAATTGCATCGTGAATGGGCTAATTTGACAATGCTGGCACAATAGTCTGGCATGGGTTGGAATTTAGTCCAGAACTGTCAACATTCACCCCTTGTGCTGAGCACCAAATCTTTACTCTGAATTTGCAAAATTCATCTCTTCCTAACAAGCTGATGGGAGTTTGGTCAGATGCTAGAATCGGTAATTTGGTTTCAGCATTTTCTGTAGCTAGGCGCACTGGAGTTCCAGAGAATCCTACTGTCTTGACAAATTTTCCAGACATGGGGAGGTGTGTGGGATAATCTGGATTAACATAAGTGTAAATTGCTCCAGTTACAACTAACACTGGGATTTGTCTGTTTTCAACTTGAACATGCAAAATATGTTCTCTATCAGCTCCCATTGTTAGACAAGGGAACTGACTGTAGTCCCTGTAGGACTCTCTGGACCCCTAGTAGCCATGTTTTGGTCTTGCCCACAGGTTTACTGAGACCACACCTCCACATTGAAAGGATCAAGCCACATCCAATTAGAGTCAGCTCGCTGCCATGGGCTCAAGGAAGAGCAGCTTCAGTCTTTATTTTTCTGATCACACAATCCTGTGTGATATTGAGGTTAGGCCCACACCATCTTCCAGTGGTTTTGGGTACTGAATCATATTACTAATACTACTCATATTACACTCTATATTGCAATCACAACAGGAGGCACAATAACTGCGAACAGCAGACAAAGAATCAAAGAATCATATTTAAAATTAATGCAACAATCCGGCATCTCACCGATTCTGTCTCTCAGTGATGCTCAGATCGATAACACTGACAAAAAGGGTCTGATAATATTGACAAAGTTTTACAAGATCCACTGCAGTAAAGATATTTTGTTTAAAACCACATAATAATCCACAGAAAGGTGTTTTCTCCTTTCAAATTAGCAGGTGATGTGCTCATCTTCCACTTGTCTTCTGTGTTTCCCCCACTACAACTTCTGTAAAGATATGCAGAAGGGTATTATTTTGTCTCCAGTCACTCTGGAGTGTCAGGTTTCAAATGACACCTCATATGACCAATGACAGTCTGACAGATGGTTGAATAAGGCATGAGTGATTGAGGTGCTGCAGGATGTAGTTCAGTCACATGTTGACTGCATCCTCCACTGACCTGTTTGCCCAAAATTTCAAAGGGTCCAACAAGGGGCCTATGATGTCTTTGAGGTATGTCAATATCAGTCTTCCAAAGGATCTCATGACCCCAGACGTCAGGGCAACAGGCCTGTAGCCATTTAATCCAGAGATGGACGATTTTATTGGTTCTAGAGTTATAATGGAGCCTTTGAAGCATGAGAGAACTTCACACAGCTCCAGCAATTTATTGAAGATTGGTGTGAAGATGGGTGTCCAGTACTGGCTTCCAGACAGGAGGGGGACACACAGTCTAGGTTTGAAGTCTTCCTTCTGTCTCTTCTGTCTGAGTTGGGGTGGATGATGGGTGTTGATGTGGATCTATCAAACCTCTTTGGCATTGTGTTTCTGACTTGGTTATACAGGACTCTGTCCCTGCTTCTGTAGGCCTCCTCCTTATCCTGTTGCAGCTGTCTGAGTTTAGTCATGGACCATGATATACTGTTGTTGTGTTTGCAGAAAGTTTTAGTTAAGTGGAGTTGGTAAAGTGTCCTTGAACCGGTAAGGTGTCCTTGAACCGACACCTTACCGTGATGGAGGAGTTTGAGTACCCGAATGATCCTAGAGGCTATGTTGTCTGGGGCTTAATGCCTATGGCAGGGTCTCCCAAGGCAAACAGGTTCTAGGTGACGGGTCAGACTAAGAGTGGTTCGAAACCCCCAATGAAAAAGAAACAACCAAGGAAGCGTACGTTGCCCAGGTTGACATCACCGGGGCCCCACCCTGGAGCCAGGCCCAGGGTTGGGGCTCGCAGGCGAGCACCTGGTGGCCGGGTCTTTGCCCACGGGACCCGGCTGTGAGCGATGTGGGCCCGCCTTACCGTAGGCCCACCACCCACAGGAAGGATCAGAAGGTGCTGGTGCCATGTGTTATGGGTGGCAGTCGTGGGCCTGAGCTAGTGCGTGAGGTTGATTGGTACCGGCTAGAGATAGTCAGGCTCACCTCCACGCACAGTCTGGGCTCTGGAACCCAACTCCTTGAGAGAGACTGAACTCTCTTCTACTCTGGAGGTGCCCGTGGTGCTGGTGTGGCCTTGCTTATAGCTCCCCAGCTCAGCCGCCATGTGTTGGAGGTCTCCACGCTGAGCGAGAGGGTCGCTTCCCTGTGCCTTCGGTTCGGGGATAGGTCTCTCACTGTTGTTTCGGCCTAAGGGCTGAACAGCAGTGTAGAGTACCTGGCCTTCTTGGACTCCCTGGGAGGGGTACTGGAAAGTGGTCCATCCGGGGACTCCATTGTTCTGCTGGGGGACTTCAATGCTCACGTGAGTAGCGACAGTGATACCTGGAGGGGTGTGATTGGGAGGAACGGCCTCCCCAGTCTGAACTCGAGTAGTGTTCTGTTATTGGATTTCTGTGCTAGTCACAGTTTGTCCATAAAGCAAAAGTGTGTCCATCAGTGCACGTGGCACCAGGACACCCTAGGCCGCAGGTCAATGATTGACTTTGTAGTCATATCATCTGACCTTCGGCGGTATGTCTTGGACACTCGGATAAAGAGAGGGGCTGAGCTGTCATCTGATCACCACCTGGTGGTGAGTTGGATCCACTAGCAGGGGAGGAAGCGGGACAGACTTGGCAGACCCAAATGTACCATGAGGGTCTGTTGGGAATGTCTGGAGGAACCCGCTGTTAGGGAGGTCTTCAACTCCCACCTCCAAGGCAGGCTGGAGAGATTGAGTCCGAATGGACCATGTTCTCCACTTCCATTGTTGATGCAGCCGTCTGTAGCTGTGGCCATAAAGTCGCCAGTGCCTGTCGTGGCGGCAATCCCCGAACCCGGTGGTGGACACCAGAAGGAAGGGATGCCGTCAAGCTGAAGAAGGAGTCCTGTCGGGCCTGGCTGGCTCAAGAGACTCCTGAGGCAGCTGACGAGTACCGGCAGGCCAAGCGTGTGGCAGCTCGGGCGATTGTAGAAGCAAAAACTCGGGTCTGGGAGGAGTTTGGGGAAGCCATGGTGGAGGACTACCGGTCAGCCTCGAAGAAATTCTGGCAAACTGTTCGGGCGCCTCAGGAAGGGGAAGCAGCTCTCTGTCAACACTGTTTACAGTGGAGGTGGGGAGCTGTTGACCTCGACTGGGGATATTGTGGGGCGGTGGAAGGAATACTTTGAGGATCTCAATCCCACTGTCATATCTTCTGTAGAGGAAGCAGAGACTGGGGACTCGGAGGTCGATTCATCCATCACCTGGGCTGAAGTCACTGAGGTAGTTTGCAAGCTCCTCGATGGCAAAGCACCGGGGGTGGATGAGATCCGCCCTGAGTACCTCAAGTCTCTGGATGTTGTAGGGCTGTCCTGGTTAACATGCCTCTGCAACATCGTGTGGCAGTCAGGGACAGTGCCTCTGGACTGGCAGACTGGGATGGTGGTCCCTCTTTTTAAAAAGGGGGACCAGAGAGTGTGTTCCACCTATCGGGGGATCAAACTCCTCAGCCTCCCTTGGAAAGTCTATTCCAGGGTACTCGAGAGGAGAATCCGGCCGATAGTCGAACCTCGGATTCAGGAGGAACAATGCGGTTTTCGTCCTGGCCGTGGAACACTGGACCAGCTCTATACCCTCCACAGGATGCTTGAGGGATCACAGGAGTTTGCCCAACCAGTCCACATGTGTTTTGTGGACTTGGAGAAGGCATTCGACTGTGTCCCTCACGCCATCCTGTGGGAGGTGCTCCGGGAGTATGGGGTTGGAGGCCCTCTACTGAGGGCTGTACAGTCCCTGTACAACCGGAGCAGGAGCTTGGTCCGCATTGCCGGCAGTAAGTTGGACCTGTTCCCGGTGCATGTTGGACTCTGGTAGGGCTGCCCTTTGTCACCGGTTCTGTTCATTATTTTTATGGACAGAATTTCTAGGCGTAGCCAGGGGCCGGAGGGGGTTCGGTTCGGGAGCCAGCAAATTTCGTCTCTGCTTTTTGCGGATGATGTTGTCTTGTTGGCTCCCTCAAGCCAGGACCTTCAGCATGCACTGGGACGGTTCACAGCCGAGTGTGAAACAGCTGGGATGAGAATCAGTACCTCCAAGTCCGAGGCCATGGCTGTCGACCGGAAAAAGGTGGCTTGCCCCCTCCAGGTTGAGGGAGAGTTCCTGCCTCAAGTGGAGGAGTTTAAGTATCTTGGGATCCTGTTCACGAGTGAGGGAAGGATGGAGCGTGAGATTGACAGGCGGATCAGTACAGCAGCAACAGTAATGCAGTGGCTGTATCGGTCTGTTGTGGTGAAGAAGGAGCTGAGTCGAAAGGCGAAGCTCTCGATTTACTGGTCAGTCTACGTTCCCACCCTCACCTCTGGTCATGAACTTTGGGTCATGACCGAAAGAACGAGGTCCCGGATACACGTGGCTGAAATGAGTTTCCCCACAGGGTGGCAGGGCACTCCCTTAGAGATAGGGTGAGGAGCTCTGTTACCCGGGCGGAGCTCAGAGTAGAGTAGTTGCTCCTCCACATCAAGAGGAGTCAGCTGAGGTGGCTTGGGCATCTTTATTGGATGCCCCCTGGATGCCTCCCTAGGGAGGTGTTCCAGGCATGCCCCACTGGGAGGAGGCCCCGATGAAGACCCAGGACACGCTGAGTGACTATGTTGCTCAGCTGGCCTGGGAACGTCTGGGGAGAGGGAAGTTTGGGCATCCCTGCTCAGACTGCTGCCCCCACGACCCGGCCCCGGATGAAGCGGAAGAAGACAGATAGATAGATGGATAGATGGATGGATGGATGGATGGATGGATGGATGGAGTTGGTTTTAGCCCTGTAATCCCAGCTTTTTGTCTGTGGTCGAGCTTTTCCCAACCTTAACTACAGGCCTAGCAGATTTCAATTTCTGACTGTTGCTTGGAAGAAGATGGACCAAAGAGTCATCTAACAGTCCCAAGACTATATGGGGGACAGAGTGATATGCTTCCTTTAATTCTTTGTAAGCAGTGTTCTAGCCCTGTTATCGTCCTTTGTGGGACACTTATTGTGCTGTCTGTATTTTGGCAGTTCATGGCTGAGATTTGTTCTGATGAAGAACAAATTTCCTCATATAATGTTACTCTCCCAGTTTATTCCTTTCTTTCTTTCTTTCTTTCTTTCTCATGAATATTTACCATGTCACAACGGTTTTCACCAATAGCCAGAGTGTCACTGGAACATTTGCTCAACACTTAAAGGCCTACCACTGCCATTTGGAGAGTTTACCAAACACTTAAATACTCATACAGTTTTCAATTCAGTTTAATTTGTATAGCGCCAAATCACAACAGAAGTTGTCTAAGTACACTTTCCATATAGACCTGGTGCAGGTCGAGCTCTTTTATCTACAGAGACCCAACAATTCCCTCATGAGCAAATACTTGGCGACAGTGGCGAGGAAAAACTTCCTTTTAACAGGCAGAAACCTCAGACAGGACCAGGCTCTGGGTGGGCAGCCATCTGCCCCGACCGGTGGGGTGACAGAAAGAGAGCAAGAGAGAGAGAGTGAGAGACAGACAGAGAAAGACAGACAGAAATGCAATCGCAGTGACAGTGACAGTGGATGTAATAATAGTAGTGACGAGGAGTGAGCAGGGAGTCTGGATGTTGTTGCTCCAAGTTAGTTACCTGGTCAGCCAGGTGTTGTAAAGCTTCACTAACACAGGCCTTAGGTGGGATGTAAAAACCAGAATAAACAAGGAGAACTCCCGCGGTGAATAAAATGGTTTACAGTTTATGACTCTAGGTGAAGGCTACATGATTTCTTCAGTGCTGTTACATCTGTACACCAAGCTTTGTTAATGTGGAAGTAGATTCTACCTCATCTGGTTTTCCTCAAAAGTCATTATCCTGTTGTAGAAGCCATCCTCTTTTCTTTTCTTTTTTTTTTTGGTTTGGTGAGGATGAGGGAAAGATTTTCTTCCGATGACTCTTCCATGAAGGTCATATTTGGTCCTGCATACCTCATCTTGACCTCTACCATTCCTATTATCTGACATTTCTTAATTTGTACAGTGATAGGCAGGTACTTAGATTAGCCCATTGCTTCTGTCTGTTGGGACAAGGTCTTAGGAGTCACAGTATTTATAAAGTTTTGAAATTTTCATCACCTTGGCTTTTGTAATGATGATTGTGAACAAGCCATAGACCTAACAACCGAATTAAGGTCAGACCATATAAAAGTTATCTGAGAGCTCAAATCTCCTTGGGTGCCAAAACTTTTGCATGATGCTCCTTTCCTGTCACGTGAAAATTATGCAAAACAAAAATAATACACTTATCTTGCTGAAAATGTTGAAAAGGATGTTTCATCTTTAACCTTGTGATTTTTGGAGTCCAGTTTCTACTCACTATACTATTCACAATAATATAAGTTTTGACCAGGGGTGTCCAAAAATTTTCATACAACTGTATATGGCATCTTTTAGTGATTGAAATTGTTGCCTTGTTTTTTATTTGGGTACTCTCCTCATCAAGAATCAAAGCAGCAAGAGTTCTGTTTTGAATGGGTTGTTATATTAAAAGGTCAAATTTATGTTTTTATCTTTCAGGAAAACAGAGGTTGCACATGAAGATCACCACCTAATTGCTGAATAAATCAACAAAAATGGGGAACGCACCATCAGAAAGTAACATGGGCAACAGTCTGAGATGCTGCAAGTGTGGTGAAGTCCTGCCTCCATGCACATCCTTTGATAATTACTACCAAGCTACTGTTCATGGGCGGAACGTATATGTGTTCAATGGAGGTGAATACTACAGACCAGTTGGTTACGATAATTGTTACGAGTGTGAGTATTGCTTTAATAAGCCAATCAGGGATCAAGAGGAAATGAGGAGGAGAGAAGAGGAGAGACAGAGGGAAGAAGAGAGGAGGAGAGAAGAGGAGAGACAGAGGGAAGAAGAGAGGAGGAGAGAAGAGGAGAGACAGAGGAGAGAAGAGGAAAGACAAAAAGAACTAAATCAAAGGCTTGAAGAATCACACCAACAGGCAAAACAGCAGCATGAGACACAAATGAGCAGCAACATTTCAGAGGAATTTGAGTCAAAGCAAGCTGAATAATGCATCTGGATGAGTTTGAATCAGGCAGTGACAGTGATGAGCTTCTAGAAATCCTCTCATTGAAATGCAGTATCCCACTTCCAAATCTCAGTCTCAGTCAGCTGACAGTTGATCAGCTTGAGAAAATCCTGTCAGTCTTGGACAAGCTTCTGTTTGATGAATGGATTATTACCCCCCCATCCCTCAGCACTCTGCAGCACACTCAAGTGTTGATCACAGACCTGTGTACCCTCTCTTTGGAGATGCCTGAGGGAGTTTCCCTGCAAAACATCTCCAATCATGTGCAGTCCCTGGTGGAGTCCATTAGCCAATCAGCATGTGATGTTTTTGAGAGCTTCTTGCTGACTCAAGCCCTGTATAAGAGCCTGATGCATTTTTTCACCAACTATGGCACCTCTGACACTGATGCAGTCTTCATAGCAAAACGATGGGCTCAAGATGAGCTTTCCATCGAGCAGCTCTTTCTAATAGACTTCCTGAGCACCCTGGCATCATCACTGGAGAATGCAGTCGGAAGAGCGACTGTGTTCATTTTAAAGATGGAAATCCAGTGTTTGAAGGTTCTCTTATCCACACTGACAGATCTAAATGGCAAGGAAACCCACTCAGAATCCACTGAAATGCTCCTGCAACTTGTGCAAACAAACCAGTGGACCCCAACAGAGGCAGTGACTCTGCTCAAAGCTCTGTCACAGAAATATACAGAGGACGCTTTAATAACTCAAGTCCTTACACTGGTACAAGTGTATGACATATCACCAGAGTGGACAGATGAGTCCGGATACACTTTCTTCCAGGCTCTTGACTTTGCTGGCCCTGAAAGATTCTATCAGGATTTCCAAAAGACTCTCAGGACGAAAGATGAGAGCAGTCTAGTTGCAGCTCTAGCAGAATTAAAAATGTTATGCAATTTGGATGATTCTGTGATTGAGAAGATAAAAAACATTACCACTGGAGTACTGCAGTATTCGGACAATGCACCAAAAGATGCCCCATTTATAAGTGACTGCTTTAAATGTGCAACCTTGGATGCAGACGACATAAAGAACTGCCTGTCCAAGGTCTGCAAAGCGGTTTTTGACACAAAAGGCTGGTGGCCCACAGTGAGGCAGATGCTGAAGTGGTGTGTGTTGGTGCTGACTGAGAACAGTGGAGTGCTACAGATGGTTGGTCTGGAAGGCGATCCATGTGTCACAGCCATGTTTGTAGCCACACAAGTCTGCATGGGAAACAAACTAGACATTGTGCTGAGCTCTGATGGTCACTCAGAGGAGCGAATGAAGGAGTGGTCTCATTTCTACAAACACCTTGGAATTTCTCTCAACACAAACACGAAGAAAACTAATGGCTCATACAGTGATGTCTATAATGCAGACATTGTGTATGGTACCATGGATGACTTTGTCTCTGATTACTTTCAATACGGCATAGAGGTGATGGAAGCAGGGAAGCCTCAGCTAAGTCGTGAATTTATCATTGAAGAACAAAGTCTCAGTTCTTCCTATAATCTGGAATTTTCAAGGCTCAAGGACAATGATTCCCTGGCGTTTGTTGCAGAGGTCTTGGAAAGCCTCATTGGTAAATTTCACAGTGAGGATATGGAACTGAAACACAGGTTTAATAAAGCTATTTTTCAGGTCCTCCACACCAACCTAAATAAAGATGCAAATGCTGACAATGAAATCATCACAATCTTAAAGAACTTAAAGAGAAGAAGTAAGAAGAAGAGAGTAAGAGTAAGAGAAAGAAGTTATTTGAGATGAAAGGTACTCTGAAGACCTCAGCTGAAGAGTGGAAATCTGAAATAAAACAAGTGGTTATGGCTCAGATCTCCCCAAATTCATACAGACATGGAAGAGCAGCCCTGGTGATCTGTGAAACTATCAATAAAGCCAAAGAGATCTATGAAGAGCTGAAAAGCAGCATCCCAGGTGAAATCATTCTCTACTGCCGCAGTGACAAAGACAGTTTGAGCAAAATAGATAAGGAACTGCTTCCTGGTGATGTCATTGTTGCCACAAACCTTGCCGGGCGTGGCACTGACATAAAAGTGTCCAAACAGGTGAACAAGAATGGCGGCTTATTTGTGATTCTCTCCTTCCTTTCTGAAAACACAAGAGTGGAACTCCAGGCTTTTGGTCGAACTGCACGCAAAGGTAAACCTGGATCTGCTCAGGTAATCGTGTCCACTGAACACCTGCAGCAGTCTTTCAAGACAGTGTCTTCTCTAGAGGAAGCTAAGAGTATAAGGGATAGACTTGCAGCAGAAAAGATAAATCACATGATGAATGATATCACTGAGATGAAACTGCGTGAGGACCTCTTCTCAGAGTACTGCAAAACTCTTCAAGATATTCATAAGAACACAGATGAAGATGACAAAAGAGCGATTATTGCCATCATGAATGAGTTCTGGGGCATATGGTTACAAACTAAATCAGAAGAAATTGAACAGCTGAAGAGAAATGAATTGGAAAAGAGTTTGAAAGCTGATTTGTCACTGGCAAAAAGTCAGTCTCAAAGTCAGACTTCACCCTGTTCTAGCATTTATCACTACATCAAGTTCGGAAATATAGCGCTGAGTAAAAAACAATGGGATGTCAGCACCAGGCTATTTGAAAAAGCCATGGCACAAGATGAAAGCTGGGCAGCCATAGCTTTTTACAGTCATGCATACTGTACTATAAAGCAGGAGAAAGCAGGTTACCTCACTAAGGCTCGAGATGATCTAAGAAAGGCACAGGATTCTTTGAAATATCTCATTGAGGAATCCATAGTCTGTCTGCAGTTTGTAAAAATGTCCTCTGCAGATCCAGCCAGCAGTGACACAACCAGCCTTGAAAAGCAGTTAAGAACCAAGTGCAGCATGTTCAGTTACTTCGACAAAAACATTAGTGAGGCCATCCAAAAGCTGGATGACATTATAGAAAGAGGAAGGGAGGCAGAAGCCAATAAATCACCAATTTTTTCCCTGGTGTCGGGTGCTGATGAAGATCTTCAAGCCGAAGCCTACAACCTCTACAGTCGTGGTCTGAAATACATATTTTCTGTGAAAGAGAAGCCTCGTTTCCCATGGGAAGCTCTACTAGTGTTCCTTCTTGGAATTGTACAGATCATTGGAGGAGCGCTGCTCACTGCATTTACGTTTGGTACATTAGCTCAAGTTGGCATGGGACTCATCACTGAAGGAATATCTGACTGCATCCATGGCATAGAGTCCATGGTGACAGGAGAATTCAGCTGGAAATCATGGGCGATAGAAAAAGCCATTTCGATTGGTGTATCTCTCATTGGGTTTGGAGTTGGAAAGCTGATTGCAAAGGGCTTCAAAGCTTCTAAAGTGTTACTTAAGGGATTTGGCAAAGAGCTGAAGTCAATGCCAAAGTTTCTCTCCGGACAGGCTAAAGAGGGTTTAAGTGCTGTCACAAAGACAAATATGACGAATGTAGTAAAACACACAGCTAAAAAAATGGTAGAGGAAATCATTACCTATGGATTTGGGAAAGCAGAAGAGGAAATACTGACACAAATACTGAACAGCATCAAAAATGATGTGAAGCAAGGAATTGTTGATGACGTGAAATCCAACATTGAAAAAGAGCCCTTGGCTAAATTAGTAGACACTATTATCCTCTCAATCCTGGGGAATGAACAGAAACTTTGTGATCTCCTGCAGGACAAGAACAGAAGCAAAAACTGCTGGATATTTTCAGAGAGCACAGTAAAACTGCAATACAGCCATTCTATGCAGACCTCAGCTGGCAGAACAAGCTGAACTCATCCTTCTTCACAGTGATTGAGAGAGCTAAAGCAGAGGCCAAAGGAACAATGCGTGGAATTCTGATTGTCATCCAAGCTGCCCACTTAGGGGCTCTGGTGGGAGACACCATCAGTGCAGTACTCAGCCTCTCCAGTAAGTTTTTCTCAAACCTTCATGAACAGCTGACTATATTTAAAGATGACAAAAATATATGTAGAGGTGTAGATGAAAAATTGCAGTCGGAAAGTGAGATGCTGAAAGAATTCAAGCAGGATTTAGCCAACACCATAAGTGATTTATTGGCCTATGTTTTGGTAGAAGTGTTCCATCAGAAGTTCTCCAGTCACTTTGTTTCTCATGCTCAAGGCCAAATAAATGGTGTCATTGGCCATTATGTAAGAACTGGCTTAAAGACTGACAGAACAGAGGAAAAAATCAGAGCTGCACAGGACAGATACATTGCACACATGCCAGTAGACATAAATTCTAAACTTGCAGGAGAAGCAAGTAAACATTTACAGTCACATGCTGAAAAGATCAGGAATCCCATGACTGTTGGCACCATTTTTGATATCAGAGTCCTGTCAGAAGCCACTGGTACTAAGATTGCCATCTTCACACAGGACAGCCGTGGTAGACTTACCAAAATGCAGGAGCCCAGCCCAAGCATTGAACCCACCAGTCAAACTGTGTCACTGATCTACAGATTAAAGAGTGCCCAATACCCGGATGGCCATTATGATGTGTGCATCAATAACCAGACAGTGAGCATACTCGGCGAGGGCAAGAGCTGCCTGTTTCACGCTTTGGCACAAGGCATGAACCCAGAGGTCAGTGAAAAAGACATCGCTTTGGAGGCAGACCGTCTCCGATCTCTGGAGGCCAACACTCTCCTCAGAAACCCAGACCAATGGGAGCCTTTCATAAAGTGTAAAGGGTGGACTGAAGCAATCAGAGGAAGGGAATGGTACATGGCAGAGGGAGCTGCACAAGTGAAGAAAAAAATAACACTAATGAAAGAAACTGAGGAAGTTCTTAAGCAAGGAACTGGGCAAGTGAAACTATACAAACAGTGGCAGAAGGACAGAGAGAACAGAAGAGGAATTGGAAAGTTCATCAGTGCAGATCATCAACCACCAGTAAATAGTATATTGGAAGCTAAAAATTTGAATCAGAACAGTAAATTAGCTACAGCTTTGCTGGATGTGGCAACAGCCTGCTCTACTCTGGATAAACACCTTATAGACAATGTATACAAACATCACGGCCTTCAACTTCCAGCTGTTTATGTTCCAAAAGAGGCCCATCGTGAGTTCCTCAGTACAACATCAAAGAGATTCAGGATGTTATTGTCTGAAACAATCAGCAAGGATGATGTTGAGGGCACCTTCAAACTGACCATCCTTGGTGCAATGCCCAGATACATGCTCGACAGTTCCGAGAAGTACAACAATGTTAAAAGTAAAAAAATAAGCCTTACTAGGCTGAAAGTTTTCCAGGACAGTTTTCCAGAACATTCGAAAGATTTAGTGGATACATGGTTCAACCTCCTTGGACAAAAGAGTGATCTCATGAAACCAGAGATGAAAAAAGAAATTGAAGACTGGATCAATGACAAAAAATATGAAGATCAAAATGATCCTTACAGGAACCAAGTCATCAAGACACTATGATTAAGGTAATATCATCTCCCAAGTATCAGATTTCTGTTTATAGCCCAAACTATGATAACTATGATGTTTTTGGTAAAGAGTAGTAGTGTTGGAAGCTTTTATTTGAGTCATAATGCCAAACTAACTACAGCTGTGTTTGAAGTGGCAAGAGAGAGAGAAAGATTAACTGAAAAGGTACACATTAAGAGACCACTCTTACACTGTATGCTTTACATTGGGATGAGCAGTTGACTATAGCAGGTTTGTGCTTTCTTTACGGTGAGCTGAGAATATGACAGGTGAACAAGTACAATGAAAGCTATGGAGGTCCTTCACCTTCCTGATCATCATCAAGACACCTGCTGGGATATACATCATGAGGCTTGCCTTTTCTTTTGGTTTAATTCTGTTGAAGGGGCAAAAGAATAACACTGTGAACCTTTTAGCTCTCAGCTCTCCTCGCCATCCCGGCTGATTTCACATTACAAGTCTGATTACATCATCCTTTACAATTTTGATTATTGTGTGAGTTATTAATATCTACTTTTTGTCTTTCACCTTTTCATTATTACCTATTTCATATTATCATTACACCAGTGGGTTTTTTTTTATCTTTTACATATTTTACATTATATTATACATAATATTTGCATTAGTTGCATTTTGACTTGATTTTTGTTGATTGGTTGATACTTAATGTTGAACTTTGATTAATGATTGGTTGGGTTGATTGGTTGATCTATTGAAGTTAAAATCGGAATTCATTTTTTTATATTTTATTTGTTAAACTTTTACCTATTTTACACATTAGTTTCATACTTTGATATATTTTACACCAGAGCTTAATGTTATGATTTCATAAGAGCTTACTTGCCCATATATTACATGGTTTTACATACTCAAGTTATGATTTATGATGCGTTAGTCTCATGTACCCAAGTAAAGTCATGGTTTATCAAAACGTTTTACTATTTTACTATATGCTTGATCTATTGAACCAGGTCATAAATCAGGTAATCAAATTTTTTGAGATAACAGTGCTGATTATTTTTTTTAATGAAATCATGTTCTCTAGGTTCTACATGCTCATGGTTTTAGATCAGTTTGGTTTTATTCACATAATCATAAATGCATCTTTTACATATATTCTTTTAACAACACATAAAATCAGCATCTTTCAGCATATTCATTATTTTACTCAAGTTACTTTTACCTACTTTATATTAATCACCTTCATACATTATATACCTTTCTTACATTATACTCTTTTGGACATTGTACTCATTGTTTTACTGAGGTTTTCATGTTTTCCACTGAACTCAGAAAGGGTCTGTGGCTGCACCTGTTAATTTCCAGAGGAAGCAAAGAAGGGATGTGGTAAATACAGGTTGTGTAAAACTATTTAAAGGTCTGACAGACTTGAAGAGAGGCTTCTTTTTCATTTTAGCTCTTG
>JBBMOE010000130.1:30000-55103 GCA_037975065.1 Chaetodon trifasciatus
ATTAACACAGTATATGTTTCATATATACACAGACACAATAAAGATGGTATATATTTGCTAAATCTATACACAGTATGAGTGCTGTGTGACTCTAACCCTAACCCTAAGAGCTCACTGGAAGTTCAGTTCACAGATTGTAATAAACAAATTCAAGTTCCTTTCTTTCAAATCAGTTGCAAAGGCTGCAGATCTCCAACAACAAATGCAGCAGTAATATTAAACCACAAACAGCAGACAGAAAAACACTGACAGGAACACTTTACTGCACATTGATGACTGTTAGGATTTTCATAGCTCCTAATACTCACACTGCCCCAAAGATGCCGTTGGAGTGTCAGCTACTCTGGCCATCTATGTAACAGCTGCTATGTTTAAGTTTGTAGTCATACCATACATCATTGGAAAGCTAAGATTCTTGTGATTGACCAATTATGATCTGCAATGTCATTTCCGCAGCCAACAATATATTTGAATATGCTGCTTCAGTTGTAATTTACAGCCAACTGAGTTGGGATATTACACAAGGTTTGAAATGATGAATATAGTAATCGGCCTCAGTATAAATGTCATAAACATTTCATGGATGAACAAGGGATTGAACTCAAATGCAGACCAAAAGGTAGATCTAGTGCAGTTCAATGCATTTATTAATATAATTAACACAAAGGGTTACAGGTAGATGAGGCAGGTGAGGGTCAAACTCAAAGTAAAAGCCACTGCAGCAATCAAAATCCAAACAAAGCAGAAGTTCAACACAGGCAAAGTCGAGGAAAACACAGCAAAAGTCCAAAATCTCCCAAACACTGAATTTACACTCACAAAGGCAGGAACTCTTGACATAAGTGGTACGAAGACAATCTGGCAAATATTAATGTTCTTCTAATGTGTACTGGGACCATGCTGGACGGTGATTCTGCACTTCAAATAAAAGTGATTGATTTCAAAAGTACTCAGCCTTATCATTTTAGCACATCTTTAATCTTTGTAATTTTCACCACAGTTTAATTGAACCTCTGAAACATAGAATGAAACAACATGGGTCAAAATAACTAAATTGGGCTCAAAAAAAAAAAAAATCCATTGTTCAAGCTGAATAGAGTGAAAATCTTTCACTTTCCTTCAGTCTGTTGAAATTGTGTCATGGAAAAACAAGGATTGAACCAAAATGCAAACCAACGAAGGCAAAGCCGGTGCAGTCCAACACAAAACAAAAAATGTCAACCAAACAAAGACTTAGGGGAGGGCGAGGCTGGCAAAAGTCAAAACTACAGTAGTTTTCCAAAGAAAAGACAAAGGCTGCTTCACGCCGTATGTGTGGTTTGGGAGAAATCGAAAATGAATTTCACTTTTTATTTTACTGCCCATTGTACAATGATTATAGGCAAAGGCTCTTCTGTAAAATTTCACCTGAAGACAATTTAGATTTGTTTTTGTTGTCCGACGAATGTAAGCTTAAGTATCTTTTCACAGAAAAAGTATTTCAGTTAGCAAAATTCGTTTTGGAGGCCTTTAAGCAGCGTAGGAATATACTGTATGTGTGAAGGCCTGAAAACCAGCAACTGCTTGTTTTGTATGTTTTGTACATGAGTTTGTATGTACATGAGTGTGTATGTGGGTACGTATACGTGCATGCATGTATGTGTGTATGTGGGTGTGCATGCATGGATGCATGTGTGTCGGTGTCCGGGCGTGCATTCATGCATGCATGTGCACAGGTATCTATGTGTGTACTTATGTATATGTAGCCTATGTGGAAGTATGTTCTTAAGTGTCCTGTAAGCCCATGAGGGCTGGGCACCGCTGGTGTAGGACACTTTATCAATAAAATCATCAAATCAAATCAATCACAGGGACTGGGCATTGATTCCATAAATGCAAGAGAAAATGCAGGTGAATTTACACTGAGACTGCAACGCTGACAAAACAGGAACAAAGACTGAGGGGACACACTTCTATACACTGAGGGGGAGGAACTAACGAGGCACAGGTGAACACAACAGGCCAATCACACAGGAGGGAAATATAAGAAGTAAAGCGGAAAGTGTCGCTGAGGCTACGTTTACGCATATGTTTTCATGCGGTTTGGCATCTCGTTCACACGCAAACAGAGTTTTTTTCACAGAAAACGATCATTTTTAAAAACTCCGGCCAAAGTGGAGATTTCTGAAAACGGTGGTTATGTGTTGGTGTGTAAACACGGTTAAACGGCATTTTAGGTTCCGAAACGTCACAACATGCGACTGAAAATACTGAACGTCATGTGAGCGACCTGTTTACACTCACTCCATTGGTTTGGCAGTTATGATGGTGCTCGACGGCGTATTTATTTAAGTAATCGACAACATTTTTGAAAACGATGTTGTGTGTACGATGTTATTTTTGAAAACGAAGGGGCCAAAATATCCATTTTCCAAAATACCCTGCTACATGTAAACATAGGCTGAAGGTAGATCTTCAACATAAAACAGGAAATAACTTAACTAAAACCACACCATGACACGGTCGTCCATGTTGGTTTGTAGAGGTGTCACATGGACATCCTGTTGCCTAGTAATAGGTCTGTAATGTTTACTGTTGTTTTATTGAGGATGACTGTAGGTATACAATGTTCAGGAGAAACACGACTGAATGAAGCTGCTCACACACACATATAAACACACACACACACACACACACAAGTGATTGCAGCACATGAGGAGGTTTCAGAGTTGCAAGTTACTTGGCATCTGAATTGCAATGCGGTCCTCACAAAACACACACTCAGCAAACACACACACTGAAACATACTCACACACACACATAGATATAGATATGAGTGTGTGTGTGACGGGTTCATGTGTGACAGCAGGTCTGTACTGTAGCTGGTTTGTGTCCTCAGATTTCTCCATCAGAGAACGTCACACAGCAGAAACACCAACAGTTCATCTGAGGAGGTAACAACTAACACACACTCACACTGAGGCACACACAGACATGTGCACACACACTCACACACAGTCAGAGTACAGGGAGCGTCTTATTAGTGAACATGGAGAAGAACACAGTGCTTTTCATGACGCAGGCTGACTTTCTCCCCAGCTGCTCTGCAGACTGCCAGTTCCTGTGGGAACTTCAGCTGGTTGTCAGTTACTGTTACAGTTCATATCAAATATCATTAAAGTTGCTCTGTGGAGTTTTCATGGAAGCAGCTTCTATTTACATTCTCTGTTTCTCATTAGAAATAATTTCATCATCACTCTCTAACTAACCTGATGAATCTTTTTACTAAGTGAAACTTAAGTTGTTTTCACTGAATTTCCTTGCTACCACTTTTTTTCTTGGAACCATTTTGGCTCATTGCTGCATATCTGACCATTTTACAGCCACCTCCAGATCAGTGATGTACTGTGAAATCACTGGCTGGACTTTGGATTGAGTCACGCCTGTCCATGTGTCATACTTGTGCGACTTCACACACATGTATGACACAGATTAAGCAGGGACCCACTGAGGGAAAAACTGCTCTTCTTAACATGGACGTCACAGTGTTCAGTCCTCTGCACAAACATGTGCACAACTGCACATGTAAGTTTGTACTCGTGTCGTGCATCATTGGAAATTGTAGATTTTATCGATTCAGTTGATGCAAAACATTTCAAGATTCAATTACAACAGTCAGTACAATCAACATCAACAACAAACAAACAAAAAGTTATAAATCTGAAGCAACTCAATAAATGAAGTCTCACAGTAATCCAGTGATTGAAACAATCCCACAAATCAGTGTGGTTCCATTGGTGAAGGTCCAAATAAAAATGAATGAAAACCTTCTTTTTCACTGTGTTTGAACTTCGGTGAGTCAATGTCAGCAGCGCTGACGGCGATTCGACTGCTGGAGATGAAAGTGTTTCCTCTCAAAAGAGACTAAAACCATGCAGGTGCTCCACACGAAGGACTTTCAGCTGACTTTGGGTCGGCCTCACGTCGGTGTTTTATGTTAACTGTGCAGGAATTATAATTCTGTAAGAAACTTTCCAACAGTTCGACCTGTTTTCTTTTTATTAAGACATCTTTAAATGTGACATAAGATCAACAGAAAGACGTTGACGTCATATGAATATTATTCATATTGTGATACTGTTTATGAGCATTAATATTTACTGAAATCATCTAAACTGGAGGAGTCTGTCAGCTGTAGTCTGTCATTCACTTCCTGCGGGACACTTCAACACACACACACACACACACACACACACACACACACACACACACACAGACAACGTTTTATTTTAGTGTGGAGAGCTGACCGAGAGAGAGGAAATGCCGGCCGTGTCTGACTGCGTCCAACAACATTCTGCGGTCTACAGTTACACACGCACGCATGCACACGCGCACACACACACACACACACACACACACACACACACACACACACACACACGCTGTGTGTTGCTGTATTAAAAGCAGAAGGACTTTTCTTTATCAGTGTGACACAACATCACATTCTGCTGGAACAACAACACTGATAACAGCTGTGTGTGTGTGTGTGTGTGTGTGTGTGTGTGTGTGTGTGTGTGTGTCAGGCAGACAGCTTCATGAGTCACCTGTCTGTCTGTCTCTGAGATAGATGACTGTAGTTGTATTAAAGGAGCAGTCCAACACTTACTAAACCTCTTGTTCTCTGTTAGAAGATCAGTTTCATCCCTCTGGGTTCGGGACAGATGACAGGTTTAGCTTAGCACAAAGGCTGGGTGCAGGGAGGAAAGCGGTTCTTTGAATCTGACGTTTCAACCCAGTTACACACCAAAATGTCATCGGTTCATAGTACAAAACATGTTAGTTTCACAGTAACAGCTGTAGAACTGTAAGATGTCCACGTTTACTGGCCTTCGTCATTTGACTGTCAAGTTTCTTCCTGAGAAACAACTAATAACAAAATGGCAAATGTTTCTTATATTTTCAGTGGAAAATACAATATTTGAAGATTTATGCAGCAGTAAATGTGTTTTGATACCATTTCTAGTGATTGCATTTTTTAGGTTGTTACTATGACGATTCTTTCAGGTCTTGCTAAAGGATTGTTGAAACACAGTGTTTACTGTTGTTGCTGCAGTGTTTTCTATGAATTCTGTGTCGCTGAAACCACACTGTCTTTGTGTTTGCATCATTTGATGTAACTGTTTGATGGTGTTCTTCCACCAAAAAAATGGAGATTTTATAGCATCAAATTATCTCCACTGGTGATGTATTTCATCTTCTTCCCCAAGTTTCTTTGGGAGCATTTCTGCCACCACCCTCAACCCGTTCTCACATGATTAGCCACAGCTTTAACCTTAACCTGCTTCTGCACTAAACTTAAAAAATTACGCTCTGGAGTATATTCAGCCTCTATTGTTTCTGGAAAGGGCTGAATTAAGGCTAAACTCCACGAGCAGGACACAGACACTGACACTAACCCAAAGATTAGAATAATAAAATCATCTATTATCACAACAAATGGATAATGAGGAGATGTTGTGTACAGATGCAGAAAGGAGCAGTCAGGTGAGTCAGCAGGTTAATTACTGGGAACAAACAGGTAAGGCCAAACTCTAAAGCACATTACAAAACACAAGGAGAGCAAAGAGGCTGAGACGTGTTTCAGACTAGAGAGGACAGAGTCTGCTGAGGAGGTCCAGGGTTTTATCTGAGGCTGATGAGTGTAGATTGGCTGCAGCTGTGGTGGCTGATTGGTGCTGGGAGCAGGTGTAGGTGAGCCATGATTGCAGGGAACCGCCCAGTCCACACACACAGTGTTCTGTGTTGCATTTGTGGGGGCAAATGGCAAGACATTCATTGTATGCTTTCATTGGCTAATAAAACAGATTGTGACTGAATGTGCTGTGTTATGATGACATATAATCCCAAAATCAAGAATAATCTCTATATACATATTATCATCATCATCATCATCATCACCAAAACACATTTAATGCTTCTAACGAAAATCTTAAAATATTGCCTTTTCCACTGATAATAAAAGGATCGTCTGACTCTTGTTTGTTTCACAAATAACAGTTGACAGTCATGTGACATGGATGCAGAGCAACAGAAAAGAATGGGGAAAAACAGGTATTACAATTTTAAAGCTGTTATTGTGAAATTAATGTTTTTGGCTGGTTGGTTGATGTCTATACACATGTAGACAAACAGTGACAGAGTCTCTATTCTATTACATTTAGTTTTATTTTCAAATAAACACCACAGATCAGATGACAGACATCTTCTGGTTTATATTCTGAAGAACAAATAACAAATAACCTTGACCTTTGAGTGGAAATGATGATGTCAC
The DNA here is from genome assembly GCA_037975065.1 of Chaetodon trifasciatus. NCBI lineage: Eukaryota > Metazoa > Chordata > Actinopteri > Chaetodontiformes > Chaetodontidae > Chaetodon > Chaetodon trifasciatus. Next base: position 36,311 of record JBBMOE010000130.1, read on the forward strand.
AGTCTAATCAGGTACAGGTGTGTTGAAGCTGCTGTGTCAGTTTCAGACTGGTCATACTGCATCCTCCCATCCTCCAGAGTTGAACTTTCAAGTCTGAACTCCTAAATATGCAAGTCCAAACTTGATGTGAGAAAAATCTAAAGACTTTCAGGAAGTACTGAACCTGACTGACAATTTAGCATCATTATATGTTAGCATGATATGTATGTAGAATTTTCAGTTTCAAACATTAAAAAAATAATTGAACCTATCAGTTCAATGAGAAACAGCTGATAAAGATGTCGACAACTGCTGTACACAAGAAACTGCTTTTGTAAGAAATCAAAGACTTACTGTTCAGTTATTAGCTGAACATTGACCAGTTTTACTGGTTAACAACACTTACTTTAAATGTGCGGTAAATGTAAACTTTTGTTTTCTTCTTACATTTCTTATTTGAATAGGTTTTCATGTGAATTACATTTTTCTGGCACCATCTTGTGGTGAAAAACAAGACTGTGAACCAACGTCACTTTGTCTATGTGTGTCTCTGTGTGGCGCCTGTTATCACAAAGACAAGAGGCTGAATGACATGTTAGTGATGGACACACACACACACACACACACACACACACACACACACACACACACACACACACACACACACACACTCCCACACACTCTCACACTCCCACACACTTCAGTTTAAAGCAGTGAACAACCAGCAGCAGCTGAACCGAGTAAGACTCTTGTTTACTAACATTATTAATGTTGCTGCCATCATGTTTGATCAGTCATGTTTTCAGATATGTTGTATGAGACTGTATATGTTACATATGTGTTCAGGTTTGTATGCTCATAAATGCTGATACTTACATGTGAGTGCAGATGTATATATTATGTTTAACCAGCAGAGAAAGGTGTTTTCAGATGTTTCATTTAAATGGCCAACTCTGTTAATGAGCATTCATGAGTGTTAATGATTGAAATAGGTGGCTAACAGCTAGCCTGCTAACTTCTGCTGACAGGATTCTGATATCACATACGTACAAGATGTAAAAATTAACCAAATTTTTCTCAGCAATATTTTGTGTGCCCACATATATCAGCCAGGTGACTGTACAAGAACCAACCAGACATTGTTCTGATTTCTGCAGCATAACTGATGTTCCTGAGGGTTCCCTTCTGGCATTCGTGACAACAGCCTCAGCCACCAGCAAACTTACACTGTAGCTCCCTGTATTTGTGCCATCAGTCGCAGCCCCTGGTGTGATTCCATGGTAAGATGTTGTTGAGATACCGATGGGATGTTGGTGAGACGCTACTGAGATGTCAATGAGATGTTGGTGAGGTGTTGATGAAAAGTTGTTGAGATGTCGTTGAGATGTCGATGAGATTGCTGTTACTCTTTCAGGCACCACCCACCACAGCTGTTAATGTTAGCCACAACAGTTTGGGGATGATGCTGAAAAAGTTAATTCTAGCGAATGACTTATGCATATATGGTGGCACCTCTGCTGGAAGACTTAAAGGGATTGTGTTGACTGAGATTTCCTGCCAACTGCCTTGGCTCATAAACGTGAATGAGTTCAGGTGGGTGGCTGCCATGTTACTGGCCACTTGGGAGCTGAGCATTAATAATCTGAACATTTTTCTCAGTTTGTTCAGATTTTAAAAACCTTTCACACTGTTCTCTTAGCCAACATGCAGGTCAACACAATGTATATGCTCACACGAATGCAACCCAAAAACAAAGCAAAAAAGGTGCTGACGTGCTATCAAGAGAACTTTGTCACAGCATTATTATATGGATCACTACTGTCTTTGAGATGGCTTTCTTTTTTCATTTGTATTTTTATATACAAACCCAGATTCCATCACAACAAATGTGATGCCAGTTCTTTACATCATGGATTGAGTTACTTTACAATATCAATCTCAGTAGCGTAATAGAAAGCAAATGCTGATATTTTCACTCTACAGTAACAAGGAACAGACATACTGTATAACAGTGCCAATCTGTCTTCTCGTCCACATCACACCTCACGTGCTCTCTTGTGTACTTGTTTTGGGTGTAACACGAAGCTACTTCAAGCAGGAGAGGCAAATGAATGAAGTGAAAATAACTGTTTATAGTGACAGATGATATGTGGTAATTAAGTATATAAAGAAAGTCTTTGGCACTCTACAAGAATATTTTGTAATGGTGGGACATCACACTGTGCACTAACAAGAATAATCCTCCATGGAGTCCAGACACTGGCGGTGGTGGCTGATGACTCTGTTGACTGATAGGCTGATGAGGATGATGAAATGATGAAGCTGAAGATCTTTGAAGACTGTGTGGTGATGGGGACGTGGAGGGACATGCATTAGACCAGCATGACAGGACGAAGGTAGATAGAGAATCATATTTGAAAAGGCAGCAGCAAGATGATAGGCTGACAATGAAAGTGTGTCACTGTGCTATTGGATAGACATGACCAGCTGATGAGAACAGCTGATACGTCAATGACAGCTCCAGACAAGGACAGCAAAGAAACGATGAGTGGTCACGCATGAGAGGAATGAATGCAGAATGGTTTGAGAAATGATTTCAGGTCAAAGCGTGGGCAGGAATAGTCTTCCCAACTGACCTTCAGCTTGAGCTTCGTTACATCTGTTGGTTTATGAAAACAGAACAGCATGTTATTAGGTTAGTGAAAAAAGGTTACCAGTCTGAATTGAACTGGGCCATGTTCCATAATGATCTTTAAAACCTGGAGGTTATGTGTATAATGTGAACATATAGTCTGTCTTAAGTGTCTGTGATAAAAAATGAGAAAGCTACTGACAATAAACATAAAAGTTCATGGGGTTGTATTACCTTTTCCTTTAAAGAGAGTGTGCAGTGGGAGGAGGTCTGGATTAAATGACATTTTGTAGGAAATGTCTGTTTTAAAAAAATAAGAACGCTGTTAAAATGTGGTAAGCTCCCTTGGTCCACTGGTAACATGTTAGAGTCAGTCAGCTTTATTCTGCACTGAACAACGATGTGATGGCAAGTTATTGAGACCAAATTTGAATGACTGACTGTTGAACTGAAACCGCAGTACACCTTCACATTTTTTGTTTGTATATAGTATATTGTGTATAATCCGGCACATTAGCAGGGTGGCGAATTGTGTCACACCTAGTCCTGATGTGTTTTCTCTGCACCTTCCAGTCTTTGTGCTCATCCACAACTGAAATGAGGCACTCACTGTTTTATGGTCCAGCTGTCAGTCGATGTGTTTTTATTTTTCAGATGTAGAAAACTGTAGCACACTGAAGTGTAATTTCCGATTATTTTGTATTCTTTTCTTAAAAGAAATACAGAGTTTTGGTGTTTAAGAGTTAAAGACAAGCAAGTGATGAGGTTTGAAAATGTTACAGCTGAATGAATTTCATGCCAGTTTAATGTTGTTCTCAGTTTCATCCATTCTGAAACATTTGGATTCACATATAAAATGTTGCAATGAGAGCAGCAACAAGATGCTTTTATTCTGAAACAGAGAAAACGTGTGTGTGTGTGTGTGTGTGTGTGTGTGTCTGTGTGTCTGTGTTTGTGTGTGTGTGTGTGAGAGAGAGAGAGAGAGAGAGAAAGAGTGTGTGTGTGTGTGTGTGTGTGTGTGTGTTGCTGTATTTAGCCGCCTGTAGCCTAATATTTGTGGGAACCAACAGAGTCATTGCGTTGAGCAGAGTGGCAGACAGAGACAGACAGACAGAGACAGACAGACAGCAGAGACAGACAGACACAGAGATAGACAGAGACAGACAGACAGCAGAGACAGACAGACAGCAGAGACAGACAGAGACAGACAGACAGAGACAGACAGACAGCAGAGACAGACAGACACAGAGATAGACAGAGACAGACAGACAGCAGAGACAGACAGACACAGAGATAGACAGAGACAGACAGACAGAGACAGACAGACAGAGACAGAGACAGACAGAGACAGGCACACATGCAGCCATGTGGCAAGTGTAGAAATCATGTGGTTAATCATGCTCCAAGGGGCTCCATCACTGTTCACATCTCTTCCCTTATCTCTGCTCACATGGCTGCCTCCATCACTGTTCATCATCTCTTCTTTTTCTTTTTCTTTCAACCGTGCACTGTGATCATTTGGCTAGCAAGTCACTCCATCTCCATTCACAGTTTTACTTCAACTTTTCTGTCACCTTTCCTCACGTATCCATGGACAAGGAGAGGAGGTTAGCGGCTGATCGGAGGTGAAAAGGGGTTGAAAGAAAATCATGTAGCAACACACAGAAGAATGAAGTGTGTGTGTGTATGTCTTGCAGTGTATATGTGTGTTACTGCATGTGTATGTTACAGTGTGCATGTGTATGTGTGCATGGGTGTATGTTGGAATGAGCTTGGTCATCGTAGTGACTGTAACTTTACACCAGAGGGTCAAACTGATGACTCAAAACAGCTGGTGCTACCATGGCAATGCAAGGGTGGGGTCAACCCTGGCAACGCTGAAGACACCAGAGACAAGTGTATGTATGTGTGTGTGTGTGTGTGTGTGTGTGTGTGTGTGTGTGTGTGTGTGTGTGTGCTAGTCATGTTGTGCAGACATAACTCTGTTTACACAGTCACATTGTGGAGACTTGCTTTGCTTTTGAGGAAAAAAATGCAAGTCCCCACAAAGTAAATCATTAAATTTTCAGGTGAAGACTTGGTTTAAGATTAGAGGAAGATTAGGTTGGGGCTAGAGTAAGGGCAAGAATTAGTCTTAGGTAATTATCAGTTAGGGTTAGGGGTTAGAGTTAGGGTAAGTCTCAAGGAAGTGAATGAACATCATAATATTACCGAAAGGAAGCATATAAGTGGTGAAGAGTATTGGTCCAAGCACAGATTAATAAATAACAAAACTGACTGCAGTGTTTTCCAGGTTTGGTGTCAAAAATGGCTGCAACTCCACCCCCTCAGCCGCTGCCTTGATGGCTCTGAGGAGTAGCTTCATTTAGGCTAAGACACTCTTCACGACACCGGTTTCAGTAAGACAAAATAAATCAGTATTGCAGTGTAATATCAACTCATGTGCTAATACAGCAAATATGACAGACTCATTCTCAGCAGGTAGACACATGCTCTATGGGGGTTTTGGTGGGTAACCAGAATTGGAATCAGAATTCCTTTATTGATCACCGAGGAGAAATTGTTTTTGTTGCAGGTGCTCCTTACAAGGACAGAATTAGAATAAAATTAGAAAAGAAAGAAAAGACAAAGAAAATATACATATAAAAAGCAAGTATAAAAAACTAAATATTTATATAAAATATATCACAAAATATACCACAAAATATAAAAAGGAATATAAAACAAATATATATACTGAGAAAAAATAAACAGTATATACGAAAGGATGTGCAAATATACAAAAGGATGTGCAATGGTCAAAAAGAGTATATACAAAAGATGTGCAAAGTTGAATCGGTCAAATATGTCTCAGTATAATATCAGGCAGTGAAAAAATCCAAGGGCCATTCAGAGGGAGGAGTCGTACAGGTTGATGACCACAGGCAGGAAGGACTTCCTGTGGCGTTCAGTCCTGAGTTTTGGTGGGAGGAGTCTCTCACTGAACGTACTCCTGTGCCCGACCAGCACATCATGAAGTGGGTGTGAGACGTCGTCCAAGACAGTCTGTAGCTCAGTCAGCATCCTCCTCTCTGACACCACTGTCAGAGTCACACTCCATCCCCACAATGTCACTGGCCTTGGATCAGTTTGTTGAGTCTGTTGGCGTCCGCCGTCCTCAGCCTGCTGCTCCAGCACGCAGCAGGCTGGACCTCAGTCGCCTCAGAAAATAGAGACGACTCTGGCCCTTCCTGTAGAGCGTCAGTGTTCTTTGTCCAGTCCAGTTTATTGTCAATATGTACCCCCAGGTACCTGTAGTCCTCCACAATGTCCACACCGACCCCCTGGATGGAAACAGGGGTCACCAGTGCCTTGGTTCTCCTCAGGTCCACTACCAGTTCCTTGGTCTTTGCAAGCAGCCCTGTACTCATCCTCATCACCCTCACTGATACATCCAACTATCGCAGAGTCATCAGAGAACCTCTGGAGGTGGCAGGTCTCTGTGCGATAGTTGAAGTCCTTGGTGTAGAGGGTGAAGAGGAAGGGAGAGAGGACAGTCCCCTGTGGGGCCCCAGTGTTGCTGACCACTCTGTCTGACACACAGTGTTGCAGGTGAACATACTGTGGTCTGCCAGTCAGGTAGTCCACAATCCAGGACACTAGGGGGGCGTCCACCTGCATAGCTGTCAGTTTGTCACCCAGTGGAGCTGGACGAATGGTGTTAAATGCACTGGAGAAGTTAAAAAACATAACCCTCACAGTGCTCGCCGGCTTGTCCAGGTGGGTGTAGACACGGTTGAGCAGGTAGATGATGGCATCCTCAACTCCAAGTCGGGGCTGATAGGCGAACTGAAGGGGGTCCAAGAGTGGCTTGACCATGGGCCGGAGCTGCTCCAGGACGAGTCTCTCCAGGGTCTTCATAATGTGTGAGGTCAGTGCTGAGAGGCCTGGAATCAACTCTTTGTTGTCAGGGTTTTGGTTCATAAATGCGATTTCTAGGAATGAGAGCTGCTCCATCCAAAGTGGGATGAATGGCAGTATCACTAAAGGAGGCAGAGGAATAGTAAAATATCTGACACACCAAGCCAGAGAGAGCAGGAGAATGAGAGGGAGAGAGCAAAGCCATCACTAACTGCAAAGCTACTGTGGCTAGCAGAACTGACAAGAGTGTTAACAGCAGTGGGATAAGCAAGGGGGTCGCTAAAGGAGATAGAGCTATGAGCATTTGAGCAGTGCTAATGTTAGTTTAAATGTATAATGGTTAATTAACCACTATAATGAAGAGTACCTTAATTTTAACTCAGACAAGCAAGAACAACAGATGTACACCACCACTAACACAGCAACACGTAGCTCAGCACGTCAGCATGACAATGAAAACGCTTTTTGATATTTCATTTTCTTTCTTACTTACCATGCCCCACAGTTGACCAGTACTCACATGCAATAAGGGAAACAGTGCCCTCAGTCTAATATACTGATATTTATATGTCATCACTCTAACATGGAAGCCCATATTACTCAGCAGAGTGGTCATAGCTTGGAAGTCTGATTTATTTTTGGTTGCTGCTGTGTGAATTAATATGTGTTTGTTTGTTGGCCCCTCTCCATCACAATAGGCAGTTGGAGAAAGGTCGAATTTGGGCAGCAGCGCATGATGTGAGGATGGGGTCTCTGCTGCCGCCTGTTGGTTCAGAGGTCTTTAGACGCTTCACGCTTGCCTCGCTGGAGGAAATCCAACGACGACATGAAGTCGAGGAGAAAGAGCGACAGAGGAGGAAGGAGAAGAACATAGAGGTGCAAAACTTATCAGCTATCAATAACAAGTGATCAATAAACTAACACGTATTTGATTAACTACCTGTCTGTTTGGCTGTTTAACAGATAGCAGAGGAAAATCTTCCTAAACCAGCCAGTGACCTGGAGGCTGGTAAACCCCTCCCATTCATCTACGGAGACCCACCCCCTGAGCTTCTCAACACCCCATTGGAGGAGCTTGATCCCTTCTACCAATCACAGAAGGTCTGTCTTTGATGAAATATCTTTCCTCTGTGGTGTGAAGACTGATCATTATCTGTGAAAATAATCAATGATGTATCCTGACATTTTAACTTCAGACTGAAACTAAAAGTTTGTTTAATTTGATCATTTGTCTTACCTCTTACCATTTGTCTTCGTATTTCTGATCTCAGATCAGTGTCACTAATTTTCAATCAACACATCACTGCAATGAATAAAACACCACTCTGAATTCTGTCTGTCTTTCCGACCTGTCTCTTTCTCTGCAGACATTCATCGTGCTAAGTAAAGGAAACATCATCTACAGGTTTAATGCTGAAGCGGCATGTTATGTGTTAAGTCCTTTTAACCCACTGAGGATCATCGCCATCAAGGTCCTCATTCACTCATATCCTTTATGATGTTACGCTGTACTCCTTCCTGATTGGCCAGTGAGGAGAAATTGATTTAATTGCAGAATCATAGAATTTTAGCTAGAAATGGCAGTTTACTGATAAACAATCAAGTAATGATGTGTTTGTATCCTTAAAACCAAAACTTTATTCAGTATGTTCATCATGGTGACAATTCTGACCAACTGTGCATTTATGACAATGAGTGATCCCCCAGCATGGAGCAAGACTGTGGAGTAAGTCATCACACACACAATAACACACACCAACACATACACACAACTGGACTGAGGTCTGAGTCTGGTTAAGAGTTAAGTCTGCTTTGTGGTCTGATGGACCACAGGAGTCAATAAGTGATTTTAGCAAACTGAAAAAGATAAAGTACCATTTAATTTACCAGCTGATCTTATGATAGGTCTGTGAACATGTGGTCTAACTAAAACAAAAACAAAAAACAATTAGCAGAGCAAACTATGGAGACTAGCAGACTATGCAGGCCCACTGTGGGTAGGAGTGCATTTACTATGGGCAGTGTGGGCAGGGGCAGACCCACACTAATCCCAAGTGGGATCCCCGTGGACTGTCCCATTAGGGGCACACAGCAGTGCTGCCCTCTGGGGGCCCCATGTGGTTTTTCTGTGGGCAAGCCACCGTAAGCCTGCCCCCTCTGTCAACAGCACAGCAAAAACACACCAACTATTAAACATTGTGAAACACTTGGATATCAGCAGGTTTTTGGATATGCGCTCACACCACCATGCTGACCTTTTCAAGAAGGTGGTTAAACAAATGAAAGAGGTAGGCTGTGTCATTAATCGGAGCATGCACTGCTGCATGTAAACGGGACTATTTGTGAAGTATTCACTTTCATTATCCATGTAAACAGTTTAGTAAGAATATTGTCTTTTTCAGAATACAGCCAAAACCCAAAATACTTTGTGCATGTAAACATAGTCAGTGTCTCACATACTGTAAAATGCCCTTCACTGGCACAGTTCATAATACCTATATTTGGTTAAATAATCTTGCATTTATTTACTTTTATTAAATTTACACGCAAATAAAAATTTCCAAGATTTCAGCAACAGTATTCCCTGAAATGGAGTTGTTTTATAAAACTGTAATAGGTTGAGTTCGCAAAACTCTGTGAAAGCGCCTAATCTGAAGTTAACATAAAGACCTGTATGCAGCACCAGAACCAGTTTGAACCAGTTTCAATAACCACTAATTATGCACTACACACACAACTACTAACTACACACAGTAAGTACTAACTATGCACCCCCACTTGAAGACAAGCAGAAAATTTTGATGTGCAATGCCAGAGACAGCGATGGAGGAATGGCCAAAGGGTGCAAACAATAAATGTTTTCTATGGCAAACATCCACTGGTGACCCGAACAGGATTGTTTTTCAATGTATTTACTGTGTTCTACTGACCGTATGTGGTCATTGTTCTGTTTTATTGAGAATCAATCAGTTCCTTTCATTTCAATCCATATCCTCAGATTTGTATTCAATATTGAATATAGCATTATTTCTTCTAAACTGGCTGTAATAGGTTTCTCTTGGTTGCGATAAATGTAGCATAAAACCGTTCAGTTTGTGTTCAGTCCAGTGTTGGTGAGTCTATACTGCAGGTACAAAGTAGGACCAAATTGATTTTGCTACTTGTTAGGGACCCACAAAGCATGCCCACAGGAACACTGGAGCACCCACATTGTGCCCACAGCATGTCCATAGTGAGCACAGTGTACCAGTACGCCCACATTGTGCCCAGTGTGCTCCCAGGGTACCCAAACTATGCCCACAGTGTCTCCACAGTATGCTCATAGTAAGCCTACTGTGCACACAGTATGCCCCCAAGTAGTGGCCATTCACACAAGACATCTTTCCACTTTGTCCCAGTGTCTTCACTATGTCCATAATATGCTCACAGTGTGTCCACAGTATGCTCTCAGCATGCCCACAGTGTGCCCACTCTAGGCACTACAGTCCCTGACAAAAGTCTTGTCTCTTATCAAAGTTGTAGGAACAACAAATAATGACTTGTAGTTGATCAGTTGGAATCAGAAATAGCTTATATGAAAGGCAAAGGCCTCTAGATTATGCGTATTATACCAAAATAAAGTATTGTATCATTCATTGAGTTTGATCATTTATTTAGAACAGAAAGGTCAGATTTTGCTTGGACAAAAGTCTTGTCGCATACTACTTCATTTACTTCATACTTCATTTTGAATACACAAACATGCTACAATAACATCAGAACATAAAGCCATGGTGCCTTGGGAAAAATAATTAGTATCGTGTATGACTCCCGTGAGCTTGGAGGACTGCATCCATATGTGTCGGCAATGACTCAAATAACATATTGATGAAGTCATCTGGAATTGCAAAGAAAGCAGTCTTGCAGGACTCCCAGAGTTCATCAAGATTCTTTGGTTTCATTTTCCAAGCCTCCTCCTTCATCTTACCCCAGACAGATGAAATTAAAAAATCAAAAAGACTATGCAGGATTGCGGAGAGAAGGTGGAGAAAAAACAAACTCACAGCCCACTATGAAATCTTCCGTGAACAACTCAAATCGTACAATAAAACAGTCAAACAAGCAAGAATATCCCATTTTTCAAAACTCTTCTCAGATAACAAAAACAACCCAAAATTACTTTTCTCCACCTTCGAACTTTTAACAAACACCAATTTTAAAAAATCTCCAGAGAACCCAACGGAAGCCCTCTTCGAGGACTTTGCAGACCATTTCAGAAGTAAAATCGATGACATCAGATCCGGTCTTGTATCACATCAGAATGTAATTTTTAACGCACCTGGACAGTCGATTTTATTTGAGGAAACACTGGAGAGTTTTGCCCTGGTCGATGCGAGGACACTTGGTCGAGTTTTCTCCCAGGTAAACCCAACAACCTGCCTTTTAGATCCAATTCCCACATCACTTTTTAAGACATTTTATGGATTCTTCGAGGAACAAATTTTAAACATAGTGAATTGCTCTCTTCGGACGGGTGTCTTCCCTGCTGCCTTCAAAATGGCAGTGGTGAAGCCCCTTCTGAAGAAGAGCAATTTAGACCCCAGCATTTTTAATAACTACAGACCTGTATCCAACTTACCCTTTTTAAGTAAGATTTTAGAAAAGCTGGTTTTAAACCAACTAAACTATTTCTTAAATACTAATAACATTTTAGAGAAATACCAGTCTGGTTTTAGAGTGAACCACAGTACCGAGACAGCCCTTTTAAAGATTTTGAATGATATCAGGCGTAATGCGGACTCACAAAAGCTCACAGTCCTGGTGCTACTGGATCTAAGTGCTGCCTTTGATACAGTAGATCACCACATTTTATTAGACAGACTCAGAAACCTGGTAGGCCTCTCTGGTACTGTTTTTAATTGGTTTTACTCCTATCTCACGGACCGTTGTTTCTACGTAAGTTTGGATACATGTTCCTCTGGGACCCGTGAAATGAAGTGTGGGGTGCCCCAAGGGTCAATTCTAGGTCCAGTACTTTTTAATCTTTACATGCTTCCCCTTGGGGATGTCATCAGCTTCCACAGCTACGCTGACGATACACAGCTTTACATTGCCGTGTCTCCTGATGACACGGGGCCTATTGATACCCTTTTAAACTGTATTTCAGACATTAAGTCATGGATGGCAGAGAACTTCCTACTGCTCAACCAGGATAAAACAGAGGTTTTAGTTATTGGTCGTGAAGGCAAGAGAGAGACACTTTTACCAAAACTACAAGGTTTTACACCCTCAGAATCTGTTAAGAATCTGGGCATCATTTTCGACTCTGAGCTCAGTTTTATTCCTCATATTAAAAATGTAACAAAGATAGGTTTCTACCATCTTAAAAATAGCCATTGTGGTCCGAAGCTTTGGAACAGCCTGCCAGAGGGCGTCAGGACCGCAGAGACCGTTGATGTTTTTAAAAGGAGACTCAAGACTCACCTTTTTAGTTTGGCTTTTAATTGATTTCTTTTACCCTTTTGATTTAGATCTGTTTTATCCTACCGATTGTCTTTAGCTTTTAAGTCATTTTATTCTATTTAATTTCAGGTCTTAGGTCTTTTATTCTTTTGTCTTTTATGGTTCTAGGTCTTTTATTCTATTGTATTTTAGGTTTTAGCTCCAGTGCTTCCTCATGGGGGGCCTCCACACTGTGAGGTGTGTCTGGTCTGCCCGCCGGGGCGTCGTCCTGGGGACCCCTCGGGCCCGGAGGACTGGGGGGCGCTGCCCTGTATGTGGTGTCCCCCCGGTCTATCTGGGTCTGGAGTCTCTGTTTCGGCGGTGCTCCCTGTGGCCGCGGGCTTTGGCCCCTTGCAGTGTGGATGAGCTCCCCATAGGTGGTTTCTTTTCCTCTCATGGTTCTCATGGAAGAATTTGCCCACTTTTGTGATTTGGAATGTAATGAGCAGCAAGAATTTCTTGATACTTCAGGCTGTTGATGTTGCCATCCACTCTGCTGATCTCTCGCACACCTCCATACTGGATGTAACTCCAAACCATGATTTTTCCTCCACCAAATTGGGTTCATGCGGGTTCCAACAGGTCTTCTGCAGTATTTGTGGCGATTGGGATGCAGTTCATTGGATGATTCATCAGAAAAATCAACTTTCTGCCACTTTTCCACTGTCCATCCTTTCTGCAAACTGTGGGCCTTGGCAAATGCAACGTGATTGTTTTGTTGTCTTCTGTTTAATGCTGGTTTCTGAGCACTAATTTGGCCATGGAGACCACCATGAGAGAGAATTCGACAAACCGTTCTTGAAGATATATGGGGTTTCTGATGACCAGTTCTCATGTAGCTCTGCTGCAGTTGAAAAAGGGCTGGCCCTAGACTGTCGAAGCAACAAACGCTCCTCTCAAACAGTTGTCTTACAGGGTCTGCCTGACCTGGGCTTGTCATGAACGTCACCAGTTTCTTCATATCTTTTTCTTATCCTCTCCACTTGATGTTTGGATACATTGAAGATGTCTGCCACCTTAGCAGCAGACTTGGTCTTCAGGCTCTTGATGATCAGCACTTTGGTCTGTGGTTGAATCTTTGGCATGTTGTCAGAGGTCAGGTTGTACTTCACATGAAGGTCTGGTGTGCAGGGAATCTTTTTATACACACCTGGGAATGTGTTAATTCCAGGATTTGTCACAGGTGAAGCTCTAGTCTGTGATTGGTTGAATCATTTAAAGACACAACAAGACTTTTGTCCTTGCAAAAACAAATGTTATGGATGAACCATATATTGTAACGATTGATTAGAAATAAAGTTATATACCATTTTAAGTTACTATGTCCTTATGCAACAAGACTTCTGTCAATGACTGTAGAGTGTGACCATAAGATGCCCTCAATGTGCTCACAAAATACCAAGAGTGCGTTGACAGTGTCCACAGCAAGCTCCCAGCATGCCCACAGTATGTCAACAGTGTGCTCACAGTATGACCACAATGTGCTCACAGTTTGCTCACAGCGTGTCCACAGTGGGGGTCCACTCTGTTTTGTGTGGGCTGGATGTAGACTGCTCCACTTGGGCCCTCTCTGGGCCCCCATGTGTGGGTTCCACACATACTCTGCATTTCACTACAGTAACAGGGCCAACAGAGGGCTGTCTACAAAGGACCCGATTTTCAATTCATTGGCTCCAAACGAACCCCAAAAAGACATTTTCGCTGGGAGGGTACTTCATTGTGTATGGGATTTGTCATGATGTCACTGATACAGGAAGTCTTTCTGCTTTCCAGTAATAGTAAATTTTGTTCATGAGCACATGATTTAACATTTGATCATTGAGTATACTGAGAGAAAATAGTTCATTGCAGGACTATATTTGCAGTTGAGATGGTGTGTTTCATTGCTTATCTGTAAGTGAAGTATTTCTGATTATTCTCTAGTCATTTATTTGACATTATCACTTTTTCCTCCTTGGATGAGGAGGGAAGAAAGTATTTAGCTAACTGTTGAATTTAATTCCAACATTGAAGGAAAACAGTGTTGTGTAAGCCATGATATTCATGTAAATTTCATAACCATAATAACAGAAACGTATGTGGATCAGGATTTTCTGATCAATCAATCAATCAAAGCAATTAAAGCTGCAATGTGTTGTATATGTGTTGTGTGTTGTGTATGTACTGTATAAATAAAGTACAATGTGTTCTTCATTCAGTAGGTTGCTTCACTGAGTTCATGAAGTCCATTAGAAAGTGTGACGTTGAAATCCTCCTGTAGAGTTTCTGTCCTGTCGCTGCCATCATTATTCATAGCAGTCATAACACTAATAATGCTAATAACCAGATACCTTTTCACATATTTAAAGGATTAAAATATCAACTGACATGCTATCGGTCAGAGAATCAGATCAGATCTTGGGGTCCATAATGTCATCTTAAGTGTCCAATCTAGTGTTGTTTTCGTCAACGAAAATTGTGACAAAATATTGTCGTAAATGAACCTTTATAGCGTGACAGAAACGAGATGAGACGCAACGTAAATGCTGGTCATGTGACGATAACTATAATTAAATATATATAATGCAAAATTATTGACAAATAAAAATGAGAGTAAATGTGGTTTACAAATAAAAACTCTGCTAAAACTCTCTTCATTTTCATTTTAGTCAACAAATGTTTTTATTTTATTTTTCTGAGTTTTTATTTTGTAAACCACATTTAGTCTCATTTTTATTTGTCAACAATATTGCATTCTACATTTAATTAGTTAGTTATCGTCAATATAATTAGTTATCGTCACATGACCAGCATTTACGTTGCGTCTCGTCTCATGGTTGTGTGTAAAAACTCTGGGTGAACCTGAAATGGATCATTCCAAGAAAATACTCCATTAAAATGTGGAGTCTTTCATGAAAATATTTGACCGCTCTCTTCTATAGCATCAGCTCAGCATGTTTGAAGTTTTTAAAAAGTATTTTTCTGTCATTGAACAGGTATGTCTTTACATTCATCTACACATTTGAAGCAACCATCAAAGTTTTGTCCAGAGGATTCTGTGTTGGACATTTCACTTTCCTCAAAGACCCCTGGAACTGGCTGGACTTCATGGTCATCAGCATGGCGTATGACTCAATAACACCTGGAATACACTTTTTCACCATAGACCCTACATACAATAATACACCTAATTTATCATTGAATTTTGACTTCACTGCTACTTTATCTTCATGTATAATTGACTTTGTCATTTTAAAATCCAAGTGAGATTTTAATTCTTTAACAAGTGATGCTTTAAAAGTTCCTCCAGTGAATTAAATTTTAAGATGACAGAAACTGATCAGAATCAGAATCAGTTTTATTGGCCAGGTATGTCTGCACATACAAGGAACAACAGTAGACTGAATTTATATATATATATATATATACACACACACACACACACACACACACACACTGTGGAAACATCTTACAATCTCAATTGCAAACAACTTGGGACACTGTGGAAAACATAATTAAAACAGAATGTGATTTGTTATTCCTTTTTGACAAGTACTCAATTGAAATTGAAAACAGTTTACAGATGTTATATTCAATATCTGAGCTCATCAGCTTCATTGATTTCTGTAAATATCTGCTTATTGTGAATCTGATGCAGAAACACGTTTCAAAGACTGGGAAAGTTGTGGAATGCTCCAAAAACACCTGTTTGGAACATTCCACAGGTAAACAGGCTCATTGGTAACAGGTGAGAGGGTCATGATTGGGTATGAAAGGGGCATCCTGGAAAGATTCAGTTGTTCATAGAGGATGGAGCGAGGTTCACCACTTTGTGAACACATGACTGGATAAAAGGGATTGCTAAATTAAAACCGTTGTCTGTAAACACAATTCATTTTCAAATTAAAATCTGTTTTTATTTACATTTTACACCACATCCTGACTTATTCTGAATTGGAATTGTACATTCACTTTTTTAAACCTGGATTTAAGTTGCCTGTTAGCTATTTTACTTTATCTAACTGTGGTTATTTTTAAATGATCTTGATAATGTTAATTATGTTGAAAATGATGATGATGATGATGATGATGATGATGATGATGATGATTTTGGTCTCTCTCATGTGTTTCAGATACCTGACAGAGTTTGTAGATTTGGGCAATGTTTCTGTGTTGAGAACATTCAGAGTTCTTCGAGCTCTAAAGACCATCACAGTCATCCCTGGTCAGTGTGCGTGAGCTTCATTTTAAGGTGGACCTAAATCCACCTTAAAATGGCCTAAAGACATCTAGCTTACCAGCCCAACCATCAAACATGTGTTTGTTCTGTGGAGGATCAGCTGCCACTGACCCTACTTTGATTTTAGGAACAGTTTGTTTCTACGTTGATGACTTGATGTTTGTTATTCTGACTGGTGAGTCAGTTTTTAACCCCAGTCCTTCCCCACCTCCCCTCCCTTAGGTCTGAAGACAATTGTTGGAGCTCTCATCCAATCAGTGAAGAAGCTGGCTGATGTCATGATTCTGACGGTGTTTTGCCTCAGTGTCTTTGCTTTGATTGGCCTGCAGCTCTTCATGGGAAACCTGCGCCAAAAATGTGTCCTGATGCCACCACAGTTGCTGAGCAACCACACGTCTGACATCAATCTTGACACAGGTTACCATGGCAACAACACCCACACCAACAATACAGGAAGCAGTGACTTTGATTTCTACGAGTACATCAACAATCCAGGTATGATGAAGGTGGCCTCATGGTGTGTAGTTAGAGATATTCTTAAACTATTTTGATGTTTGTAGCTCAGAAAAAAACTACAAGTGGTGGTTTTCTAATTCAAAGTGTGAAGACTGAAGAGTTGCTGGCGTTTTTCCTCCATTCAGTTTAAATGTTTCTTTAATGGATGTCCTGAATGTCACCGAATGGACACTTTATTTTACACTTGTTTCAGTCTCTAAATACTACAATACCCATGATCCTCCACTGCTGGCAGAAAATCAGAGGTGTGGATGTTTGATCAGTCAGAATGTCAAGTTCTGTACTTCGCTGCTTGTAGTAAAATACAAGATACAAGTACTACTGCTATTACTACTGCTACCACAACACATCACCAATGACCTTTCCAAGGTACAAATACTACTACAGCAGCACATCATCAACAAATTTTCCAACATCCAAATTCTACTATTAAAGTAACACTGTCTCTGTTACTACTACAACAGCACATCAGCAACACCGTGAAACTTTTGGATTGTCTATCTCTACTCTGGGAGCTGAAGTTGATTTCTCTCCTTCAATTTTTAGGTTTTTTATGTCACATCCTTCTCGTACCTTTGGCTTTTTATCAAAGATGCAGATCTTTTCTCATATTGTTTTCTTTTGTTGAGCTTCAGAAACATGAAGCAGGTTGTTACTTCAGGGCCCAGACATAACTGTTCCACTGAGTAACTCTAAGACTGACTCTGTCAGCTCTAACATCTCTGTCTGTCTGTCTGTCTGTCTGTCTGTCTGTCTGTCTGTCTGCCTGTCTGCCTGTCTGCCTGTCTGTCTGTCTGTCTGTCTGTCTGCCTGTCTGTGTCTGGTAGAGAACTACTACTATCTACCTGATCAGCTTGATGCTCTGCTGTGTGGAAACAGCTCTGATGCCGGGTACGTTCATATGACTGTCTCTAATAAATAATTATTATCGTAATGATGTCACAAATAATTGAGATTATGATTATGACAATCATGTAATTAGGATGAGGATGATGCTAATGAAGATCATGAGGATGATGATTATGGTGGTGATGATGATGATGATGATGATGATGATGATGATATGTTCAGGGTCTGTCCGGAGGGTTACATCTGTCTGAAGGCTGGGAGAAATCCCAACTACGGCTACACCAGCTATGACTCATTTGGTTGGGCATTTCTGGCTCTGTTCAGACTGATGACGCAGGACTTCTGGGAAAACCTTTTCCATCTGGTCAGTAGCTTACTGGTTGCAGTACACTAACTGGTCCTCAATGGTTTTTCACTTTGTTTTATGAGTTTCAGCAGGTATAGTGCTCTTCCTCCATCAGTTGCTTATTAGACAGTTAAAGGTTTCTGCTTTCTTGCCGTTGGAATATTTTTTCAGTGAGGGGCAGACCACCATTCAGAGTTGTGTACATGAACAGTTAAATGAGATCAGATTTTCTGTCAGACTATTTGATTCCATCAAAATATCAGAGCAAACAGAGACGTTGTCCTGAATAGATCAGGTTCTTCAAAAAACATCAAACTGCAAGTAATGAAAAGTAAGAACACCTGAGAAACACTAGGAACTGTTATTTCTACAAGACACTCAAATTACTGACAATCTGTCTGTCTCTGGCCAGTCTGTCTTTAACCTGTCTCTGTTTGTATGTCTGTCTGTCTACTTCTCACTCGTCTCTTGTTCGACCTGTCTGTATCTTTATCCACCTGTCTTTCTGTCCATCTGTCTTTCTCTCACCTATCTATCCGCAGACACTGCGAGCAGCAGGTAAAACCTACATGATCTTCTTTGTGGTCATCATCTTCCTTGGCTCGTTCTACCTCATCAACCTCATCCTAGCTGTGGTTGCCATGGCGTATGCTGAGCAGAATGAGGCCACCATCGCTGAGGCCAAACAGAAGGAGGAAGAGTACGCTCAGATCCTGGAGGCACTTAAGAAGAGAGAGGAGGAGGTCCGTTCTGACAGATTTTCATTTGTCATCGTCAACAACATTTAAATATAAAAATAAGAATATTACAAATGTAATGATTGTAGCTAATAATAATAATAATAATAATAATAATAATAATAATAAAAAAG